>AP025058.1:18263008-18601477 GCA_036186865.1 Eustoma russellianum | reverse complement strand
ATATACTTATGCTAGTCTTGAATTAACTTTCGGTTTATAGGTTGTGTCTTGATGCAAAATGAACGAGTTATTTCGTACGCGTCAAGACAATTGAAACCATATGAGCAGAATTACCCGACGCATGACTTGGAGCTCGCAGCTGTGGTATTTGCTCTGAACATCTGGAGGCACTATTTATATGGAGAGAAATGTGCTGTGTTCACCGATCACAAGAGCTTAAAGTACTTATTCTCACAGAAGGAGTTAAATATGCGACAGAGAAGATGGTTGGAGCTACTTAAGGATTATGATCTAACCATCAACTATCATCCGGGTAAGGCCAACAGAGTGGCGGACGCATTGAGCAGGAAGTCTAGCCACGCAAGACAGTCTCCATTGGAAAGGGAGATTGAGGAGTTTGATCTCGAAGTGGTGGACTCAGTGGCAAATGTTTTAACGTCTTTATCCATCAGTCCGGACTTGGTGGACAGGATCAAAGAGGCGCAGTATGGAGACGTAGCGCTAAGAGAAATCCGTGATAAACTAGCTGTGGGACCAGTAAAAGACTTCCAGTTGCGAGGAGATGGAAGTTTATGGTTCCAAAATAGGTTGTGCGTACCTAACAAGGATGAGCTTCGTAAGGAGTTGCTAAACGAAGCTCATAACTCAAGGTTATCTATCCATCCCGGCAGCACAAAGATGTACAAGGACCTCAAAAGAAACTATTGGTGGATAGGGATGAAAAGATCCATAGCAGAGTTTGTTGAAAGGTGTCTGGTTTGTCAACAAGACAAAGCTGAACATCAACAACCTGGTGGTTTGATGGAGCCACTAGAGATTCCAGAATGGAAATGGGAGCACGTGACTATGGACTTCGTGATGGGACTACCCAAGACCAGAAATGGAAATGAGATGATCTGGGTGATAGTAGACCGTTTGACAAAGGCAGCCCATTTCATAGCCATGTCACATGGTACTTCGTATGAGAAACTATCCAATATCTATGTGGACAACATTGTGAGCTTGCACGGAGTTCCAGTCAGCATTGTGTCGGACCGTGATCCCAAGTTCACTTCTAAGTTTTGGAAGGCATTCCAGAAAGCTATGGGTACGGAGTTGAGAATGAGTACCGCATACCACCCTCAAACGGATGGACAATCCGAGAGAACCATCCAAACCTTGGAAGATATGCTGAGGGCATGCGCCTTAGATTTTAAAGGAAACTGGGATAGCATGTTGAAGTTAATGGAGTTCTCATATAATAACAGCTATCACAGTGCAATTGGCATGGCGCCATTTGAAGCTTTATATGGACGTAAGTGCAGGTCCCCCATTTGTTGGGATGAAGTCGGAGAAAGGGCAATCACTGCACCCGAGTTGGTTGAACAAACTGTTGAAAAGGTCAAGGTGATAAGAGAGAAATTGAAGGTGGCTCAGGATCGTAATAAGAGTTGGGCCGATTCCAAGAGACGACCTCTGGAGTTCGAAGAAGGTGAGAAGGTCTATTTACGAGTTTCACCAACCAAAGGAGTCGCAAGATTCGAAATGAAGGGCAAGTTAAGCCCTAGATATATTGGCCCTTACGAAGTTCTTGGTAAAGTTGGTGAAAGAGCGTACAAACTCGCCTTACCTCCGAATTTGTCACAAGTCCATAACGTATTTCACGTATCTCAACTACGGAAATATGTACCGGACCCGAGCCATGTCCTTGAAGCTCAACCCTTGGATGTGAAAGAAGATGTCACCTATGAAGAGCATCCAATAAGGATTGTGGATAGAATAGATCAAGTCCTACGCCGACGCGTCATTCCGTATGTCAAAGTTCAGTGGAGTAACCATACGGAGCGTGAAGCCACGTGGGAGCTTGAGGAGCAAATGAAGGAACTATATCCACATCTTTTCCAATAAGGTACGCCAGTTTCGAGGATGAAACTTTTTGTAAGGGGGGTGGAATGTTATGCCCCGCACCCTCCGTAAAATAAATGAAAGATAAGAAGGAATTAAAATGAGATTAATGACGGTCAACCGTAATAAATTGCGAATTAAGTATTAGGATTAATTGGCATTTAATGAAGGGTTAAATATCAGAATCAAATTGTTTTCAATTTTAGAAATAAATATTAGGAATTATCCTTTAAGGTAAATAAGAAAATAAGATATAATTTAGAAACTCCAAATTTTCCCCATTCCATATAAAAACTGACTGGACGTCAGTTTCTCCCCATTACGCAGAGAAAACCGACGCATTCCTCTCCTCCTAGGCGATTTCACCCCTCCCATCAACCCTAGATCAAGAACTCTCCAGGAATTGCAATCTATTCCTCTCTCGTTCTTCAAATCTCGTTCGAGTAATCAAAGGCAAGTAATCATCTTATAAGTTCCTACGATTTGTGAAAGAAAAAGGGCCTATTTTGATATTAAATGGATCACCATGCAGTAGTTTCTTTTCGTGATTACGTGTATATGATTTATGTGATTTGGTGTCGATGATTTGGCCATTGTATGTTGAAATCTTGTTGTTGTTCATTGTTTACGTGAGATCCTGTAAATCCCCCTCCCTTGAATCCCTCTTGGTTAATGATGGCGGTTGAAGGGAGAGAAAAGTGGAAAGGCTAGGTTTTGGGGTGGATTTGATGAAAGATTCGAGTTTTAGGATTGAATCGTTGACGTGAATATGAAGGATCTTGTTTGAGAGGGTTAAGAAGGGATTGATAGGGAAGACTAGGCTTGGATTGGTGGGAAGAATGTTGGAAAACGATTGGGATATAGGTCTGCAGTTGATGCAGAAATCGCAGGATGAAGATTCTGAAAATTTATGACGTCAATTGATCGACGTATAGCAGGTGAGAGATCGACGTGCTTCAGATGCACGTCGATCGATCGACGTGGAAGGAGTGAGAGATCGACGTGCCTCAGATGCACGTCGATCGATCGACGTAGTTCAGGGTGAGGGTATGACGTGTAGCAAGTGAGGGTATGACGTGTAGCCAGTGAGGGTATGACGTGAGGGTATGACGTGTAGTAAGTGAGGGTATGACGTGAGGGTATGATGTGAGGGTATGACGTGAGGGTATGACGTAGGTTGAGTGAGAGATCGACGTGCCTCAGATGGACATCGATCGATCGACGTCAGGGTATGACGTACGTCGATCGATCGACGTCAGGGTATGACGTCAACCAGTTTTGTGGGAAAGTAAGGGAAGAAAGAAGGAAGCTAAGGGACCCTTTGGGTGACCTTAGGAACTTCTTAGGACCTGATTAAGACTAGTCTAAGTCTTGGGAACATGACTTAAGATGGTGAATCAAGTTTGGAGAATTTGAAGGGTATTCGAATCGGAGTTCAACGTGGATGACTTAGGAGGGTTAGGAGATAAACGTACGAGGTGTTTTAGAGTTCAATGAAGGAAGGATAGGGATACTCGCACTGGTTGTGAACTTTAGAATCGGGACTAAGTAATGATGAGTTTGTCGAAGCTTAAGTTTGATGTGTAAGTTAGTATCTGGTGTGTTGCTTATACTTGCGCATGTGAATGTGAATTGCATACGAGAACGAGAAATGTGAATGAGACGAGGAGTCTTGCATCATAGCACTTGCATTTGCATATTGATTTGAAAAGAGATGTGCTTCGGCACAGATTTGCGAAGGTGACCTGCAATGTTAACCGGGATGGAAATTTAAGCCGGGGTGCATTGCAGGGCACAAAAGACTGTAACGTTAACCGGGATGGAAATATAAGCCGGGGTGCGTTACAGGGTATAAAGTCCTCTGCAATGTTAATCGGGATGGAAATATAAGCCGAGGTGCATTGCAGAGTATTACGAGTCTGTGATGTTAATCGGGATGGAAATATAAGTCGAGGTGCATCACAGAGCATAACGAGCCTGTAACGTTAACCGGGATAGAAATATAAGCCGGGGTGCGTTACAGGGTTACGAGTTACGAGACCGGACATTGTGACATGCATTGCACTGTTTTGAAAAGAAATGGCTCATGCATTTGTGACTGTGCAGTGTAGTGCATATTTTGACATGCATCACGTGAGTCAATGTGGTATGGATGTGCGTGGTATTTGATAGCCAATGAATTGTTATTTGCGTGCAAATTGTTATACTTGCTTTGTTACGTTATTCTCCTATATATTTGGAAGTTTTACAAGACATGTGCCCCACAATTTCCTTGAATTATCTATTACTCATGTCTTGCCATGTGTTGATCCCGTATGTCTTATAAGCGGGTTACTTGCTAGCGTTTGTCGCTAAGGGTACTATCTTTGTGATTGCAGATGAGCCTAGCTACGACATGATATTCATAGAAGACGATGGCGAGTGGGCTGAATGTGATATATAGAGTCATGTTGGGAGCTAGATGACACAGTTGTTATTTATTTCAGTTCTGTCCTACACTTGAGAATTAGTTCGTTATTACTGTGACTACCCTTAGAGATGTTATTATCATTTGATGTATTGAATTGATGGTGGAGATTTATTAGATACTTGTTTCCGCGCTTATTTCTCCTATGTCAATGATGATGTGGATTCGAGAGATGAGACGTCTTGTAGTGTTCTCAGTAAGCTACGACGGGTGTACCGGTTCGGATTCCGCTGTCTGGGTCGGAGCGCTACATATATATATATACAAAAGTCATATGGAAGTCGTGTATACGTTAAATGCTATAGAAATTTACAAAGTGAAATTGTCAAATTTCTCAATTCAAACTTTTCAAATCTCAGAAGTCATGGAGACGTCACCATCAACCGATGTGGTACATAGAAAAAGGAGTTTGAAAATTTAGTCTTATGCGTATTTGATGCATGTACAAATTGTGTATTTCCAAAACTCAGTTTTTTTATTGGCAAACCCATGCTCAGTTTTTCAATTTTGGCGGTGTGTGTTTATATGTGATAAATGAATTTTGTTATCAGCTGAATTTCAAAAGAGGCCACTGCCGAATGTATTCTACAAATTAAATAGCCAATCCATTGCAAAATCTCAAAATTTTCATTGTAAGTGAAATTGGCAACCGGTGTGGTACTTTCTTTCCTTTGCAACTTATTGCTACTTGGCAAATAGAATTTATATGTATGCTTGAATGTACATAAAATATGCATGTGCTGACGAGAAAGGTTACAAGTAATTAAATCCAAACCTTGTTTTCTCAATTCTCAGAAGCCAACTTCACTGGTGCCGAGGGTTACTTTCTTATTGTATTTGAATTTTGTGATATTTTATTATAAGGTACATTAACAAATGAATTGTTTGCAAATTGATTTCCATGGCTGAAGTTTTTGGTTGGTAATCAGTGTGGTTTTCCGTGTGGGTTTTTTTTTTTTTTTGAGAGACATCCGATGGACAGCGGCCAGCCTTCTTGTGTAGTGCATTATATATATAATCAATATATCTATGATTATGTAGGCATTTACATGAAAATTTCATATGTGATACTTGTGTTACTCGAATTGAGGAAGTGGGCCGAGGGAGTTACATGTACGTAATACATGTATATGCACATGTATGAGCATGGGCATATATATGTATATACGTACATTTGAGTGGTGGTTATTAGGACCTCGATATCGTAATTTGACATGTGATCGTACTTGGATATTTGTGTAATTGTATCGGATGTGATCGGAATTGATTGAACTTTATCTTTGGAAAATATTTTGAAAGTTGACATTTGAAATCGTATTTGGAAAAAATAGTATCGATATTTGAAAATCGTTTTGAAATTTGCATCGCATATTTTTGAAAGTCACCTTTACAAAGGAAATATATCGGTGAGCCGGATTGGTCCCAAACAAACGGAGCGTCTGGGAATATTTGACTATTTTGATAGAGCGTCCGGGCATATTTGACCGCCAATTGGAGTGCCTAGGCATATTTGACTATTTCGATAGAGCGTCTGTGGCATATTTTGACCATTGGGGGATCAGTTCGTAAGACTTACGGTATAAGTCACTTGTAAGGTAACAGTCATGGCCATTGCACGAAATTGTATTGGTATCGTTGATCGAAATATCGTATTGGAAATCGTATTGTATCGAATATCGTATCGTATCTTATCGTATCGATCATCATATCATATCGTATCGTATCGAACATTCGAAATTGGATTTGGAATTGGAAAATGGATATTTTGGAATTCGGGTTTGAATATCGGAAATTGATTTTTATCTCATCGCATCGGTTTTGAAATTACATCATCGATTTTGATTGTGCTAACACTTGTGCGTTGCTGACTTAGTTACGTGTGCTTGTGTTGCTGGGTTGGTATTGAGGGTAAGAAGGTAAACTTTATTTGCGAAGAGAAGCATGCTACTTTTTTATATCGTTATTTATTTATTTTATTACACTTGCTTCTCCCTGTATGATCCCATGGTAAATATAGACAGGTTACTTGCTAGGCGATGTATGTCGCTCACCCCACGTTATTAATCATTTTTGCAGATAGACAGGTAATTGAGTTAGTATACCTGAGGACGAGCAGGAGTGGAGATTTCAAGATTGATGGTATTCTGATGAGATTCTCGAGGATTTAGCTGAAACATAGTTATGGATTTGATTTTATGTAATTGTGGAGGTTTAGTATTTAGCATCTACATTTGACATTTTTATTGAACTAGATTTGCTTAGATGTTTATAATAATGATGATGTTTATTTTATTGAGGATTTTTTTTATTTATGTCTTCCGCTGACATCGATTTGCGTCACTTTGATAACGTGTAATTGAATTGTACTGACGCCTTGTATTGTCCTTAGTGAGATACGACGAGTGAGTCGTTTCGAGTACTAAGGCTTGGGACGGGTCGCTATAGTTGGTATAAGAGATGGCTCTAGATCCACTGCGGAAACATAGATTTAGGCCATAATCGTAGAAACTAAGATTACGATTTTATCCTAAGTCATCATCTAGGTTAAGTATTTTGATATTAAGTATTGACCTTATAGGTGAGATTTGACATTAGACTTAAGTGATGATCTTGCCAATAAGTCACGACATCATACATTAGTGACGATTTGATTTAGAGTTGATCTTGGACATAAGTGCTAGTCATAAGCGATGATTATGTTCTAAGCATGATCTTAGAATTAAGAAACGACTTTAGACTTAAGTTGATCGGTTGAGGGTTACACATACCTAGGGCGATGTTATGTCCATGACATTTTGGCTAAGTTTTGATCATAACATTTGCACATCCCCTTAGCTGTGATCTTAGGTATCCTAACAAAATACTATACAATTAATTAACATGATGTTAACCAAAATACCCTACTGCAGACGTTGGTCGATATATCAATAGGTCAAACGGTTACTTGGGCTGTCTTACCGTAACAGAAGCAGGGGACCCAGTACCATTAGGGTAAAATGAAGCTGGCCCATATCATTGCTTTGGACTGTAGTGTATGAACATAGTTAGGTCTAAGTTGGGATCGTAGTTCTAAGATATAATTTATAATAATTATTAAGAGATGATTTATAAGCGTTATGAATAGTAGAGTTTAGCGAAGAATATCGTACAAAGTACTTTATATTTGTAGATAAGATGTTAAATTTATAGTTATCAAAATAGGTCAATGATATTAGCCTCACTAGAAACATTGATTGATAGTAATAAAACAAGCATTATTATAGTGTTACGGTGGGATGATAAATTATACCAAATGATAGGTTAAGTATTGATTCTTAGGCACGTCGAGTTAGTTGGACTTAATCTATTGAATTGAAATAGAGTAAGCATGAACAAGTAGTGTTTGTTTTTCATGTGAGATTAACTAAGTTAAAATTAGCGGTTGAAATAACTAAGTGAAGAAGTACAGTGGGTCAGTATGGCATGCGAAAGCGTGGTCGATTAGTATGCCTAAGATGGTTAAGTAATCAATTAAGGCGAATCTTGGAATATAGACCAAGCGGAGCTAAGCTATGGCTGCCTCAATAAGGTGTGATATTGCTACTAAGCATAACAATATATAGAGACAAGTAGACTTGAACACACATGCTAGAAAAAGCTCTAAGTTAAAACTACAGGAGAAGTAAATTAAGGATTTAATCATATAAGGATTAGATCATCTTGTAGGGTGCTAGTGATGACTAAGTTGAATCATACTAGAATAAAGCGTGTTCTGAAGGTATATACGGATTAAGTGATTAGTTTTAGGACGTTAAGAAAATCGTAGTATACGTAAGCACTGATTATGAAATGTTGTTGATGACAGTAGCTATAAGTACGATGTAGACCAACGATTGGGTTATGAAGCCCCGGTATGATGATCATACCCTTAAGATTGAATCGCAAACCATAGATCGATTAAGTTATGATTTGACAAACAGAAATCAATTGATTAGGAATTACCTTGTTGGTATACAAAGAATGATTTTGAGGACTTGGTCCTATGACGAGGAAGTGAAATAGGAAACATATCGGGATACCTAGCTCGGTTATTATTTAGGAAAATAGATTATATAGAGCCATCCAAAGTTGTAATTATGTAAAACACAAATTTCGAGGACGAAACTTTTTGTAAGGAGGGTAGATTGTTACAACCGGAGTTGTAAAAAAAGAAAAGAAAAAGAGTGTTCATTAAAAAAAATGCTCTAAATACAAAAAAAAAATAAAAATTAAAAACAAATATTTGGAAACCGTCAGTCGTGGGGGGTGTTAATTCCCCCACTAACTGACCACTGAATCCGCCTAAAATCCCTTCCCCCCACTTCATCAGTTTATCTAATCTAAATAAAAAAAAACAAACTCTAACCCACCTTAAATTTCCCCTACCCCAGCGGCCATTTCGAAAGCAGAATAGGAAAGCAATTTTGGCCAAACTTTTTCCCTCAGCCGATACTTCTCTTGGAGAAAGAGGAGACATTGGTCGCAACCCACTCCGAATTCCATTTGTTCACGGTATAGTATATTTGATCAAGTAATCACCCTATACTTACTATGTTTTGCGAAAATCTATATGTTTATGTTGTTTATAACGTTGGATCATGCATTCGTATATGTGTTTGAATAGATGAATGTACATACATGTTAGTAAGTAACCCTCACCACAAAAAAAAGACATAGCGACAGACAAAAATCGTCGCTATTTCGTCGCTACAGGCATATTGCGACGAAATAGCGACGAAAAAAGTAGGTCGCGATATGGCTTGTCGCAAAGTGAATTTCGTCGGTGAAGCGTCGCTATATTGGGACGGAAAAATTTCGTCGGTGTTTCGTCGCACAGTTGCGACGAAAATCTGTCAGGTCTGCGACCTGTTATTGCCGTCATTTTTTCGTCGGTGTATTTTTTCGTCGCTATTTTATAATTTTTTATTTTTTTTATTTCCTTTATTTCCTTTCTGCGACATATTATTTCGTCGCAAAGTTTCGTCGGTATATTTTTTCGTCGCTATTTTTAAATTTTTGATTTTTTTATTTCCGGTCTGCGACATTTCGGTTTCGTCGCAGGTTCGTCGCTATTTTTTAATTTAATATTTAATATTAATTTAATATTAAATAATAAATATTTTTAATTTATAAATAATACAATATATTATTAATTAAATAGTTTTATTATTATTTAATTTTTATAATATATTTTATTTTGTATATTAAATCATTTGTACGAATGTTATACAGAAATACAGTACTTGCGTATTGAAGTTCGTATAATTAAACAACACAAACGAAATAGAAACCGTATAAATGTCATATAAAATATAAAAGTACAAAGATTATGTCAATACAATAAATGAAATAGACTGTACGAAAAACCAAAAAATGAAACACTATGCAGAGGAAGATGGAGGGGGATCATGCGGAGAAGAGTGACCATCAGGGGGAGACTGAGGCTGCGAGGAGCTGGAAATGATTGAGATGATGAGATGCGATAGCTGCGAGATTGCTGGTTTGTCTGCTGCACCTGCATCGTCTGCTGCTGCGCATGCTCAACCGCCTGCTGAAGCGACTGCTGCAGCTCCGGCTGGGTCTGAGTCAGCTGCGACCGTAGTGCTTGTACACTCTCCTCATGCTGCGCCCTGATGGTCTCCACCTCATGCTGCAGCGCCTCATGCTCTGATTCCAGGCGCGAAAGACTCTCTGGGGCCGTAGAAGGCGCGGAGGTGCTAGCCTCAGAGGAAGCACTTGGATGCAGAACTTCGGGAAAGAATCGCGGCACTGCTGATCCAACCCCGTACACCTCCCTCTTCTTCTTATTCTGAGGGCCGACGGTCCGAACCGCATCCCAATAAGCGCGGTTCTTGTCGGCCTCTTCTCCCCTAAGTACGAGTAATCTGTTGTACTCGTCCTGAAATGAGAATAAGAATTGTTAGGGTTTAGGATTTGGCAATAAAACAAACTGAGGAAAAAACAAATGATATCGTAGTCTACTTACACTGATGTCGCGGGCCTTCGCCGTGATCCAGTCCTCCGTTCCGTCGGAGGCTTTCTTCCGATGCGTCTTGTAGAAGAGATCGTAGGAGGCTGGCCACTCCCCCGTCTCCTCTTGCTGAAAGAATGAAATAAAATATGTTAGTGAAATCCATAATTTTAAAAATTTCGGCATGACCTATTCGTTTATTGGAGGTATCCCGGCCTTAAAGGCCTCTCCCAAGTCAAAGCAAAAATAAAAAAAAAAGGCAAATGAACACATATACTACTTAAATTAACCATATACGAATACCAAAAACAACAGCGCAACATAAGAAATCAATGAATATAAATAATCCACTTAAGTCAATGAATGTAAATAATCCACTTAAGTCAATGAATCTAAATAATCCAATAAAATCAATGAATCTAAATAATCCAATATTAAAATACTTACAATAGAACGCATCGTGGTGGCATGGGAAACCGACCCACCTGAGTGTGTGGCAGGTGCTAGGCCCTGTACATTGCCGCTGCGCTGGTTCACCGCGTTCCGGGCGCTGCGGGCTTGGGTAGCAGGGTCCATCCAACCTTCTATCCACCCCGCCCAGGTGGCCTCGGATACGTAGGCAGGCCTGGCATAATTGGGGTCACGCTCCCACTTGGTCTTGTGCGAGTTGATGAAGTCCCTATAGCGTTTTGCGGCCCTATGCCGCCAGGCCTGCTCCACGTCGTGGGCGATGTCAGCTGGCCAGCTGTCAGCTTCTGCAATTATTATACGGAGGAAAAGTAAACACGTGGTTAGAAAAGTAATGATCGATTACGTATCAAAAACTGAAATTCACCAAATTTGAATACCTGAAACTCATCTCAGTAGAACCTACGTGTCTGCATGGTGACACGGGACAAGGCATATCCAGCTGGGTCCTGCCTCAGGTGGAAGGACCGAGTGATGCAACCGAAAATCTGGCCCTGGTCCGGTGCAAACCTGAAAGAGGTGAAGTTGTTAGGAAAAAATAACGCGTGAAATATATTTGAAAACGTGTTAAAAAAATAAATCATTACTTAAAGTATGGGTATCATGTGACCAAGGAAGGGCACGACGCCCTTGTATGACACCCTCGTCCGATGCCGCATCCGACGCCGGATGAGGTGCTGAACCAGTGGGTGTGGGTGGCGGCGTAGATCGGGGGGTGCGGACCTCTCGGCAGACCCTAAAAGGTCTGCGTCCGCAGCAAGAGCTGCGGTCGAAACCGACCCAAGCTGCTCATGCTGAGAGAGGAAAATATTAAACTCTCCTGAGATGTCATGTGTAGATGGTGGGTAGGTGGATCGAGTCGGTAAACTCTCACTGGCCATCAGATCTGCATGGGTGAAAAATTTAAAAGGCACATTCAACGAGTTTAGGGTTGGTTGGCCAGACAAATAAGATGTCTAAAAAATGACAAGTGTTTACATACATTTAATGCAAGATATTAATAATTTTGAAAATTTCGGCATGACCTATTCGTTTATCGGAGGTTTTCAGGCCTTAATGGCCTCTCCAAAGACAAATGTATGTCCAACTCTCGAGCTTAGTAAACACCTTGAACTAGTATCATACCGAAAATCATATGCAAACCTCTTACAAAACAGTTTGTACATGCATCATTCATTGGCCAAGCACACCACATTTCTACTAATTCAACCTTAACAACAATTTTGGTGCATACGCACCCTAGTCACCAACAGCCCTTTTTCGGTACATGCAAGGCAAAATAGTATGTAATATCCAAAACTTATTCATTTTCATATCTTAACATATATATTATACATATTTCATCACATATTATATCTTAACTATTGAAACATACTATTGATAAAATTAAAGTCAATTAAGCCAAAAATTACTTAATGGCCGAATATATATATATATATATATATATATATATGTATATATATATATATAATTGTCTTTAATGCTGTCTTTCCTGTTATGTGCAATGGCTGCTGCGATATGACTGAGATCCATCGACTCATGTCGGTACACAATTTTCAAGTCTTCCATATGGATTGGCAATGTCAACTTCCCCCTGCCTGTACTCTGATCAGTACAGGCAGCCTCGGTACGTTTGTTTTTCTTAAGCATGCAGATTATTCTATTAGACTATTCAGCCAGCTGACATTACGCTATGCTTTGCATTGGTTATTGGTTGTGAGCATTGGAGTGGCTGTTGAGGACATTTGCGTTGGTTATTCGTTGACGACACAGGAGCCAGCTTCTTTCTCCCAGATCGGAAGCCCGGTTGGGCTTTACACATGGAGTTCTGTCACCCAATGTCGTTCAAGCACAGCGGTCCTTCAATCGCCTCTCGTTTATTACTGGATTCAAGCAGCATTTTTTCTTGTAATGTTATACTCAATAGCGCCTATCACCATTCCAGATATATAAATATGTACGCTTTTTCCTTCGCCGGGGTTTTATCCACAAGGGTGGTTTTACCCGGCAAGGTTTTAATGCGGCATATCATATATATTCTGGATGCTGATAATCAAAAATTTGGAGTTGCGTTATGCTTTGATGTAATATGGTTTTCCTCCGCCATAAGTGAGGGTTTAATTTAATAAAAGCAGCTTTTCAAAAAAAAATATATATATATATATATAATACATATATACACTGAATATATATATATATATAATACATATATATATATATAATACATATATAAACCGCCCCACCTCCGCCCCACCCCCGCCCCACCCGGACCCCACCCACAGCCACCTAGCCCCACGCATAGCCACCCCGCCCCACCGGACCCCACGCACAGCCACCCAGTCCCACCCAGCCCCACGCATAGCCACCCCGCCCCACCGGACCCCACGCACAGCCACCCAGTCCCACCCAGCCCCACAGCGACCCATCCCCTCCGCCATCTCCTCCAACACCCAATCTACACCACTGCCCCTCCGCCATTCCCTCCGCCATCCCCTCCGCCATCCAGCCCCACACCGCCCCACCCAGTCCGAATCCCTCCACCCCAGCACAATCTCTCCTCTTAAACTGCTCTCAAGTGTATAACAACAACGAAAACAAGCGGCACAATCCACAAACAAAATAGATCCTATAAAAACAAATAAAATAATAAAAACAAACGCACTAACCTCCTAAATAGCCTCTGCTGTATTCGCCGGAGAAGATTGGGGGAGGAGGCGACAGGAGCCTCTGCTGTATTCGCTGGAGAAGATGGTGGGAGGAGGCGACGGGAGCCTCTGCTGTATTTGCCGGAGAAGATGGGGGGAGGAGGCGAAGGAATTTCGTTAAAAATTTGGGGAAGGGGGAAAGGAGGGAAACACAGAAATGGAGAAGAAGAAGGGGGATTTCAGCTTATCATCGAAATTTTGCGACGAAATAGCGACGAACTTTCGTCGCTATTACTGTGTCATCGCTATTGCCTGTGTCATCGTTATTTCAAATTTGCGATGACAGGTTTCGTCGGTAACTTGTCGGTGCCATCAGTATTGAAAAAAAAATAATAGAAAATATAAAGTACTTACAGACACACATTATGTATATACATGTGTATAAGTACATCAACACATACACACTTTCGCCTAATGAGGTACATAAGAAATTGTGACTAACCCCAATCTTCATTGTCATCCGCATCCTCATACGCATCTTCATTTTCATCCTCATTTTCATCTTCATCTACATGCTCGTCGTCCTCTTCATCCTCGTATTCGTCTTCGCCTACATCTTCAATATTGTCAGGCGGTTGTATGTTGAGATGAATTTCGATGAAACCGCCGTTGGGGTCATTTAGAGGGAGGTGGTGCAGTTCAACATGTGTCGTATCCAGAACGGGCGGGTTTTCTTCTTAAAATGCGGCATCCGTGCCATCTGAACCTGGCTGTATACTGACATCAAACTTGCTCGATTTCACTTTGCACACGGCTCGCCAGTCTTTTGAGCTCGCATTCATCCTCGTTGTTGGATACGATAGATAGTACACCTGGGACGCTTGACTAGCCAAAACGAATGGATCGTACTTTCTGTACCGTCGCCCTTGGTGTATGTCTACCAACTTATATCGGTCATGAACCTTTGTGCCAGCGCGATAACCTTCCCGAGTTGGATCGTACCATTCGCATTTGAATAGCACCACCCGCTTTATAGGCAATGCGGGATATTCGGGCTCAATGATGTCAGTAAGGTAGTCGTACAAGTCATCCTCGTCCGGGCTATTGTCATACCGCTTGACACACACTCCGCTGTTCTCTGACGATTTTCGGCTGGCATGGGAGACTGTGTGGAATCTATAACCGTTGACAAAACACATATCGTGGCACGTGACTCTGTTCAATGGACCCTCGGCTACTGGTGTCAGAATGTAACCGTACTCATCGTCAGCCAGATGACCTTTGCTCGCCTGTAAAACGACAAGTAAGTATAAATCAGCGGGGCAATAAATGCGTATCACATGACGTACACGTAACCGGCAAATATGTAAACTTACATGCCACCTGAACCAATCAGCAAACTTGGCATCTAACTCATTGTTTATTGCATCGCTCGATATACCCGGTGAACGGTGTTGCAATAAATCAACAAACAAGCTGAAGCAAATTACGAATGAGTACCCTTTATATCTTTGTAATATAATGGATATAGTAGCGCAAGGTATTTACAAATTAAAATTGGATATCGTTTATACCTCTGGAAACGGTCGACTTGACGGCAGTTGCGCAGAACATAAGAATGAGCAATCTTCAGCTCGCTCTCCCCCAATATCATTTCCTTTCCTTGTCCATGAAATCTGATCGGATGTGTGAATTTCGGGAAGACACCGGATCTGGAAATGCCGTCGTCGTTACGGGGAACATCTCTGCACCTCGACGGGACATCTGGATCGAAGTAATGAGACACGAAGGTTGAGGCTTCCTCCGTCAGGTAGGCATTGCACATCGAGGCCTCGACTTTCGCCTTGTTCTTGATGTTCAGCTTCAAATGCCTGAGATATCTGTTCATATAGGGAATATCTGTTCAAATGCTTGCGCTTAAACACATAAGAACGGCACGTAATAAATAAGAGTACCTCTCGAACGGATACATCCACCTGTACTGAACAGGACCACCAACGCGTGCCTCGTATGGTAGATGAACTGGCAGGTGTTTCATTGAATCAAAGAAGGCCGGAGGGAATACAGTTTCCAGCTTGCAAATGATCAATGGGATTTCGCCCTCCAGCCTTGACATATCATTCGCCCTGAGTCTCGTGGATGTAAGACATCTGAAGAACAGACTCATCTCGGTAAGTGCTTCCCATACATTGGTTGGAAGCAGCTCGCGGAATGCAATGGGCATCAACCGTTGCATGAACACGTGACAGTCGTGGCTCTTCATCCAGTGCAAACCGCGTTTATTCACGTCGATGTTCTTAGACAGGTTCGAAACATGGCAGTCAGGAAATCTAGCTGTCCCCAGCCACGCAAACAACGCACTGACCTGCTCCGCATTCAGCATGTAAGAGGACTTCGGCATGTGGGATGTGCCAACGGGATGCAGCTCCGGTCGCATATTCAGGTCGCGCATATCAAGTCGTACCTTCAAATTGTCTTTTGTTTTTCTAGGCATATTCAGCACCGTATTGAAAATGTTGTCAAACACGTTCTTCTCAGTGTGCATGACATCCAGGTTGTGTCAGATCATATTGCTCTTCCAATACGGAAGCTCCCAGAATATGCTTCTCTTCTTCCACCCGATACAGTAACGGGCCAGGTATGCGTTGTGGCTGCCGTCCGGATCATCAGCGACCCCCACGAATCCACAACTGTCTATCTCCTCCAACACCTCCGCACCCGTGAGAATCTCGGGCTTCATGTCCTTCTCGACGATGCCAGGCATGAACGGCGTCACGTTCTTTCTGTACAAATGACGTCTGGGCAGGAACTTCCTATGGCTGTCGAACCAGCAAATCTTACGTCCATGTTTCAAGGACATCGTCTTCGCTTGCTTCATGCAGCAAGGGCAAGTGTATTTCCCCGCTGTGCTCCACCCTGACAACATAGAATAAGCCGGGAAGTCGCTGATGGTCCACATCAGCGCAGCGCGTAGCTGGAAGTTTTGTTTGGTCGATACATCGAACGTCTCCACACCAAACTCCCACAACCACTTCAGCCCATGTATCAATGACTGCAGGTATAGGTCGATCTTCTGTTTCGGATTCCTAGGCCCTGGTGCGATCACAGTCAAGAACATGTACGGCTTCTTCATGCACATCTAAGGTGGTAGATTGTACGGCGTCACGATTATAGGCAACGACGAATACTGCTCTCCCAACTGTCCGAACGGGTTGAACCCGTCGGTGCATAAACCCAACCTAACGTTCCTTGTCTCCGATGAAAAACCCGGATGTGTCGCATCGAACGTCCTCCAAGCTTCGCCGTCAGATGGATGGCACATCTCACCGTCTTTCGTGTAGTGCTCCGCGTGCCACCTCATCTGGCTAGCTGTGGCACCGGATGCGTAGAGCCTCTGCAGTCTAGGGGCTAGAGGTAAATAGTAGAATTGTTTTCTTGGCACGTTCCAGTTTCTTTTGTTCATTCTCCACCTGCGTGTCCCACAGACCCTGCACTTGTCTTTATCCTCGTCGATGCCCCAGTATATGATGCACCCCTCTGAACAACAATCGATCTTCTGAACCGGCAGTCCCAACGCCTGCAGCCGTTTCTTTGTCGAATAAAAACTGTCGACCATTGTGTTCCCTTCGGGAAGAGATTCCCTCATCAGCTGACACATCCCATCGTACAATCTCTCCGTCATGCGGTGCTCCGTCTTCATGCTCGTCATCCGACCGATCATGGACATCTGTGTGTGACTACTGCAACCGGGATACAGCGGCGTGTTGGCGGCGTTCAGCATCTCAAAAAACTTTCTCGCCTGAGGGTTCGGATCTTCCTCCACGAATACACGCGGCTGTTCATCCGGATCCTGCATTTGTAAGTACTGCTCTCTCGTAAATCCGCCGGCGGCGGCGTCTTGCACCATCTGCATGTATGGGTTGTGATATCCCTCGCCTATTTCTTCGGCATCAACCTGACCGGGTCCCGCTTCGACGTGTACAGTTGCAGATGTAGACGCCCCCTCATATTCGCCGTGGCAGTACCATGTATGGTAATTGTGTACGAAACCTTATTTCAATAAGTGAACCCTCACGTCAGCCGGATGCATATATTTACGGTTCTTGCATTTCTTACACCGACATCTAATCTGCGTTCTACTTTCATTACTCGTCGCAAAATCTATAAATTCTTCGAGACCTTCAACAAATCTAAAACTCCACTCCCCGTTGTTTACTCTCTCGTACATCCACTTTCTATCGCTCCTCCTCGGATTCATTTTCTCGCTATACCTTCAAAATAACAACAGCTATCTTTTCTCGGTGGTGGAAAACATCAAAATTCTACATAATAAGATTTCTTCCTTCTATATTTTCGTAGAAAAGTGATGATTTATGTGTTTGAAATGGGAGAAGAATGGGAGAAGAGTGGAAGAAGAAAGCTGCGTTTTATGGTTCTCAGCCTGCAATATTACCGACGTATTAGCGTCGATATAGCGACGCTAAGCGACGATCAAGAAACACGAATCCCGGAAACAAACAAACACAAATACCGACGACTTAGCGACGACTCAGCAACGACCAAGAAACACAAATACCGACGCCTTAGCGACGCTCAGAGATGCACGACGTATCTTCACACCATACGATGTGTTTCGTCGCTGCGGGCGTCGTTAAGGCGTCGCTATTCGGCGGTGTCCCCACGTGCCCGACTGTTACACTTACGATGCATTTACGTCGCTATTGCGTCGCTATGTCGTCGCTGAATTCCCTATATAAACAGGATGGACCGTGACCTCTAACTACATAGAAAACAACCTCCTTTATAATCATAAAAAAAAGACCCAAATATGGTTCGTACTAATGCGCAAGCGCGACGTGGTAGTGGCCATTCAGCGGCAAGACGGCCTATTCAACAACCCTCTTCTTCAGCGGTTCCTCCACCACTAGAATCACCCCCACAGGATGAGTCCTCTGAACCCAGTCTTTTTGGGCCACGTCGGGATCGCCAAATTGGCGATCTTCATAAAGAAATACAAGAACTGTGGAAAACAGTGGATGACCTGAGGGAGCATATTATGTACCAGGATGAGCGTCTCCAATACCTGGACACAAGGCAGATGCGGATTAAATCTAAAGCTGCACAGCTGAGACGCCTCCTGAAGGCGTGCGCAGAGAGTGTTGCTACTCTCTGTTCGGATGACGAACAGTGAATGACTCCTCTCCGCTATTCATTTAGATTGTTTTTTCATTATTGTCCTAGTATATTTTGTAATTTATAATTCTATATTAATGAAGTTTTATTTTTCTAATCATCGCTTTCGTTTTCTTAATTTAAGCACGTGTTTAATCTCTTACGAATCTTGACGACACTAAAATACAAACGAAATGTGGCTCAGAAAAATTTGAGACGACTAATTCACCGACTAAACATCAACTATATACCGACGAAACTTAATACAACGACGAGAACCTACTAAACATATCGACGAAACTTAATACAACGACGAGAACCTATTATCCGCGAATTTATTGTCGGTGTGCTGAATTTAGCGACGCTTTACCGACGACCTTGCGACGCACGACGTCTCTTCACACCATTCGACGCGTTTCGTCGCTACGGCGTCGCTAGTGCGTCGCTATTCCGTTCAGTTCCCAATGGTTACAACGTACAATATTATCTTCATCAGCTGAGAGCTGATATTATCAACGAATTTAGCGACGGGTTACCGACGAACTAGCGACGCACGAAGTCTTCACACCATTCGACGTGTTTCGTCGCTAATGCGTCGCTATTCCGCAGTGTCTGTTCAGTTCCCAACGGTTAGAACGTGTTTACGTCGCTAATTCGTAGCTAAGTGCGTTGCTAATTCGAACGAACCGTCACGTCCGCACACATTTCGTCGCTAATTCGTCGCTGATTCGCACGAAGTGTCACACCCGCACATATTCCCATCTTGGATAACGGTCGAAAAATTCGTCGCAAGTTCATCGCTATATCGTCGCTAAATTTACCTATTTATACCCCAAACATCCGCACATATATATACACACATACAAAGTTATAAAACATCAAAATATGCAGCGTCGTTTTAGAAGAACCCCAAGGCGTGGTGGAGGGGCAAACAGTGCCTCGCCACAAGGGCCTCCTCCCCAACCACCATCGGTTGAGCGGGAGGGTTCCGTATCTGTGTATGGCCCACTACCGCGAGAGGATGCTCAAGAACAAATGCCGGAACAGGATATCGACTACCGTATGCTGATAGTAAACATGCAATAGCAGTCGAGGCAGCTGCACAGCATGACTAGAAGGCTGCGGAAGTTGAAATTCAGATATTACAAGCTGAAGCGCCTACTCAGAGAGTTCGCAGATAATGTGGCGGCCACACTTTCTTCCGATGACGAAGAGTGAACGGCCCCTCTGCGCCTCTCTTTTAGATTTCTTTTTTTAATTTTTCGTTTCATAATGTAAATTTTTATTATTAAATTCATAAATTTTTTTTCCAATCACTGCTTTCTTTTTCCTTAATTAATACACGTGTTTAATCCTCGACGAATCTGCGGAGACACAACGACAAATCGGAATATGAACGAAAAGTAAAACAAAACATTTGCGACACGCGGGTTTCATCGACAAAAAAACCGACGATACACAACGCCAAGAACCTACTCACCGACGAATTTATTTTATCCGTGTTCTGGAATTTTAGCGACAAAATAGCGACGATATAGCGACGCAACGCTACAAACTATATAGCGACGAATAAAACACAAAGAATAGCGACGAACCACCGACAAAACACCGACGAACATATTAACCTGACTACTTTTTTGTTAGCGACAATGCTTTTTATCGTATTTTCGTCGCAATTAATGACGAAAATGAGTGTATCGCAAATGCGTCGCAAAGTACCGACGCAACACCGACGAACCGTGGTTCGTCGGTGAATTTTTCGTCGGTAAATGAAATTCTTTTTGTGGTGCGTACTATACTTGCTATGTTTTTCGAGAATTATATGATTATACTTTTCATTATCATCTTGGATCATGCATCCGTATACGTGTTTGGATAAATGATTGTCTACTTGTATATATTCAAATGTCTATTTACCATGTGCATATGGTTGATGTAGTATATATTTATGTATGAGATATACATAAATTTTTGCAAATATATATATATATATATATATATAAGTCATATGGAAGTCGTGTATACGTTAAATGCTATAGAAATTTACAAACTGAAATTGTCAAATTTCTCAATTCAAACTTTTCAAATCTCAGAAGTCATGGAGACTTCACCATCAACCGATGTGGTACATTGAAAAAGGAGTTTGAAAATTTAGTATTATGCATATTTGATGCATGTACAAATTGTGTATTTCCAAAACTCAGTTTTTTTATTGGCAAACCCATGCTCAGTTTTTCAATTTTAGCGGTGTGTGTTTATATGTGATAAATGAATTTTGTTATTAGCTGAATTTCAAAAGAGGCAACTGCCGAATGTATTTTACAAATTAAATAGCCAATCCATTGCAAAATCTCAAAATTTTCATTGTAAGTGAAATTGGCAACCGGTGTGGTACTTTCTTTCCTTTGCAACTTATTGCTACTTGGCAAATAGAATTTATATGTATGCTTGAATGTACATAAAATATGCATGTGCTGACGAGGAAGGTTACAAGTAATTAAACCCAAACCTTGTTTTCTCAATTCTCAGAAGCCAACTTCACTGGTGCCGAGGGTTACTTTCTTATTGTATTTGAATTTTGTGATATTTTATTATAAGGTACATTAACAAATGAATTGTTTGCAAATTGATTGCCATGGCTGAAGTTTTTGGTTGGTAATCAGTGTGGTTTTCCGTGTGGGGGTTTTTTTTTTTTGAGAGACATCCGATGGACAGCGGCCAGCCTTCTTGTGTAGTGCATTATATATATAATCAATATATCTATGATTATGTAGGCATTTACATGAAAATTTCATATGTGATACTTGTGTTACTCGAATTGAGGAAGTGGGCCGAGGGAGTTACATGTACGTAATACATGTATATGCACATGTATGGGCATGGGCATATATATGTATATACGTACATTTGAGTGGTGGTTATTAGGACCTCGATATCGTAATTTGACATGTGATCGTACTTGGATATTTGTGTAATTGTATCGCATGTGATCGGAATTGATTGGACTTTATCTTTGGAAAATATTTTGAAAGTTGACATTTGAAATCGTATTTGGAAAAAATAGTATCGATATTTGAAAATCGTTTTGAAATTTGTATCGCATATTTTTGAAAGTCACCCTTACAAAGGAAATATATCGGTGAGCCGGATTGGTCCCAAACAAACGGAGCGTCCGGGCATATTTGACTATTTTGATAGAGCGCCCAGGCATATTTGACCGCCAATTGGAGTGCCTAGGCATATTTGACTATTTCGATAGAGCGTCTGTGTCATATTTTGACCATTGGAGGATCAGTTCGTAAGACTTACGGTATAAGTCACTTGTAAGGTAAGAGTCATGGCCATTGCATCGAAATTGTATTGGTATCGTTGATCGAAATATCGTATTGGAAATCGTATCGTATCGAATATCGTATCGTATCGTATCGTATCGATCATCATATCATATCGTATCGTATCGAACATTCGAAATTGGATTTGGAATTGGAAAATGGATATTTTGGAATTCGTGTTTGAATATCGGAAATTGATTTTTATCTCATCGCATCGGTTTTGAAATTGCATCATCGATTTTGATTGTGCTAACACTTGTGCGTTGCTGACTTAGTTGCATGTGCTTTTGTTGCTGGATTGGTATAGAGGGTAAGAAGGTAAACTTTATTTGCGAAGAGAAGCATGCTACTTTTTTATATCGTTATTTTTTTATTTTATTACACTTTCTTCTCCCTGTATGATCCCATGGTAAATATAGACAGGTCACTTGCTGGGCGATGTATGTCGCTCACCCCACGTTATTAATTATTTTTGCAGATAGACAGGTAATTGAGTTAGTATACCTGAGGACGAGCAGGAGTGGAGATGGTATTCTGATGAGATTCTCGAGGATTTAGCTGAGACATAGTTATGGATTCGATTTTATGTAATTGTGGAGGTTTAGTATTTAGAATCTACATTTGACGTTTGTATTGAACTAGATTTGCGTAGATGTTTATAATAATGATGATGTTTATTTTATTGAGGATTTTTTTATTTATGTCTTCCGCTGACATCGATTTGCGTCACTTTGATAACGTGTAATTGAATTGTACTGACGCCTTGTATTCTCCTTAGTGAGATATGACGGGTGAGTCGTTTCGAGTACTAGGGCTTGGGATGGGTCGCTACAGTTGGTATAAGAGATGGCTCTAGATCCACTGCGGAAACATAGATTTAGGCCATAATCGTAGAAACTAAGATTACGATTTTATCCCTAAGTCATCATCTAGGTTAAGTATTTTGATATTAAGTATTGACCTTATAGGTGAGATTTGACATTAGACTCAAGTGATGATCTTGCCCATAAGTCATGACATCATACATTAGTGACGATTTGATTTAGAGTTGATCTTGGACATAAGTGCTAGTCATAAGCGATGATTATGTTCTAAGCATGATCTTATAATTAAGAAACGACTTTAGACTTAAGTTGATCGGTTGAGGGTTACACATACCTAGGGCGATGTTATGTCCATGAGATTTTGGCTAAGTTTTGATCATAACATTTGCACATCCCCTTAGCTGTGATCTTAGGGATCCTAACTAAATACTATACAATTAATTGACATGATGTTAACCAAAATACCCTACTGCAGACGTTGGTCGATATATCAATAGGTCAGACGGTTACTTGGGCCGTCTTACCGTAACAGAGGCAAGGGACCCAGTACCATTAGGGTAAAATGAAGCTGGCCCATATCATTGCTTTGGACTGTAGTGTATGAACATAGTTAGGTCTAGGTTGGGATCGTAATTCTAAGATATAATTTATAATAATTATTAAGAGATGATTTATAAGCGTTATGAATAGTAGAGTTTAGCGATGAATATCGTACAAAGTACTTTATATTTGTAGATAAGATGTTAAATTTATAGTTATCGAAATAGGTCAATGATATTAGTCTCACTAGAAACATTGATTGATAGTAATAAAACAAGCATTATTATAGTGTTACGGTGGGATGATAAATTATACCAAATGATAGGTTAAGTATTGATTCTTAGGCACGTCGAGTTAGTTGGACTTAATCTATTGAATTGAAATAGAGTAAGCATGAACAAGTAGTGTTTGTTTTTCATGTGAGATTAACTAAGTTAAAATTAGCGGTTGAAATAACTAAGTGAAGAAGTACAGTGGGTCAGTATGGCACGCGAAAGCATGGTCGATTAGTATGCCTAAGATGGTTAAGTAAGTAATCAATTAAGTTGAATCTTGGAATATAGACCAAGCGGAGCTAAGCTATGGCTGCCTCAATAAGGTGTGATATCGCTACTAAGCATAACAATATATAGAGACAAGTAGACTTGAACACACATGCTAGGAAAAGCTCTAAGTTAAAACTACAGGAGAAGTAAATTAAGGATTTAATCCTATAAGGATTAGATCATCTTGTAGGGTGCTAGTGATGACTAAATTGAATCATACTAGAATAAAGCGTGTTCTGAAGGTATATACGGATTAAGTGATTAGTTTAAGGACGTTAGGAAAATCGTAGTATACGTAAGCACTGATTATGAAATGTTGTTGATGACAGTAGATATAAGTACGATGTAGACCAACGATTGGGTTATGAAGCCCCGGTATGATGATCATACCCTTAAGATTGAATCGCAAACCATAGATAGATTAAGTTATGATTTGACAAACAGAAATCAATGGATTAGGAATTACCTTGTTGGTATACAAAGAATGATTTTGAGGACTTGGTCCTATGACGAGGAAGTGAAATGGGAAACATATCGGGATACCTAGCTCGGTAATTATTTAGGAAAATAGATTATGTAGAGCCATACTAAGTTGTAACTATGTAAAACGCAAGTTTCGAGGACGAAACTTTTTGTAAGGAGGGTAGATTGTTACAATCGGAGTTGTAAAAAAAGAAAAGAAAAAGAGTGTTCATTAAAAAAATGCTCTAAATGCAAAATAAAAAATAAAAATTAAAAACAAATATTTGGAAACCGTCAGTTGTGGGGGGTGTTAATTCCTCCACTAACTGACCACTGAATCCGCCTAAAATCCCTTCCCCCCACTTCATCAGTTTATCTAATCTAAATAAAAAAAACAAACTCTAACCCACCTTAAATTTCCCCTACCCCAGCGGCCATTTCGAAAGCAGAATAGGAAAGCAATTTTGGCCAAACTTTTTCCCTCAGCCGAGACTTCTCTTGGAGAAAGAGGAGACATTGGTCGCAACCCACTCCGAATTCCATTTGTTTACGGTATAGTATATTTGATCAAGTAAGTAATCACCCTATACTTACTATGTTTTGCAAAAATCTATATGTTTATGTTGTTTATAACGTTGGATCATGCATTCGTATATGTGTTTGAATAGATGAATGTACATACATGTTAGTAAGTAACCCTACTATACTTGCTATGTTTTTGCGAGAATTATACGATTATACTTTTCATTATCATCTTGGATCATGCATCCGTATACGTGTTTGGATAAATGATTGTCTACTTGTATATATTCAAATGTCTATGTACCATGTGCATATGGTTGATGTAGTATATATTTATGTATGAGATATACATATATTTTTGCAAATATATATATATATATATATATATATATATATATATATGTCATATGGAAGTCGTGTATACCTTAAATGCTATAGAAATTTACAAAGTGAAATTGTCAAATTTCTCAATTCAAACTTTTCAAATCTCAGAAGTCATGGAGACTTCACCATCAACCGATGTGGTACATTGAAAAAGGAGTTTGAAAATTTAGTATTATGCATATTTGATGCATGTACAAATTGTGTATTTCTAAAACTCAGTTTTTTTATTGGCAAACCCATGCTCAGTTTTTCAATTTTAGCGGTGTGTGTTTATATGTGATAAATGAATTTTGTTATTAGCTGAATTTCAAAAGAGGCAACTGCCGAATGTATTTTACAAATTAAATAGCCAATCCATTGCAAAATCTCAAAATTTTCATTGTAAGTGAAATTGGCAACCGGTGTGGTACTTTCTTTCCTTTGCAACTTATTGCTACTTGGCAAATAGAATTTATATGTATGCTTGAATGTACATAAAATATGCATGTGCTGACGAGGAAGGTTACAAGTAATTAAACCCAAACCTTGTTTTCTCAATTCTCAGAAGCCAACTTCACTGGTGCCGAGGGTTACTTTCTCATTGTATTTGAATTTTGTGATATTTTATCATAAGGTACATTAACAAATGAATTGTTTGCAAATTGATTGCCATGGCTGAAGTTTTTGGTTGGTAATCAGTGTGGTTTTCCGTGTGGGGGTTTTTTTTTGAGAGACATCCGATGGACAGCGGCCAGCCTTGTGTAGTGCATTATATATATCATCAATATATCTATGATTATGTAGGCATTTACATGAAAATTTCATATGTGATACTTGTGTTACTCGAATTGAGGAAGTGCATGGGCCGACGGAGTTACATGTACGTAATACATGTATATGCACATGTATGGGCATGGGCATATATATGTATATACGTACATTTGAGTGGTGGTTATCAGGACCTCGATATCGTAATTTGACATGTGATCGTACTTGGATATTTGTGTAATTGTATCGGATGTGATCGGAATTGATTGAACTTTATCTTTGGAAAATATTTTGAAAGTTGACATTTGAAATCGTATTTGGAAAAAATAGTATCGATATTTGAAAATCGTTTTGAAATTTACATCGCATATTTTTGAAAGTCACCCTTACAAAGGAAATATATCGGTGAGCCGGATTAGTCCCAAACAAACGGAGCGTCCTAGCATATTTGACTATTTTGATAGAGCGTCCGGGCATATTTGACCGCCAATTGGAGTGCCTAGGCATATTTGACTATTTCGATAGAGCGTCTGTGTCATATTTTGACCATTGGAGGATCAGTTCGTAAGACTTACGGTATAAGTCACTTGTAAGGTAAGAGTCATGGCCATTGCATCGAAATTGTATTGGTATCGTTGATCGAAATATCGTATTGGAAATCGTATCGTATCGAATATCGTATCGTATCGTATCGTATTGATCATCATATCATATCGTATCGTATCGAACATTCGAAATTGGATTTGGAATTGGAAAATGGATATTTTGGAATTCGTGTTTGAATATCAAAAATTGATTTTTATCTCATCGCATCGGTTTTGAAATTGCATCATCGATTTTGATTGTGCTAACACTTGTGCCTTGGTGACTTAGTTGAGTGTGCTTTTGTTGCTGGGTTGGTATAGAGGGTAAGAAGGTAAACTTTATTTGCGAAGAGAAGCATGTTACTTTTTTATATCGTTATTTATTTATTTTATTACACTTGCTTCTCCCTGTATGATCCCATGGTAAATATAGACAGGTTACTTGCTGGGCGATGTATGTCGCTCACCCCACGTTATTAATCATTTTTGCAGATAGACAGGTAATTGAGTTAGTATACCTGAGGACGAGCAGGAGTGGAGATTTCAAGATTGATGGTATTCTGATGAGATTCTCGAGGATTTAGCTGAGACATAGTCATGGATTTGATTTTATGTAATTTTTGAGGTTTAGTATTTAGCATCTACATTTGACATTTGTACTGAACTAGATTTGCTTAGATGTTTATAATAATGATGATGTTTATTTTATTGAGGATTTTTTTTATTTATGACTTCCGCTGACATCGATTTGCGTCGCTTTGATGACGTGTAATTGAATTGTACTGACGCCTTGTATTATCCTTAATGAGATACGGCGGGTGAGTCGTTTCGAGTATTAGGGCTTGGGACGGGTCGCTACACCATATGTTCTTACTCTGTTTGCTGTGAATGATGGTTCTCTATGAAGCCCTTCAATTCACATGGCAAATCAATGGTCCCGAAATCTTTTGTTGTCGCCCGTCTTGAGATGGTCGAAGCAACCACTGCTACTGGTGGCCTTGAGGTTACTCACAGCGGTGGCTCCCTTTTCTTGTGCCGTCCAATCTACCATGACCCATATCCAGAGCGACGGTTTGATTTTGATTGGGGCCTGCCGATACCAGTCGATTGTCTCTCCTTGACTTTTGTTTCGATTGTCTGGGATCATTCTTGGGGATTGTTTGATTTGTGGACTACTTTTCCTTGTTGTGGGTTATTTTTAGTCACTTGGATGAGAAAGGTATGGCGATGATAATTTGATCTGAGACCCAAAAAAAATATATGGCTGAATTTTGTGTCCATAGTTTCTGTTTGTTGGTTTTGTTTTGTGGATTTGCATGGTTGATATCGTGATGATCAGGACTGGACTATCTCATAGATAATTTGCCGAGAAAGGTAATTAGAACGATGATAAAACTTGTTTAGTCTAAGTCTCGAGACAAATTGTGATATTTGTTTCTTGGTATTCTATTTGGTTTGTTGTTCTTGTCTCCATTTCGGTTGTTTGCTTGGTTTTCTATTTTTATGTCGGTTAACAATCTTGTCCGACTGAATTTGTATAAATGGTCACGAAAGGTATAGACGGTGATGATCCTAGTTTTCTGAATTTTCGAGGATCAAACATGATATAATACCATGTTAAATTAGAATATCATGATATAATATTATGTTAGATTAGGATATCGTGAATGGAAGTCTTTTTTTATTGAAAATGTTTGTACTTATATCTATGTATAGTGTCTAATTATCGCTAATTAAGGTAAATGACATTTATAAAGAACCCAATAGTAAATACAAGAATTTGACTTGATATTATTCGTACAATTAATAGGCCTATGATCAGGATTTGGTTATTTGGCTTTACATTCCACCAATACTATCACATTTGCTGCCCCTCCTACAAGGCCATCATTTCGGCCTAGACCTAAGAGTTTTAGCCGTAATAACTTGAGAAAGAAACCATAAGCTGGCCCTGTCATCCCTTAATAGACCACCTCCACCAGATCTCATCTGACTCGCATGGTCCACGTTAACCGTAAACTAAATACCAGATAAGGGTTTCTACCAACTAACCAAAATTCGGCCTCCTATTGGACGTTCCATGAACCTCAAACCCCATCTTCAAGTTATGTCAATATTGTCAATTTTCGATCAATTCTTCCAGATCAAACGAATTCGATATAAAGCTAGCGAAAAAGAATCACGGAAGGAAAAGAAAGAGTAATTCACGAATGCAAACAAGAGAGCTGAAGGGAAGAAACTACTATCTCATTCATTTGCTTGCTACAGAAGTGCAGTATATAACGAAGAAGGAAACGACCTAAAACTACAAGAATAACTCTGACAACTAACTTCCTTTAATTATTAACACAACCGTAAAATCGTCATTTCACTTGTTTAAACAATTCCCTCCTGTTGTCACCCGCTAACTCAGTTTGTTGCAGGCAGTTGCAAACTCATGCAACAAACTCCTCTTCAACACATGGTGATCACATAGTCCTAGCCAATCATTATCATTCCTCTCAATTCTGCGTGGCTCCCATGATCCTTAGACATCAACTGCAACCGAATTTTCTTCTTGATGGAATGAAACAGGTTTTGGATCATATTTCTGCTGCTGTGCCTGCTGCATTTTCATTCTATCTTTGACAAATATGCCCTCACCATTGACGAATAGGCAACAAATTTGCTCCGCCCAGGGATTAAATGTAAGACCATGCCTTCTTGATATTGTTATGTATGATTGGTTTTGATGATTTGCACAATATAGCATGCTAAAAGGTTCAAAACTTTGAGTAGAAGTGTTGTTCAAACTTCAAGCGCTTAATCTAGCGTTTTTAGCTCTCAGAAGATAAAACATAAAGGTTGGCTTTGGTATGAGGAGCCTCACCAAGCGCTTCATTCAATAAAAATCTCTGAACAGAAAGTTTTGAAAGAAACATGGAGCACTATATAAATCGCTTCATCTTCTGACTTCTCTGAACAGAAGCATGGAGCACTATGAGGCGCCTCACCAAGCGCTTCATTCAATAAAAACCTCTGAACAGAAAGTTTTGAAAGAAACATGGAGCACTATATAAAGCGCTTCATCTTCTGACTTCTCTGAACAGAATGTTGGATAAAACATAAAGCACTTCACCAAGTGCTTCGTCAAATGAAACGTATGAACAGAATATTTGGCTAAAACATAAAGCGATATATAAAGCGCTTTGCTCTTTTGACCTCTCTGAACAGAAAGGTTTGCTAAAACATAAGGCACTTCATCAAGCGCTTCATTGAATGAAACATTTGAACAGAATGTTTGTCAAAACCATAAAGCAATATATAAAGCGCTTTGCTGGTTGAACTCCAGAAACAGAGAGTTCTGGATGAATCAAGAAGCGCTACATAAAGCGCTTCATCCGAACATCTGAAGCATGACGAAAATTCTGCAGGTACAATTTTCTCTTTCCTATTATTTTAGTTTACCAATGTGATTTTTATTTTCCCCATGCTAACTTGACAGCTGCAGATTTTTTCAAAAAGGCAAATCCAATGGATTCTGAAAATCTTTCCATTGTGAGCTTAAAAATACAAAGCTTCTCCAAGAAGCTTTGACTTCTTTCAAGGAGTGTCCTTCAAAGTAATGATGTTCGAACAAGTGGGACAAAAAAAGTCTCTCTCCTCTTTCTCCATTCCAACGGTTACGAGGACCTCTATAAGGCTTGGGAGATTCATTTTTGAAGACAAATTTCTACTCCAACTGCTCTCAAGTCTTTATTGTTATTTTGCTCTCAAAAATCATTGTATTTACTTTATTGTTGAGAGTGTATTGTAAACAAGAAGAAGTATTCTTCTAAGTGAGGATTGTGAGGAGAAATAGTGTAGATTGTTGGTCAATAAGCAAGGAGTCTTCTTGTTGGGCGAAAAACTCAAGGTTCCAAGAGCTAGTTGATGGTGTAGGAGCTACATCATACTCCATAGAAGATTTCTTTGGTGCAAGGAAGATCTTAAGGAGGCTAGGCTTCAAAGAGGTTGAGTTTTTCATTGTTCTTGAGCTAGGTTTGTTAAACCTAGTTTGTTCTTGTATTTTCTTTGATTGTTGTTTCCCCCAAAGAGAAATAACAATCCCTTGTTCAAAAATCCTTCTTGTTCAAAGAAAGAAGGTAGAGGAGTAGAGTCTTTGACTTGAACCTCTATAAATTTGGTGTTCTTTCATTTCTGCAATTTATTTTCTTCAAAGAACACATCAAGTATTGGTTTAAATACTTCCATTGCAAAAAGATTCGAAAAAGAACCATACTTGTATAAACACACTATTCAACACCCCTTCAGTGTGTTTCACGGACATAACAATTGGTATCAGAGCCTAACCTTGATTGTTTGGTAGTCAAATAGCAAGGCTTGATCCTATCTAGTATGGAAGAAACACCTTATGATTGGGAATCTTCGGGTGGTGAGTCTTCTAGAACAAGAAAAAGAAGACAAGAGACTTTGATACCGTCCGTATCAAATATTCATACCAAAGTGCTTATGTTTGATCAAAAGAATTACTCTATATGGAAATCAAACATGGAGACTCATCTTCGGGGTTGTGGCTATTGGATTTGGAAAGAGGTCACTAAGGGTTCAAAAGCTTCTATTGACTATGATAATCCAACTCTAGAAGAAGAGTTGTTATTTTCTATAAATGGAAAAGCTCTTGACATTTTGAATAGTTCTCTCTCTCCAAATAAGAGAGCCAAGATTCAAGGTGTTCAATCGGCTCATGAAGCATGGGTAAAGATGGAAATGATCCATGAGGGTACCTCTCAAGTTAGAAAAGCAAGGAGGAGGATGTTGATGAAGCAATTCTATAATTTTTCCGTCTCCAAAGGTGAAAAGATAGAAGATACTATCCAACAGTTCACTAAACTTGTAAACTTGCTTAATGCGGTGGGAAAGAAGATTGAGCAAGAGGATCTTAATCATCGACTTCTAAATAGCTTGGGAAGAGAGTGGAATCCAAACGTAACGGCTATAGAAGAGTCAAAGGATCTTGAAACTCTTACATTGGATGAATTGTATGGGAATCTTATGACTCATGAGATTCAACTTGAGGAACAAGAGAAAAATGATCCTATCAAACAATCACCTAAAGCGTTGGAATGCGATACGGATGATTCGGATGATGAGTTTGGACTTCTTGTAAGAAAGTTCAAACGGTTTGCTAGAAAGAATGGAGATGAGGCAAAAAGATTTATCAAGGGGACTTTATCCAAGGATAAAAATAAGATGAAGGACCAAGATAACAAATGTTTCAAGTGTGGAAAATATGGTCATTACATGAAGGATTGTAGAGTGAAGGATCCTCATCCTAAAGATAAGAAGGCTATCTATCAAAATAAGAAGGTTCTTCAAGCGGAGGTAGCTCATTGGGATAGTCTCCTATCCGACTCCGAAGGTGACCATGATGATGACAAGGATCTTGCTCTAATAGCTATAAGTGATGATGATCTTGAAAAAGAGTATTCTTGTTTCATGGCCATTGAAGACAATATGGAGGCCTTAGCATTAAATGGAGAAATCAAGGACAAAGGCGTCCAATGGGCCGTGGACAGTGGGTGTTCCAACCATATGACGGGAAACAAAAGATTGTTTCATAAGATCACTATGCAAGATGGAGGAGTTGTCCACTTCGGAGGTAGCAAAGGTCAAATCAAAGGACATGGTAAAGTGGGTAACGATTCTTTCTCTCTTAGTAATGTGCTTTATGTGGATGGGCTTAAGTATAATTTGATAAGTGTGAGCCAATTGTATGATTCCAATTAAGAAGTTACATTTGTGAAAACAAAATGCATTGTGAAAAAGGATGATGTTGTTATGTTTGAGGCCTTGAGGGACAAAAACATTTACAAACTTAGCATAAATGATTTGGTATCACAAAATGATTCATGTTTAGTAGCTAAAAATGATTTGGCACAACTATGGCATAGACGCCTCAGACATGTTTGTTTTAAAACCTTTAAATATATTTGTGAAAATGAAAAAGTTCGAGGGCTTCCCAAAATGAATTTTGAAAACCAAGAACTTTGTAGCACTTGTCAAAAAGCGAAGCTTGTGAAAACAAGCTTTAGGCCCAAAACAAATATTTTCACCTCCAAACCCCTACAAATGTTACATATAGATTTGTATGGGGATATTGGTACAAAAAGCTTAGGTGGCAAACATTACACATTTGTGGTAGTAGATGATTACACTAGATATACATGGGTAATGTTTCTTGCTAAGAAAAGTGATGCATGTCATGAGTGTTAGGAAATCCAACAAGATCACTGCAAGACGCGCAACGGAAAAACAAAACTTGATCTCCGATTTCCTACCAAGGATCCATGTTGTTCGTTTAATCGATGAAAGAAACACAAGAATTACCTCTAAAGAATCAAAATCTACAGGTGGAAGAGGTGCAAAATCACGAACCCTCTGTCAGTATCCACACGAATGCTTCCGCCCGGAGTGCTAGCTCTTGAACGGCGCGGCTGAGAGAACTCGCTTTTCTCCAAAACGGCTCTAGGGTTTTCTGTTTTTGTGTGTATTTTCGTCTATCCCCTAAGGACGAGATAAATAGATATATATACACATATATGGACATCAAAAATCTAGTCCTAATCGGATTAGTTGATGCCATTCGAAATCCATATCAGATATGGATTCTATCAGGATATTAAAAATCATATCAGATATGGATTCTCTCATTATTATCCGACAACATATATATATATATATGTATATATATATATATAACCAAAAAACGAAAATAATAATAATAATAATTAATATTCAATATTAATATTATTAATATTAAAAACGATAATAATAATAATAAATATCCAATATTAATATTATTAATATTATTAATCTCAGCCATACGCATTCTTGTGTGTGACCCGATAGGCCCATATTAATTGGCAGTTGATTAAATCGCTATTAAACCAACAAGTCGTAATTGGCCTCTAGCAAGGCATTACAACTACCCAATTAATACGAGTAAAGTCCAACTAGCCTAACAATAGTACATGCATTAATCCCTTTGTCACATGATATCTAGTTTGAACATAAGTCATGGTCAGCGTCATACTTATATTGTTCAAACATATGATTTCTCGATTTCTAAGTAGACTGATAAAACAAATGATATTGATCACGCTATCAATTCATTTGAGCATGGCCATGCATTTCACACTCTCACTAATCGAGGGGCCCAAAGATATCTCTCTCAAAAGAGAGGGACAAATTCTATCTTGATTATTCAATATCCTCTGCATAATTTCTATCACATTCAATCATGACCTTTATTATTATCCAGTTACGGATAACGTCTGATCATGTCAAAATATAATAGTCCTTATGTTGGAAACTATGACAATTTCAAGTCAAAGGATTAAAACATGGCTATCATGAGATTTACTTATGACGCTAATCCATGTAGTAATCTCATGATGGGTCTATCCAATACACTGTTCTCTAACAAGTATCTATGAGATTGATTCGTATCACCATACACATAATCATCTCATGATTATCAAATCAATACTCATACTGATTATAAATTATTTTATATCTAACAATAATGAATCAGGGACATATATCGAAATTGTGTAACATACTAACCAACAATATTGATAATAAAGCCTCTTTTATTAATAATAAATGCATAACATAAATATCCAAATCATGGCCTAGGGCACATACACTAACAATGAGTTTATTGATTTATGTAGGCAATTGGAAAATTACATGAGTGACACCATTAAGACAATTGGAAGTGATCGTGGTGGAGAGTTTGATGGAGATTTTCAAAGGTTTTGTGTATCCAAAGGATATGTACATAACTTTTCGGCTCTAAGAACTTCACAACAAAATGGTGTGGCCGAACGAAATAATAGAACCCTACAAAAAATGAGTAGGTCAATGCTTAATGAGTTTGGCTTGGCCAAATATTTTTGGGCCGAAGCAGTTAATGCCGCTTGTCATGTAATTAATCGTGTCTATTTGAGACCATACCTAAATATGACCCCTTATGAACTTTGGAATGGCAAAGTCCCCAACGTTGGGTATTTCAAGGTGTTTGGTTGTAAGTGTTCCATACTTAACACTAAAGACACTTTGGACAAGCTTGATTTCAAAGCGGATGAGGGCATATTTTTAGGTTATGCCTCAAATAGTAAAGCATTTCGTGTATTCAACAAAAGAAGCCAAAAGATGGAAGAATCTATTCATGTTAAGTTTAGTGAATCACTTAGTGATGAAACTAAACTCAATCATGAAAATGAAGATGATGAAGGTGATACTTCTCAAGAATAAATTCTTAACATTGTTCCAAGTGTTGTTTATCAAGAAAAAATTGTTGATAAACCACCTAAAGGAAAAATCTTCATTGATTTAAAAATTGATCCTATTGAAGGAACTCAACCACCTAGTGTCAAAGAACAAAGTGAAACAAGTAGAGACATTTCACAAGGTCCTCTTGAGGATACACAAAATGTTAACAATGCATCTCATTTTTCGGAAAATGATTCATACATTGACAACGATAATTTGTCTCTTCAGGAAAGCGATCATGAGGAGGTTGGTGGGGATGTATCCAATATTCCTAGGTCATTTAAGCATAAGAGTTCTCATTCTCATGATCTAATTATAGGTGATATAAATCGTGGAATTACAACTCGAAGGCAATATAGAGAAAATGCTTTTGTGTCCCTTATAGAACCCAAAAATGTTAAAGAAGCACTTCTTGATGAGGAATGGATTCTAGTTATGCAAGAAGAGCTAAATCAATTTGAGATAAGTGATGTTTGGAAGTTAGTTCCCAAACCTCATAATCATCCTATTATTGGCACCAAATGGGTACTTCGTAACAAGATAGATGATCAAGGTAATGTCACAAAAAATAAGGCTAGATTAGTTGCTCAAGGATATCGTCAAGAAGAGGGTATTGATTTTGATGAAACATTTGCACCCGTAGCACAGCTTGAAGCCATTAGAATGTTGTTATCTTATGCTTGCTACAAGGATTTCAAGATTTATCAAATAGATGTTAAATCCGCTTTCTTAAATGGCATTATCCAAGAAGAGGTATATGTGGCTCAACCTCTCGAGTTTGAATATCATGATTCTCTAAATCATGTTTATAAACTTAAAAAGGCACTTTATGGCCTTAAACAAGCTCGTAGAGCTTGGTATGATAGGTTGAGTACATTTCTTCTTAATAGTGGGTTTTCAAGTGGTAAAGTGGATACACCTTGTTTATCAAAGAACAAGGTAAACATCATTTACTTGTTCAAGTATATGTAGATGACATTATTTTTGGTGCTACTAACAATCTTCTTTGTGAGCAATTTGCTAGCTTAATGCAAGGTGAATTTGAAATGAGTATGATGGGAGAACTCGCTTATTTCCTTGGAGTCCAAATCAAGCAAACTCAAGATGGAGTATACATTTTTCAAACCAAGTATGCAAAAGACTTGCTCAAAAAGTACAACTTTGGTGAAGGTAGAAATGTGAACACTCCTATGAGCACAAGTTTGAAGCTTGACAAAGATGAAAAAGGAAAGCAAATTGAGGTAACCTTGTATCGTGGCATAATTGGCAGTCTACTTTATTTGACCGCAAGTAGACCTGACATTTTGCATGCCGTATGTTTATGTGCTAGATTTCAAAGTGATCCTAGAGAAATGCATCTCATTACCGTAAAACGTATATTTTGGTATCTTCGAGGAACTTTGAAGTTTGGTTTATTTTGCCCTAAGGATGCATGCTTTGATCTTAGAGGTTATAGTGACTCCGAGTATGCCGGAAGTCTTATTGATAGGAAGAACACATCCGGAACATGTCAATTCCTTGGAGATTGCCTTGTCTCTTGGTTTTCCAAGAAACAAAATAGTGTTGCTCTTTCTACGGCGGAATCCGAATATGTTTCGGCCGCCTCTTGTTGTGCACAATTATTATAGATGTCACACACATTAAATGATTACAATGTTAAAATTTCCAAGATACCCATCTTGTGTGACAATACTTTGGCTATTAATATTGCACAAAATCTTGTTCATCATAGTCGAACTAAACATATCGAAGTAAGGCATCACTTCATTAGGGATTGTGTGCAAAAAGGATTGGTTTGTGTTGAATTTGTTCCTACTAGTGACCAACTAGTGGACATATTCACAAACCATTGGCTAGCGAAGTATTTGAGTCGATTAGAAGTCGGCTAGGATTACTTAACATTGGTCAAGGTCAAATGGTGTGAAAATATACATGTTCTCTTGATTTTAAGCACTTTATGCTACTTCGAATTTGTGTTCATAGTCAAATTAAGCGCTTTAACGGGTTAAATGCCGATGCAGAGTTGAAACTTTTGAATGTTTTCAACTTAAAGTGCTCCAAATGATCACTTCTATCGCTTAATAGCATCAGGCGCTTGAAAGGTTAAAATTGTGTACAGTTGAAACTGTGATGCATTTCAAGAAAACAAAAGCCTTACTTTTTTCAAATTGCATTCATATAATTCTTTTGCACTGTGGCAATGTGCTTGATTCTATTCTACGCTAATCTTGTACAACTGCAGAACCTTAATGATGCTCGTCTTGAATATTTGCTTCTATTCTCCCCTACCATGCTAAAGTTATTGCAACTATTGAGAATGAACCTAAGAGTGTTTAATTCTCTTGGTCCTGATTCTCCACTCTTGGTTTTTATTTTTTTGATGATTTAGGGGGAGAAATGTGTTGTGAGCTGTAGCTGTAAATGTGTTGTTCTGTTGTGAGCTACAACTGTGAATGTGTGGCTGTTGTGTGCTGCAGCTGTGAATTTGTTACTGGTTGATTGTTTGTTGCTGTTTGCTTTTATGGATGGATGTGTGGGTTGTGCTATTTTGTGGTGATGATTATTAGAAACTAAAGACTTGGATGTGTTTAGAGTGTTTGGTGTTGTTTTTGTGCAGCTTCAAATGGTTCTTATTATTATTCTTTTCTATCAGGAATATGCATTTTAGTTATGTAAAAAATAGTAATAAAATATCATTCCTTAAGAATATGCATCTAGTGAGGGGGAGTGTAAGATGCATCTAGTGAGGGGGAGCTAAGTGTGAAATCATCAAAAAGAGGGAGATTGTTATGTATGATTGGTTTTGATGATTTGCACAATATAGCACGCTAAAAGTTTCAAAACATTGAGTAGAAGTGTTGTTCAAACTTCAAGCGCTTAATCTAGCGTTTTAGCTCTCAAAAGATAAAACATAAAGGTTGGCTTTGGTATGAGGCGCCTCACCAAGCGCTTCATTCAATAAAAATCTCTGAACAGAAAGTTTTGAAAGAAACATGGAGCAATATATAAAGCTCTTCATCTTCTGACTTCTCTGAACAGAAGCATGGAGCACTATGAGGCGCCTCACCAAGCGCTTCATTCAATAAAAACCTCTGAACAGAAAGTTTTGAATAAAACATGGAGCACTATATAATGCGCTTCATCTTCTGACTTCTCTGAACAGAAAGGTTGGATAAAACATAAAGCACTTCACCAAGCACTTCATCAAATGAAACGTCTGAACAGAATATTTGGCTAAAACATAAAGCGATATATAAAGCGCTTTGCTCTTTTGACCTCTCTGAACAGAAAGGTTTGCTAAAACATAAGGCACTTCATCAAGCGCTTCATTGAATGAAACATTTGAACAGAATGTTTGTCAAAACCATAAAGCAATATATAAAGCACTTTGCTGGTTGAACTCCAGAAACAGAGAGTTCTGGATGAATCATGAAGCGCTACATAAAGCGCTTCATCCGAACATCTGAAGCATGATGAAAATTATGCAGGTACAATTTTCTCTTTCCTATCTTTTTAGTTTACCAATGTGATTTTTATTTTCCCCATGCTAACTTGACAGCTGCAGATTTTTTCAAAAAGGCAAATCCAATGGATTTTGAAAATCTTTCCATTTTGAGCTTAAAAATACAAAGCTTCTCCAAGAAGCTTTGACTTCTTTCAAGGAGTGTCCTTCAAAGTAATGATGTTCAAACAAGTGGGACAAGAAATGTCTCTCTCCTCCTTTCAACACTCCAACGGCTATGAGGACCTCTATAAGGCTTGGGAGATTCATTTTTGAAGACAACATTCTACTCCAAATGCTCTCAAGTCTTCATTGTTATTTTGCTCTCAAAAATCATTGTATTTACTTTATTGTTGAGAGTGTATTGTAAAGAAGAAGTATTCTTCTAAGTGAGGATTGTGAGGAGAAATAGTGTAGATTGTTGGTCAAGAAGCAAGGAGTCTTCTTGTTGGGCGAAAAACTCAAGGTTCCAAGAGCTAGTTGATGGTGTAGGAGCTACATCATACTCCATAGAAGATTTCTTTGGTGCAAGGAAGATCTTAAGGAGGCTAGGCTTCAAAGAAGTTGAGTTTTTCATTGTTCTTGAGCTAGGTTTGTTAAACCTAGTTTGTTCTTGTATTTTCTTTTATTGTTGTTTCCCCCAAAGAGAAATAACAATCCCTTGTTCAAAAATCCTTCTTGTTCAAAGCAAGAAGGTAGAGGAGTAGAGCCTTTGACTTGAACCTCTATAAATTTGGTGTTCTTTCATTTCCGCAATTTATTTTCTTCAAAGAACACATCAAGTATTGGTTTAAACACTTCCATTGCAAAAAGATTCGAAAAAGAACCATACTTGTATAAACACACTATTCAACCCTCCCCCCTTCTAGTGTATTCCACGGACCTAACAGATATGTGGTTAGAAGACACATCAATACCTTCATGCCGAGCATGATCGCATCCAGGAAAGTCCAACAAGCGGAACATGGCGCCCACATGTCCAGCCCCACTATAGTCACCACAAAATCCAACAATGAAACTGTTAAAATTCAAGAGCTAAAATCACCGAACATTCATGGCTGAATTTGATCAAGCCATGATTCTCATACAAATCAAGTCAAATCACAAATCAAAGCAACAAATACAATAAAGGAGGAATGAACCAGAGAGAGAACAAGGAAGGAGAGAAAGAGAGATAACTGCCCAAAAATACATTTTGCATTCCAAAGAATATCGTCGAACGAGTCACATACAGAGAGGAAGGCAGTTGCAACAGAAAGGGCTATGAAATTACAAGAATGTCCTTATTATTTAACTGTCATAAGAAACAAAGCCAAGGGTATACAAGTAATTTCGCTACATTTTAATTCTTCCCGCCAGTGTTTCTCTTCTTCTTCCTTCGATCTCCTGCTCCAACACTTCTTCACCCCATCACGTGATAATGTCACTACGTTGTTTAATCTCCAACGCAAATAACGAACATCGTGGATTAAGCTTCTTATTCGACGGTATAGATGCTTTGCTTCTTGGATCATTGCGGTTCTGCTCATTATTGTCCAGCTTTCCGAGTATGCTTTCTGTTCTTCTATCTTCGTCCAAGCTCATCATATTTTCAACAGAAACAAGTATCCGACATTAGAAACCTGTAAGAAGACAGTACCAAACACACGGAAAAAATAACACCAAGCCTCCACGACAACTCAACCAAAACTAAAACGATATTCAATGGATTCTTCCGCCTGACCACAGCAAGAACAACATGAAGCCAATTGTAGGACCTTTTTCTTCATTATTGCATCCGCCGACATCCAAAATTTAATTATTCTCTAAGCAAACAAAGAGCGTTTGACAATAATACTTTACCGATGATTTATCGGAGATTTTCTGTTTGTGAAAACATATTAGTTAGTATTTCGACAGAAAGTCACTCGCGGATTGTTTGGAATTTGGCGTCTAGCTCACCGAAGGAGGTTATCAACCGACTTCTGCCGGGTCAGTAAAATACTGTCGGAAAATACAATTGGTTATTTGTAGGTAAGGTCGCCAAATTACTATTGAATATCAGCTTTTTATTACAAACAGAGATGGACAGGCGATAAAAAAAATACATCACACGGGTTACATGCAACAATTCAAGGAAACAAGATGATGATCATGTTGAATTTGAAGATGCTTATACGGTTGTTGTCCAAGACATGTACATCCTAGGGACACAGGGTAGCAACGCAGTTCTCGGAAATTCATTGACCACTTTGCTCAATGCGTTGAATACCTCAGTTGTCCATTAATTTCTTGCTGTTAATTGTGTTTAATTATCTGTAAATAGTGTGTTTAGATAGCTTAATATGTCAGCTGTAGATTGTGTAGTTTGGAAGTTTCAGGTGGGTCAAGATCATGTAGATATTCATTAAGTAAAAGGGTACTTAAACTAGCCGTTGCAACGGCTAGCTCCCATTGCTGTATATATATATGTACACTTCGTGCCTCTTGTGAATAAGACTGAAGTTTCAACCTTTGAAACGTCTTTCTTCTTTGTCTTTCTTGACTTAGACATTTTTTGAACATTTCTATGTGGTATCAGAGATACAAAACCTCAAGACCATATTGTGCAAAAGTTGAAAAATTTTGAAAATTTGAAAATTTGAAAAACATGTCTCAAACTGTTGAGTCTGCAGCTTCAGTTCCTGGTGCTATACAAACATCTACTAGAGGAGGGACTATTGCGCGCTATGCTATTGATGATTCTACATCTATTATCACCAATCATAAGTTGAATGGTGATAATTGTTTATCCTGGTCAAGAGGAGTAGAAATGTATGTTGCTCGCAAATGGAAAGATGATTATCTGTATGGAACGATTACCATACGAGATGTCTCAGACCTTAAGTATAGAACATGGAAATATGAAAATAATATGATTACATCACGGTTGATCAGGTCCACGATTCCTGAAATAAGTGATGACTTTATAATGTATAAAACTGCAGATGAAACCTGGGAAGCTATTAATGGGATGTACACCAAGAAGGATAACATCTCCAAATTATATGACATTGAGGCTCAGTTACGTTTTGTTAAGCAAGGCAACCTTGCTGTAAACAAATACTTTACTCTACTTTCAAAAGCTTGATAGCATATTGATGTTTATAACACTCATGTCTGGACATCAACTAGTGATGTAAAAACATACAAGAACATTGTTGAACAGAGAAGGTTATTCACCTTCTTGAATGGCCTTAATTCTGAGTTTGATGGTCCTAGGAGGAGAATCATTCCTACCAAGCCTCTTCCTACTCTCAAAGCCTTATTTGCAAAGATTAAACATGAGGAAAGTAGAAAAACAGTGATGATGGTGGCTATTGGTTCTAATCCTAACACTGTAATGACTGTTTTGATGTCTGTAAAAACTCATAATGAAGATGAATCAAGAGCTTGTGCTGCTAATTTGACAAATCATGGAGACAATGTACCTTCTGTAAAAGGAAATGTGACACTATTCACTATGGTTTCTTCATCAAAGGTTTTCCTCAGGAAAAAAAACCTCTATCTGAATTTAACAGATGGAGAGAAGTTCTGACAACAAAAGACCTCCACTAAGTGATAATTGTAGAGATAGAAATAATAACTGGAGGAACAAAAATTTTCATAGTTCCTTAAGGACGGCAAATATGGTAGCTGACTTTGATCAACAACAGCAACTTACCTCCTTTCCAGGCGTTTCTTCAATGCCATCCAAGGAACAGGTTGAAAATTTCTTGGAGGCTTGGAGTCAGCAGCAGAATCAAGGCCTTTCTCATTCCTCTATTCAGGCATCTGTGGCTTGCATGGGAAGTCCACAAAATTTATCTTAGATTGTGGATTCTGGAGCCACAGATCATATGACTTGTAATGGTACAATTCTGTCCTCCTATCAGTCATTTCTGAATCCTTTACAAGTTCATATTGCTAATAATGCACCATTGAAAGTTGTTGGTAAAGGATCAGTGAAGTTAGATGAACAAATAACTTTGAAAAATGCCTTTTACATTCCTGATTTAAGCTTTAATTTATTGTCTGTTGGAAATTGGTTAGAGATAAAAACCACCTGGCCTATTTCTTACCCACTCAATGTTGGTTTCAGGACCCTTCTCAGAAGGGAATGGTAGGCAATGCTAACTATGTAAAGTGGCTATATCTATTTGAGAATCAAGCTGGAGAAAGAAAGAGATTGCATTCAAGACTTGAAGATTCAAGTAGAAGAATTGGTAACAAGCCTAGTCAAGATGTTTTGATGTGACATAGAAGATTAAGACATCCTTATTTTTGTATTTCAAAAAATTGATGCCACAACTTTTTGGCAAGAATGAAATTGAAAATCTCTGTTGTGATCATTGTCATTGCAAAACATGTGAAATCCTCTTATTCTGCTCAACCTTATCTTGAATCTCAATCTTTTAGTTTAATTGCTAACATTAATGGAGCCAAATGGCTTATAACATTCATTGATGCTCACACCTGTGTTACTGGATCTATCTTATAAAGCATAAAACTGAAATAAATTATGTAATTATGCATTTCTTTGCTTTGATCCAAAATCAGTTTAATAATAGTGTCAAAACATTTAGAACTGATAATGGAGTTGAATATCTTGACACCTCTGTTAAAGAATATATGGCCAGAATTGGCATTCATTATCAGACCTCCTTCACACCTACACTCCTCAGCAGAATGGAGTTGTAGAGAGAAAAAACAGGCATTTTTTGGAGGTTGTTAGGACACTCATGTTTACAATGCAAGTACCTAAGCAATACTGAGGAGAATCTGTCTTGACTGCAACCTATTTGATCAATAGATTGCATTCAAGAGTGTTATCCCACAGAACTCCCAAATCTATGCTTTGTGACACCTTTTTCTTATCAAGGTTATTGTCTAATGTCTTTTTAAAATATTTGGATGTGCTGCCTATGTTCATGTTCAATCTCATTTGAGAAGTAAGCTTGATCATAGAGCTATTAAATGTATTTTCTTCGGTATTTTTAGACTCAAAATGGATACAAGTGTTTTTGTGCCCAAAGAAGAAAGGTTTATGTGACTCTTGATGTAACTTTTCACAAGAATCAACCATTTTATACTAGTTCTATCAATACATCAAAAGGAGAGATTCAGGAAGCCTGGACTATCATTGACATAATTAGACAAATTTCTGAATCACCTTCTCATGTTGAGATTGGTGAACCTCTTTTATCTCAAAATGACATGGCTGGGAATGAACCTAATGCTGTTGAGAAAATTGCCATTGAAAGACCTCCTATTACTCAAGTTTATATCATGAAGAATCTTGTTATTCTTTCTGGTATCAATGGAGTTTTTGAAAGCAGAAATGATCATTATGATGAAAGGGTTTATCTTGATGACAGACCCATTGCCTTGAGGAAAGACACAAGGGAATGCACAAAAAGGCCTTTACATGACTTCCTTGGTACAAGGGAGGTAACTCATCATCCACTACAAAATATTTTATCATATCATAGGCTATACCCTATGTTTAAAGCATATATTTGTGCTATTAACAAAGATCATATACCAAACAGTATCAAAGAGGCTTTATCTATACCCTCTTGGAGAAATACTGTGAATGATGAAATGGTGGCATTGATTCAAAACAGGACTTGGAAAATTGTTCCAAAAAGGTCAGACATGAAACCTATTGGCTACAAGTGCATTTTTACAATAAAGTACAACTCTGATAGTTCTGACAACAGACATGAGGCAAGATTAGTAGAAAAAGGGTATACTCAATCCTATGGGATTGATTGTTTTGAAGCCTTTGCTCTAGTGGCTAAAATAAATACTATAGGAGTTCTTTTTTGTGTGGCTGTGAATCTCGGATGGGAGCTGTATCAATTGGATGTCAAAAATGCTTTCTTGAATGGTGATCTTCAAGAAACCATTTACATGGATAGTCCTCCTCGTTACTCTCTGGATCAGCTTGGTATGGTTTGTAAGTTAAACAAATCCTTGTATTGTCTTAAACAGTCTCCTAGAGCCTGGTTTACTACCATTAAGAAATATATGTTCAAACAATGCCATAGTGATCATAATATGTTTATTAGATGTGTTAAATCTGATTTTGTTATTGTTTTTATGGTATGTGTTGATGATATTATTATTACTAGAAATGATGCTCATGGTATCTGTCACATTAAGAGTCTGCTTGCTTTCCAATTTGAAATGAAAGATTTAGGCAGGCTTAAATATTTTCATGGAATGTAGATTGCTAGAAGTGAGTCTGGTATATGTGTAAGTCATAGAAAGTATGTGTTAGACCTTTTGGCTGAAGTTGGTTTGTCAGGTTGTAAACTTGTTGCTTCTCCTGTTGAGCCTTGATATAAACATAAAGCCTAGTGGGATATGACTCATGTTGATAAAGGCAAATATCAAAGGCTTGTTGGGAGAATAATTTATTCGTGTCATTTTTGCCATTAGTATTGTAAGTCAGTATATGACAATCCTACTAATGAAATAAGCAAGCTATATTGAGAATTTGCCAGCACCTCAAAGGGGCTCCATGTTTAGAAAAAGGGTTTGAGTGATTTACAAATGCATAATTTAACTGTTACGTACCTACGAAATGGATAAATAAATTGTTACTTGACACGCTTATGTGATAAACATGCTTATATATATTATTGCCGTACTAACGAGCCATGAAGCATTAAAGCTTACATCATATGGCAAACATTTTTTGTCTTTATACTATTTTTAGATGCCATAATTAATGAACTAAACTAGTTCATTAAGTGAAGTGCTTAAGTTAATGAACTAACTAGTTCATTAAATGAAGACACATTTGGAGAGAGCTATATAGCAACAAATTGGAAATTGAAAATCTACTCATCCCCTTTAATTCACACGCCATATATATATATATATATATATATATCCATATTTTTTTAAAAGGGCACTGTATACTTATATTCAGACGTCACACCGACACGTCACATATATTATAAACGTACGTCGACGTCACACCACTATATACATCTCATATGTATGAGTATATTCAGGTCTTATATCATATGATATAAGTTATGGTGACTTCAAAATTATAACGACATGTTACAAGGTCATAAAATGAAAATTGTTGTATCGGGTGACTACCAAAACTTCACCGACGTGTCACGTACTTGCCATATAAATATGGCCAGCCTATATCAATAAAAAATACTTAAAACGCTCGTGGCTCACATGTTACAAACAGCCACTAAGTCATACCATGTTGGCACATGTAAATCACCCACAATTTAGGCCAGATTTGTGGAGAATTAAACTTAATTTCATTTTTGCACATGGGCATTTTCTACTCAGCAATTAGAGCTGAATATGCACTTCATTTTATGTATATTATATGTAACATAATATATATTACATGTGTAAGAAGTTTGAAATTAATCTGAGAAAAATCGCGTAATCGACAAAAGTCGAAAATTCGGTTTTCTGCGATCGTACACACATGGAATGCTTTTGGCATAGGTGTGACATGTATCTAGACACTTCTTATACATTCAAAACATGTTAAAGTGTTCTAGAAAATTCAAAATAGGGCTGATTATTATTTACCATATATGCATAAATATTGTGCATTATTTGACAAAGCTTGCCAAAATAAAATTTCAGCACATGTGCAGCCTCTTATACGCGCCCAATACATCCATGTTGGAGCTAAGGTGGAGCTTATTTGGCACTTCAATTGGTGGAGGATATGCAAACAAGATTGGTGATACTGAAGAGGGCACCACACAAGGAAAGAATTGAAAAGAGACATATGCTGAAAATTTCAACACATGTCTACTAATGTGGCCGATTTTCCCCTTGATTGTACTTTAATTTGTCTTCCAAAATTGAAAGGGGATTAATGTGTGATATGTGGACCAATCAACAAGTGACGACTAAGCAAGGTCAAGTCATCTTCCCAATCATATTACACCAAGTAAGCAAGATTGTGTCATCTTTTAGACAAGGCAATCTTCCAATGATATTCAAGACAATTCTCAAGGAGGAAGAGGAACCCTAGGGGGCGGTCATGAGACTATATAAAGGAGAAGATGGTGCAAGACAAGGCTAAGAAAAAAATTGATATTCTTACAAGTGCAAAAAGCAAAACTACTTTCTTCTTCTTCCTTTCTTTCTCTTCTTCTTAGTCTCAAGACTATCATTCATATATTCCACATATCATATATGCTTTGATTATACCACCTATACATGTTCATTTCTTGTGAAAGGTTGATCAAGCTGTGATCAAACCTTTATTCGATCGGTGGTGGTGTTCGTGATTGTTTGTTTGATTGTTTTAATTGTAAAAGGGTGGAGTTGGTGTTTAAATCCAGTCACCCTTGTGCTAAGGTGCTTCTGTGTTTAGTGATAACTGAGGAAGGTGTCCTTGAAGACTGGAGTAGGTTGTTTTAACCGAACCGGTATAAAATTCTTGGTGTTCTAACTTTTCAGCAATTTACTTTCACTTTTCAGTTTTCTGCATCGAATTTATTTCAAGGATAAAAACAGCAAAAGATTTTCAAAAATCATAAAATTTTTCAGAAACATAGTCACACGCCCTAGTTTTCATTTGGCACAAGTTTCACCTTATTTGGATAAGTATAAGTCAGCCAAACGTTAATAGATCTGAGACTAGTGTAATCTGATTTTTAGACTTCAAAGGTTGAGAACATCAATGCATTTGACATACTTACCAAAAGAGTTTTGAAAAACTGTTTCAAGCCATTAAAGTACATATCTTGAAGGCCTCACCATAAAAGTTTCAGGTTATTTAGAGTTCCCAATTAATAGGAATAAAATTTTCAATTCAGAGAACAGTTTGTGGCAGATTTGCATAGTCTGAACAAAAACGTGTTTTAAGGGGTTAGGCTTGAAGTTTTAATTTGAAATTTCGTGAGTCACTCAAAACATCTCAGAGCACATCCTCAAAAAATTTCATAATTTTTGGAGGTCTACAACTATGTCATTTAGATAAATCAAATCAGGATCTGAAAACAGATAAATGTTTTCAGAAGTGAGTAATTTGGTTCAAAAAGTTTTAAAAACCGAATTTATTAGCACTCACTATTCAACCACCCTTCTGATGGTGCTATACAGGTCTTGCACTCAAGGTCAAGGATAATAGTTCAAGAAGTCTGCTAACAGGTCCTTTGTTGTGTTTACTGATTTAGACTAGGGTTGTTCCAAAGGTGACATGAGGTACACTACTGGTTATGATACTTTTCTGTTTGGGAAATTTGGTAAGCTGGAGGAGTAAAAAGCAACAGACTGTATCAAGGAGCAGTGCAGAAGCTGAATTGAGGGCACTGGCTTTGGGGCTATACGAAGGATTGTGGATGAGAAGAGTCCTTATTGATATATCTCAATACTTCTCTGTACCTATTCAAATTTTTTGTGATAATCAATCTGCCATGGACGTGGCTGAAAACCCTATTCATCATGATAAAACCAAGCATGTGGAGATTGATAAAGATTTCATAAGGGAAAAGATAGAAGCTGACATTGTTCAATTGCAGTACATTCCTACTGGAGCTTAACTAGCTGACCTACTCACTAAACCAGTCTCTCTCAAGGTGTTCAAAGATCCAATCTCCAAGCTTAATTGTATCAATATTTATATACCTAAACTTGAGGGGGATGTGGAAATATTCAGGTTAATGCAACTATTCTTGAATTTGAAGATGCTTGTATGGTTGCTGTCCAAGACATGTACATCTCAGGCACACAGTGTAGCAACACAGTTCTTGGCAATTCGTCAAACATTTTGCTCAATATGTCGAGCACCTTTGTTGTCCATTAATTTCTTGTTGTTAATTGTGTTTAATTATATGTAGATAGTGTGTTTAGATAGCTTAATATGTCAGTTGTAGATTGTGCAGTCTGGAAGCTTCAGGTGGGTCAAGAATCATGTAGATATTCGTTGGGTAAAAGGGTAGTTAAACTAGCCGTTGCAGCGGCTAGCTCCCATTGTGTATATATATGCACACTTCGTGCCTCTTGTGAATAAGACTGAAGTTTCAGCCTATCAAACATCATTTTTCTTCGTCTTTCTTGTCCTAGAGATTTTCTTAACATTTCTATAGTTACCGACGGATCTTTGACGACAACATCCACATGGTTGCAAATTAAAGTCAAATTGAATCGGGAATCCATCGGTTAGTTTTGTGAAATAATGATTAGGGTCTCTTGGTTTACGGTAGACAAGAAGGACGACCACCGAGATCACAGTATCCGCAAAACCTTATACCAGGATCATGCTTAGTAGATAACATTAAACCAGAACGTTACAAGATCAACATACTAATCATCAAGATCAGAGACACAAAATTTTGTTTATACTCTAACAGAAAATTACAGAAAAAAATATACACGATATGTGTGTGTCTATAAATATACATATACATATATATATATATATATATATATATATATATATATATTCAACGTATGTATATAGAGAGAAAAAAATTTTCGCCATGCTGCCAGCTCCTGCGATTCAATGGCGATCGGCGTAGCCGCCGTCGCCGTTCTTCGCCATCGTCTCCTGCCTTCCCTGATTCTGCCTCACCTCCGATACTTCTATGGCGGCTTCTTCTCAACCCACCGCAAAACCGCCAGACTCCCTGCGCCCTACTGCGGTCACAGCGCCGCAATCTTCACCCTGCCGTTCTTTTGCCTCGCTCTTCAAAGATGCCTCTCAACCCATTAAAGCGAAGGATGTACACAAATACAAGGACAGCCCCATGATCACATTCACTGATGAAGAGATCCACTTACTAGCCGCACCATACAGATTCACATTGGTGGGCACTTTTTGGTAAGGACGGCCGCCATTAGCCACCATTCGAGCAGCCATTGATCGCATAGGATTCACTGGAGCAGTAAAGGTTGGCCTTTTAGATGAATCGCATATCATACTCCATTTCAATCTCGAACAGGATTATATTCGCTGTTTTGCTCGAAGAGGATGGATAATCTCAGGAAAACAGATGAGAATCACAAAATGGACCCTGGACTACGATCCTGCAGTTGAGGTACCGATTGTTCCAATCTGGGCTTCTTTCCCAGGTCTCCCAATACACATGCATCGTAAAGATGCTCTTTTTCACGTGGCGGCAATGCTAGGAGCACCTCTGAAATTGGATTCCGCCACAGCTACAATGAACCGCCCTTCGGTTGCACGTGTATGCGTTGAGTTAGACGTTTCCAAAGAGCTTTCTAATCGTGTATGTATCCAAACGTCATCTAGGGTAATCATGCAGACAGTGGAGTATGAGGATTTGCCAAAATATTGTGATCACTGTTTTTGCCTGGGTCATGTCGCTGTGGATTGCAGCAGCCAACCGGGACAATCACAAGCAACAGGTGACAAACCCACAACTAAACAGGCCTCCAACCCTAACCAGCCAGGGGACAAAAGTAAAAGTCAACGTTGGACGCCAAAAAAATAGGTCCGGCAAAGGAACCTCTCAATGCTGCAGTTGTAGAGCCAAATATAGTGCAACCAGTTCCCAATCAGACATCATGCACGCCACAAGAATTCTTCATTCCGCCATCTCCAGATATGGTGGCACCCCAAGCCATTACTGATGTTCAAGATATATCTCGTCTTAAAGGAGTTGATGACTGTATAGTGGATGATGTTCTGGACAAATCTTTGCCTGGTTCTTATTCGGACAATGAAATCGATCCCCCCCAACCTGATGTTCGCATGGATGAACTCGATCAAAGCTGTGCAGATCATATTGCCCATCTTGTGGAAGTAGCACATGTTGATGCACAAATGCACAGCCACCCATCGATCCCATCCATCTGGTCCAGCACCTTCACAGGGACCAAAAATACTGCGCAGGCCACATGAAAATCCTGTCTCCCCAAGACTGACCAGGTTACGTGCTTCCCACCTCTCAAACTCTTTTGATGCATTATCACAATGAAGATTTTGTTATGGAACATTCGTGGGATTCGTACGTCATTCACACGCTTAATATCCATCACACGAAAACATAATCTACCTGCGTTAGTTGTGATTGAACCAAAACTACGGCCCAATCATCTAATTTATTATCAACTACAGTTGGGTTTCACTAAATCTTTATCTGTTTGTAACGATCAAATATGGATGTTTTGGAAGGAATCAATCTTGACTTGGGAGGAGGAGATTACTGGTCAACAGCACCACTCTATTAAATTTCTCTGGCTTGCCTCTGGTGATTTTTTCTGGCTAACAGCAGTACATGGGCGCCATTCTACTCTAGAACGCAAAATATTGTGGGAACAGTTGGAACAGATTCATGCTTCGAATGCCACTCCTTGGTTAATAGGCGGAGATTTTAATACTTTTAGAACTTTGGATTGACACAGTGGACGATCTCAACCCTCTCTACGTACTCTTTAGGATTTCAATGATTTTATACAGCATTGTCACTTGCAGGAGATTCCTTACCAGGGATCGAAATTTACTTGGAGTGATGGACGTGGTTTAGGGCGAGTCAGCCGCCGCCTTGATTGCTTTCTCGTTTCCTCAGCTTTCTCTGACTTATTTCCAATTATGAATGTTCAGCACCTATCTAGGGCTACCTCTGACCATGCCCCATTATTCTTGTCATGTTGAGGGTCCAAAACCTTCTGCTGTCTTTCGTTATCTCAGTGATTGGGAAACACATGCAGATTTTTATGACTTTGTTGTACACAGATGGCAATCATACCCAACAATAGGGGGTATGTGGGGATTACACCGAAAATTATCTCTCCTGCAGCGTGATCTAAGGCATTGAAATAAAGACACATTTGGTAATATCTTTGATGCAATTGCCTATGCAGAGACGTTGGTGAAAACAGCCGAAATTCAATATAATGACAACCCTACGGAGCATACGCGCACTATATATCATCAGCGCGTGGCGGAACTCAAGCTGGCGCAGCATCGTGCCTTTCTTTTTTAGAAACAAAAGGCCAATGTCAAGTGGCTGAATGAAGGGGACGCAAACACATCCTTTCTTCATCAAACAGTTAAAGATAAACGCTGCAGGCAGCATATATGTAGAATATTTTCTCCTGACGGGATCGAGTACACACAATCAGATGCCATTGCTGCTGAGGCTATACGGTATTTTTCAGCATTATATGCATCTGAGCCCATTGCAAATTATGACAGCATACTACAATATATACCTCAGTTGATAGACTCTGATGACAATCAAATGCTACAAGCGATCCCAACACTCGATGAAGTTAAAGCAGCGGTTTGGGATTTAAGCCCCTTAAGTGCAGCGGGGCCTGATGGGTATCCTGGCTCTTTTTATAGAAAATTTTGGCATATTATTCAGCATGATGTTCATAAAGCAGTACAGGAGTTCTATCTGGGCATTTGTATGCAAAAGCCTGTCACGGTTGCAACAATAGTCCTCATTCCAAAAATTGCAAATCCTCATACTTTTGCAGATTTTAACCCCATCTGTCTCACCAACTTCATTTCAAAAGTGATTACACGTCTATTAGCCACTCGGCTAGCTGTTATTCTACCCAAATTAATTTCACCGGAACAGGCGGGCTTTATGAAAGGACGGGGCATCACAGAGCAAGTCCTCCTAGCGCAGGAAATGGTCCATGTACTGGATAAACGTATTAGAGGAGGACACATTCTAGTTAAGCTGGATATGGCCAAGGCATTTGACAGAGTAAGTTGGCAATATTTGCAGTTGCTTTTATGCAAGATGGGTATGCATGCACGCCTTGTACGGATCATCATCAATAATCTAAGCATGACTACTTGCTCTATTCTACTTAATGGGGGGTTGACTACTTCATTTTCTCTTGGCCGAGGGGTCAAACAAGGAGACCCCTTATCAACGTTGTTGTTCATTCTGTCTTCAGAAGGATTCTCTAGAGGTCTAAAGCATTACTTTCAGGAGGGGTATATCTTCGGATTTAATACAGGCCGTGTGAAAGGTGTGTCTCATTTGGGGTTTGCCGATGATCTCCTTATCTTCTTGAACGGGGCCGTGCGTAATGTGGATCGCTTCCGAAATTTTCTTGAGACCTATCAACAGGCGTCGGGTCAATTAGTGAACTACAACAAAAGTCAACTTGTTATAGGTCATGGAGCCCCAGCTCACAATTCAATGCAAGCAATGGGTATGGGATCCACATCCTTACCTATTAAATATCTTTGATCTTATTTATATAAGGGATGTAATAAGGCCAGATACTGTCTTTCTCTGCTCAATCACTTTGACTCTAAGCTTGCATCTTGGTCAACAAAATTCCTATCAATGGCGGGTCGTCTAGTACTCATTAAATATGTACTCAACACCATCACAACCCACCTTATCGCCAGTTCCAAACTTCCCAAGGGGGTGATAAACACATTGAACCGGAAAATGGTTGTCTTTCTCTGGAATGGTCGTCATCATTGGCAATCTTGGCCTTCTGTTTGTCGAGATGTGGAAGTTGGCGGTCTTGGAATTCGAAGCCTCACTCATGTGCAAAAATCTTATGACTGCCATCTTTGGTGGAAATACTTTCATTCTAACACGCTATGGGCTGAATTTAGCAGGGCCAAATACGGTCAGCGTTCCTCAGTTTATTCCCATGTTTATGACTCAGCTACATGGAAGCGTCTTTGTAGAATCAATGCATATATGGAATTACATACTACTCAATCGCATGGCACGATTCATTGGACACCGGATGGAAATGGTCAGTTTTCTATACGTTCGGCTTATTTACATATTGCTGCTCACAGTCTGCCACAAAGGGAATATAATTACATTTGGTGGAATGCCTCGCCTCCAGGGCAAAAAATATTTATATGGCGATTATGGACCAAATCTCTCCCAATCACGCACCACTTGTGTAGATGGTTCACGGCGCTGCCTTCCCAGTGTATCTTTTGTCGCCAACAGCATGATACCCGAGATCATATCTTTTTGCGTTGTTCTGCTATTCGGTCTTTATGGATCGATATTTCGATCACGTTTTTAGGTCCATTACCCCACTCCAATACGATTAAGGCACATCTTTTACGTTGGTGGCGAAGTTCTTCACAGTCATCAATGAAGGGTCAACTTCGAGCAGTAGTTCCATCTTCAGTATCTTGGGAGATATGGAAGTCATATACATCATGTCGATTTGGTAATGAGACTTTCAACCCAGACCTCCTGCGCACAAAGATCAAAACGGCGATCTACACATGGTGTGCGTCAGTAAATAACCGAAAGTTTGCCCAGCACTTGCCACATCTAGTCCAGCAACATTATTCACCACCAATCCGATCCAGAGACTATCTATCATTCGATGGCAATTGCCCCCGTCAGGAAAGCTAAAGTTAAATATTGATGCCTCAGTTGGTCAGAAGCTGGCGGCAGGAGGCGCAATATTGCGCACCTCAGATGGCCGTTTGCTCTCAGCTCTTTGTTTTGCGCTGCCCCTGATGCCTCCACTTCGAGCTGAGCTACAAGCCATGCTCTATGCCTTAATTTTCTATGCTCCGTAGTATGCCAACATTATTATTGAAACTGATTGCCAACGGATGGTGTCTTTGTTTGCGGAGCCCAGTCTCTCTGGAGCTTTTGCCATGGACATTCAGCGTGCCATGCTATTTCTTAACCTCAGTAAGTCAGCTCTTCAATATTGTCCGCGAGAGGCAAACTCCGCAGCACACAGGTTAGCACGATATGGCTTCCGCGCCGCAGGTCATCGTAGTTATCTTTCGGCCCAATCACTGCCGTGTGAAGTACGTGGTGCTTTGCATGTGGATCTTCAACTGCCTGCCCTACGTTAGTCACACATGCTGACCTTGGCTACATACATATGTCGTTGCCTGTGTTTTTGTGCACAGGCAACGTTGGTGCGTTATCCTCCTGTGCCTTTTATCGCTTTATCTATGTTGCTTCATGTTCAATCTTACTCTTCATGTCATAGTCTGATGCATGTGTTTCTCCTGCTTTGGTGCACGTTACTGTCATATTCGTGGGTGGGGAGGCACCTCCAAGTTTGGTGTCCAGCAGTCATACTGAGTTCGCTAACGAGACTTTTCAAGTGGTCGTCGTCCTGGCAATATCACAGCCGGGGCGACTTGGGTATGCGATTGTTCCCTCACTCTATATTCAACTATCTCTTAAATATACTGATAATAACAACTTCATTTCCTTGTCTCGAGGTGCGTTTGAACGAAGATCATGCTCTTTCAACGGTTTGGCCTTCCAAGTGGATCAGTATCAGCTACTGTTGAGCACGATTGGATATACCTGTTTACAACCCCATCTTTGGTATCCATGAAAATCGTATAAATATGTACGCTTTTTCCTTCGCCAAGGTTTTATCCACAAGGGTGGTTTTACTTGGCAAGGTTTTAATGCGGCATATCATATACGATTGGAGATACATCATTATTTGTATTCTCTTTCATTTATTTTCTTATGCTGACGAATATACTTGATGTAATATGGTTTTCCTCCACCACCAGTGAGGTTTCTTAATAAACATATTATTCTTGATAAAAAAAATATATACGTTCAACCATTTACGGGGTACGTATTTATCCATCTTAATTAATGGAGCACCCACTGGTTACTTTCAGCCCTCTAGGGGGCTTAAGCAAGGGGATGCATTGTCTCTTTTATTATTCATTCTTGGATCTGAGGCATTCTCAAGGGGTTTGAATCATTTGGCATTGATTGGCACTCTACGCTATTTTAATGTGGGTCGAGCCTAACCATGTATTACGCATCTAGCTTTTGCAAATGACTTGCTTGTTTTTCTAAATGGAGGGTTGACGAACTTGAGGAGATTTCGTCTATTTTTGCAATTGTATCAACGTGCCTCGGGACAAGATGTTAATTTTCAAAAAAGTCATTTTGTAGCAGCCACATGTCTTTCAACAACAAGTGTCCGGCGAATGGATCAGGCACTACAAATGACCTCTGTGTCTTTACCTCTAAGATATTTGGGTGTTCAATTACATAGAGGCAAAGAGAGAGCTTCGCATTTTTCAACCTTAGTGTCTTCGTTTCAATCGAAGCTTCATATGTGGCAAAAAAAGTTTCTGAATTATGCAGGCAGACTGATACTAATAAAACATGTTTTGGCGACTATTCCGTTAAACATATGGCAGCTTGTTCACTTCCTAAAAGAATCATCTGCATCTTGCAACGCTTAATGTGTAAAATCTTTTGGGGGAGTACTAAAGAACAGGTACGTCATTCTTGGGTCTCAGCAGAGAAGCTATTTCGGTCAACTGAAGAAGGAGGCTTGGGACTTCGGAAATTAGATGATATTCATGCTGCATACTCTTGTCGTTTATGGTGGAGATACCATGCTCGACATTCTTTATGGAGCAAATTCTTTCGGTCAAGGTATGGTAATTGATCAACAATTGAAATTCAAATCACAGATTCACCGGTATGGAAACGTATCTGTCAAGTGCACTTATTTTGTATGAATCATTCCGAGATAAACACAAGCAATTTCGATGACAAGTTTTCGCTATGACTCGCTTATGATAAAATTTGCATAGATGGGACCCGACGGTTATCATTTCAATTTATTTGGCATAAGAATATCCCACCATATATTTGTCTATTCTTATGGCGGCTATATCAACAAGCATTACCAATTGCAGATTATCTTATCAGATTTGTTACAATTTGTCCCAGCCATTGTCTTTTTGTCTTAATGCGGTAGGGACACGTGATCATCTCCTTTTAGCATGTCCTATGGTCCACCCTATTTAGAGATACTACAGTTCTTGTCTGGATGGTCCAGCTTTGTTGAGGGACACTCTTCAACCATACTTATTGCAATGGTGGATGTCTACTCAACAACGATCATTTAATGGAAGATTACGTATTATTACACCAGCTTTCATAACCTAGGAGATTTGGAAGGCTTATGCCTTGATTACATTTGGTGATGGACGTTGGTGTCATCAAAATGCAATCGAGATGATTCGCAGATCTATTTATGATTAGTCTCAACACAGAGGTAAAAAATATGCAATTTCGGATTCTACTTGAATCGCTTGTGGTATTTCGCCGATGTTATGCTCCCCTCAATGTAGGATGGTCCGGTGGATGTACCCTCCATCAGGCCGATTTAAATTGGATACTGGTGCGGCACATGGGCGTACCACAGCCGCTGGGGGTGCAAATTTACGGGATAGTCAGGGAAGCTTTGTTGGGCAATCTCCTTTCACCTGCCTTTATCAACACTGGCTGAAGCAGAATTAGAAGCCGCATACTATGCCTTCTTGTTTTTTGCTCGTTCATGGACTCCAATTGATGTTGAGGTAGATGCTCAAGGCATATTGAGACAAGTTCAGCGGGGAGACTCAAATAAAGCCATTGTATTTCGGGATCTTTTAAACAATCTGTCTTTATCTCTTTTGTATACACCAAGAGAAGCGAACCAACTGGCGCATTTTCTTGCACAATATGGTCAGCTTCGAAATAATCTTTCCGTATTCCGGACCATACATGATTTACATCCGCTAGTTCGAGCAAGCATTCAGACAGAGACAACACCATATTTAAGGCATGTATAAGACTCATATTTTTGCATTGTTGTCCGTATCAGTGTATGATATGGGCAATCCGGGAACTCACACTCACTTTTCTTGCTTACGTCTTACTTGAGTTTCCATTACAGCGTCAGATTTGGAATTGGCTTTGTTTTAGGTTGCCTGTGTCTGAGGATACAGACAACACGGGTATCTCTTTTAGAGACAATGGCTCATATTTACATTCAGCTTCTCATATATCAATGTCACTAGTTTTCATCTTAATTCTCTTTCGCATGGATACACGTCGACTGGATTTCCGGAGATCAAATGATTCCTCTTGCTCCTCAGATGCAAGGTTATATCCTACCTGGCCCCTTCACTCGACAGACTTGGTTTTCAATGCTCCCGCCAACAAATAATTCATGTGGATCAGTGAATGATGTATTTAGACCACAATATATTTTCACAATTCGTTTATGTAAGCATTCCAATTATATAAATATGTACACTTTTTCCTTCGCCAAGGTTTTATCCAGAACGGTGGTTTTACTTGGCAAGGTTTTAATGCGGCATATCATATATGATTGGAGGTTAATAATTATTCGTTCTTTGCACTCGCTTTATTCATATGACGACTCTGTATGTACTATGGTATTCTTCCGCCATAAGTAAGGGTTAAATAAACACATTTTCGTTTGAAAAAAATTAATTAGATATTCAAATTATTTATTCACTCGAAAAGACGTGTGATTACTCTTCGCCAAACCTGAACAACTACTGCACTTCATTACTTTCTAACTACACAAAATTAAATCACTGCTTCCTATTTCAAGAAAAATGACAACTCTTTTGATGTTTTTGTACAAAAGGGTCCTTTGATTTCTCAAAGAGCATTTCTTGACAAAATTGAAGGATAAACTTCTTAACTACAAGAACATAAACTTGATCAACTAATTTTGTCAAAATAACAGTTCATTCAATTGGTTCAATACGAATTCAAAACAAGTGCAAAAGGATAAATAAGAAATAACAAAGAGGAAGTTTTTGCCATATAACCTAAAAATATATTAAAAACAGACTGCCAATACACAGCAGCAGAAGCAGTTTATACACTGCTGCAACAGACATGCAAAATGAAGGAAATGGTAAAATTACAAGAATGTCATTTAACTAACTACTATGCTTCTATTTACAGAGGACAAAACTATCATTTCACTTGTTGATTCAAACTACCCACGAGTTATTTGCGCGTCCTATTCTTCCAGTTGCTCTCCCTTTTGTTTGATAAGTGTAGCTGTTATACTTCTATCTCAGCTATTCAAGATTGCACTCCTCGGTTGTTGATTGTTATCCGTGTGCTCTCAATTTGTCTTTAGCTGACTTGATTCTTCAGCAACTGCTTGTGCACCATTTGTGCTTCATGATTGCTGTTGTGCTTCCTGCACCATTGCAGCAGTAGTTTTGACACCCCACAAATCTGACTGCGCAAATATGTTGCAGAGGCCAAGTGCTGCAGTCAGATTGTGCATCCTTTGAGTATCCAGCGTCTTAGTAAAGATGTCAGCAAGCTAATGGCTAGTTCTCACATGCATGGGTTTAACAACACCATCCAAGTACTCTTGTCTCACAATATAGAAATCTATATCTACATGTTTGGTTTTTTCGTGGAACACAGGATTTTCAACTATATAGAGTGAACTTCTACTATCACAAAACAATTCAACTTGACCTTCATGTTTCACCTTTAGATCTCTTAATAGATACAATAGTCATTGTATCTCACAAGTCGCAGTCGCAGTCGCAAGTGCTATGTACTCAGCTTCTGAGGAAGACCTTGATACGGTTGTTTGCTTCTTTGCCTTTCAAGACACTAATGATTCTCCTATAAACATGCAGAAACATGTAACTAATCTCCTAGTCTCTTGGCAGCCAGCCCAATCTGCATCTGCAAAAGCCTTGAGTCTGAGATTTGCATTCTTAGGGAAGTATAAGCCTTGTCATGCAGTTCCCTTGATGTAACATAGCAACTTGTGAGCTACCTTGATATGCGCTTCAGTTGTTGAATCCAAACATTGAGATAGCTGCTGTACTACAAAGGACATGTCTTGCCTTGTAACAGTTAAGTACAATAACTTGCCAATAAGACTTTTGTATCTAGCTAGCTTCTCAATCAATGCTGAGTCATTATGCTGCAGCTTTATACCTTTGTTCATTGGTGCCTTAGCATGTTTTGCCCCAATAAATCCTGTACGATCCAACAGCTCCATGTCATATTTCCTCTGGCACAAAGTAATGCCCCTTCACAATCTAGCATCCTCAATGCCAAGAAATATCTCAAGTTACCAAGATCCTTGATCTGAAAAGTGTGATGAACATAAGCTTTTAGCTGCTGAATGGCAATCGGTGAGGAGCTAGTCACAATTACATCATCAACATAGACAAGTGGAATCACAAAAGCATCAGGAGTGTCTTTAGTTAAAAGTGTATGATCACGATGAGATTGTTTGAATCCCTGATGGAAAAGGGACTGAGTGAGCTTCTCATTCTATTGTTTACTTGCTTACTTTAGGTCATAAAATGATTTTTGTAGTTTGCATACTGTGTTTGGAGCTGAGACTGATAGGTCTGGTGGGCCTCCATGTAGATTTCCTCAAAAAGATCACCATGAAGGAAGACATTGTTGATATCCAATTGATGGATAAACCAGTCTTTCCTTGCTGCTAATGCTAATACCAATCTGACTATGGTGAGCTTGGCCACTGGTGAGAAGGTGTCTCTATAGTCAATTCCAAGTTGCTGTGTAAAGCCTTTAGCCACCAACCGGGCTTTGTAATGTTCTGCAATTCCATCAGTCCGGTACTTGGTTTTATACACCCATTTGCATCCAATTGACATTTTGCCTACAGGTAAAGACACTAAGGACCAAGTTTCATCAGCATTAAAGGCATCTAATTCTTGTTGCATGGACTGGCCCAGCATTCATGCTGTGATGCCTCCTGATTGGTTTTATTATCAGAAGTACAATAATATTTAAAGCATATGCCTTATACTCAGGTGACAGCAAATCAAAGGAAAAGGAATGCTGAATAGGATGTGGAGTACTGGTAGTTGGAGAAGAGGAACTTGTAAGCACATTGCAATATTAGTCCCTTTAGATAGGAAGGTTTTTGCCTTTGTCTAGTTGGCCTTGATGCTTCCTGAATAGGTGGCAGGTCAATTATAAGTGTAGGTTGTGAGCGTTCAGGAGTTGGAGAGAGTAATGGGCCTGCAGCAGAATATGAAGGAGACTGGGGTGCCATTGGAGGCATGGTAGTGGAAAGTAGAGGAGAGTTATAATGTACTGGAGCTGGGTTAGAAGTAGATAAAGGAATGAGAGTTGTGACAAGAGAATCAAGGTGTGAGGTCAAGTTTGGAAGAGATTCATTGGATAAAAGAGAAGAAGGATATGGGATAGGGTTAGTCAACATGGCTTGTGACTTATGGAAAGGAAAGGCATATTCATGAAAGATGACATGTCTAGATATAAAAACAGTTTGAGTGTCCATGTCTTGAAGTATATAGTCTTTGGTATTTAAAGGAAAACCAAGGAAAACACATAAATTTGCTCTGGTGTCAAATATTCCTTTCCGAGGTGTTGTATTATAAGCAAAGGCTTGACAGCCGAACACTTTGATTTGGTCATACTTTGGTGATTGATGGTAAAGAATGTCAAAGGGTGAATTCTGGTTTAAAATTGTAGTAAGATATTCACAAGGTAGATGGCATGTTGAATGCATAACCCCCAATATTTCAGAGGGAGATTTGATTGAAATCTTAATGTCCTAGCAACAGTTAAGAGATGTTGTTGCTTCCTTTCTACTAGCCCATTTTGCTGAGGTGTGTAAGGGCAACTTCTTTGATGTGCCATGCCTTTCTGTGAGAAGAATTGATTTAAGGCTAAGTCTAAGGCATTGTTTGATCTAATCACCTTTATTTTCTTGCTGAACTGAGTTTCAACAAACTGATAGAAACTCTTAAGGACATGTTTTGCTTGAGATTTTGCCTTCAGTAAGTAGGTCTAAGTAAATCTGCTTTTTGTTGGACCGTGCACTACAATAAACACCACTAGAAGGGGGAGGGGGTGAATAGTGGTTAGCAGAAATTACACTACCACCCTTGATAAGAATCCCCTTTGAAAACAGAATCTGAGCCACCTCAGAGTTTTTGAAAAATTCAAAAATCCTTGTACACAACTCCAAAAAATATGAAAATTTCAATAAATTAACTTAAATGTGTTGACAAGACTCTATCCAAAAATCAAACAAAAATAAGATCGTTGGCCCTTCAAACAAATAAAAAGATTCCGATGGTCAATCTGGACAGATTTGGACAGTGTGTTGGTGAAATTGAAAAACGTGTTTATCTTTGAATACTTAACCAAAAAGATTGATCTTTATGTCAAAACACTCCTTAGGATGTCTAGTTTATTATTCCAAAATGCCCTGGCCTTAAACAATTGTTGATTAAAACAAAATTTATGTTTTCTCAAAACTGGTTAGATTGCATCCAGATTGGAGTTGTTATCTTGCAAAGACTAAAAGACTAACTTTCCTTGCTCGAATCAATTGATTCTTGTTTCAAATGAACGCTAACAATTTGAAGTATAACTCAATCAAAAATCACGAATTTTGAAAGTGTTTAGCTATTTTATTAAAATGTGAGTATTCGTGTGAAAACTGCAGTGAAAAATAGGCAGAATGCAGAAATGTAGAAACAAGACAATAACACTGATAATTTATCCTGGTTCGGTCAACGTGACCTGTTCCAGTCCCAAGGAACACCTTTCCTTAGATTTCAATATGATATGAACCAAATTACAACAAGATCCAAGCTTGATCCTTGGGTTACACACCAACCCTATTCAAGACTTGGATGAACACCTTCTATGCAACACTTAGTTGCAACACCTCTACCATCTATTGATGTAGCCTTATAGAATTGGATAATCAATCTTACAAATGAAGCTCAAGAGGCTTGTAGCTCTCCAACAAATATAACAAGAACACCTTGGCTATAAATATTGGAACAAGAATGACAAGAAGAAGATAGCTAGACAAATCAACAAATGCTTTCAAGAGAGCTTCAAGTGTGTTTCATCTTCTTCACCATTGCCTCTTATTTATAGTGTGAAGTGAGTCTTGGAGATAAGACCTCCAATGTGTCACCATCTTCATCATCAATTCTTAAGTGTCTTCACATCATTGGTTAACCTTGTACACTTGGCAACATCAAGCAAAATGATTGGTCCACCTTGGAGACATAATGTTCGTCGATTTTTTTGCTTCAAAAATGATGTGGAATATTTTTTGCAAAATGAAGATAATATGGAGAAGATAGAATGGCATATTCCTCCAATATCCCCTCAACTCCTTGGCTTTAGAATAGGCATGTGAGAATTGACAAATTCAAACAAAAAATCAGCTCCAAAATGTGTGTAGTAGCCGTTGGCTACTAAGTCAAAATTTTCAAGTTGACACTTTTGCCAAGTAGCTCCTTTTTGATTGGTCCACTTGTCACCAAGCTATAAAATAAGTAAACCATCATTTGCACCTGTTAATACACGTTTGGAGGCTTGCATATATGTATATCAACTCAGATTTTTGAAGAAGAAATCAACAAATAATAGTTGACAAGATTATGCCAACATGTAACACCAAAATTACCATAATTTCTTCTTGTATGTTGTGTTTAAATTCTCTGTAAAATGATGATAAATATACTACAATAACATATAGAAGAGAGTCTTCAAGGAAGAAATAGAATGTGACATCACAACTCGTCACGTATCCCGCTAACGTCGATAATATCGCCATGTGAGAGAAATAATATAAAACCACCACATAATCTTCCAGATAATAATAACTCAACTCCAGAATGAATATAAGAATATACTCAAGAGATTCCTCGAGTGAAAATACCAAAAATACCCTCGGGGGTGTAATGACCAAAATGCCCCTGTGAAAGAAACTCCAGAAATGACCCCGATGGTTAAAAATAAATATAATACCAACTTTGTCTTGATAAGTATGATAAGTATAAGTCCTTGAAGTATTTCCACCATATCAGGTTCCTACAAAACTCAAAATACCAATTTTGCCCTTTTTGGTAAGTTGTAGAAACTTCCGAGGCACATTAGTTACAAGACATTTATATTTATTAAAATCACATAATAATCACATAATGAACATTAATAAAACATGTACCAATGGAAACAACCACTTTATCACATTTTAGAAAAATATTTCTAAAAACTCTAGGCATAGATCGATCGAAGTGCCTTAGCTTCAGAGATCGATGTCTCACAGTGAGTTTCATAATTTGTCTCTGACCTACATCGATCGATTGAAGTGAGGGTTCAATGTATACATCGATCGATCGATGTTTCTCAGGTTTAGAGATCGATGTCTCACAGTAAGGTCTTGAACTTTCACTGCCTTATATAGATCGATCGATATGAGGGATCAAAGTACACCGATCGATCAATGTGCAACAACCTGAGAGATCGATGTCAATTTTTTCAACTTTTCAACTTTTAACATATAACACCATGTGTGACATTTTTATGCATTCATCACTTAAAATCATGACTTTGAAAATTATCCAAACATATTTCTCAAGATTCTCCCCCTTTTGGATGATTTTCAAAATAACCTAACATGATTTTAATGTCACAAGTATTTACCAATTGTTTATCATAAATCTACCAATTTTAAACCAATTGAATTGTTTTTGAAAACCTCACCTTTTACCAGTTGTTTCATCAATTCTATACCAATCGTTTTCAAGCTCTCAATATGTTCATGTACTCCCCCTCAACTTATATTCTCCCCTTTAACCAATGCTCCAAAACTTATACTAATTGAAACTTAGCATTTTATTCGACCAACCAAACCATGACTTATAAACTAAAATCATGTTATTATTCTATCTCCCCTTTTATTTTGTAATTCATGCAAAAGATAGAACTATGCAATGGTATCGTAAGTCATATACCTAACTTAGCTCGTAAGTTTTCAAAATTGGTTTGCTTAAGGGCTTTGGTGAAGATATCAACTATTTGGTGATCATTTCTTACATGATCTATGGTTATATCTCCATTTTCAACATGATCTCGAAGAAAATGGTATCTTACATCAATGTGTTTGGCCTTAGAATGAAGTACTCGATTCCGAGAAAGATTGATCGCATTCGTGCTATCGCAGAAAATTGGAATCTTATTCATTTTAATGCTAAAATCACTAAGTCGTTGTTTAAGCCAAAGTATTTGGGTAGTGCATAAGCTTAAGGCTATATACTCGGCTTCAGTGGTAGAGAGTGCTACACTAGCTTGCTTTTTAGAAAACCAAGAAATCAAGTTGGTTCCTATAAATTGACATGTACCGCTAGTAGATTTTCTATCTAACTTGCAACCGCCATAATCAGCATCACTTTATGCGTACAATTCCAACTTAACGTTTCTATCATACCAAAGTCCTAAAAGAGGTGTGTGTTTAAGATATATAAAGATCTTTTACACTGCATTGTAATGAAATACCTTAGGACAAGATTGAAACCTAGCACACATGCACACACTAAACATGATGTCAGGTCATGATGCAGTTAAATATAACAATGAGCCAATCATAGACCTATAAATTGTGTCATCAAAAGGTTTAGCATTTTCATTTTTTTCTAGTTTAGTGCTAACTCTCATATGCGTAGGTGTTGGTTTCAACTCTTCAAAGCCAAACTTCTTAATCATATCATTAACATACTTAAGTTGGCTAATGTGAATTCCTTGAGGGGTTTGTTTGATTTGGAGGCTTAAGAAGTAATTCAACTCTCCAACAATTGACATTTCAAATTCTGACTTCATACACTCTTCGAAGTCTTTTACTAAGGTAGGGTTGGTTGAATCAAAAATTATATCATCTACATATATTTGAACTATTAATAAGTCATTATCTTTTCTTCTTAGAAATAATGTGTTTTCTATGGCCCCCTTTGATAATTATTTGCAATAACAAAGTTTGCAAATCTATCGTTTGAAGCTCTTGGAGCTTGTTTCAAACCATATAGAATATTCTTAAGCTTGTAAATATGGTTAGGATTCTTTGGATCTTTGAATCCAGGGGGTTGTTTGACAAACACCTCTTCTTGGATGTATCCATTTAAGAATGCACTCTTGACATCTATTTGGAAGAGTTTGATATTGCTTAGACTTGCAATAGCAAGTAACAATCTAATTGCTTTTAGTCGTACAACGGGTGCAAAGGTCTCTTCATAATCTATTCCATCTTGTTGATTATAACATTGTGCGACTAGCGTAGCCTTATTTCGTGGGATGTTTAATTATTCATCCATTTTATTCCTAAAGACCCATTTTGTTCCTATTATAGACTTGTCTTCAGGTTTAGGTACTAAGTCCCACACGTTGTTCCTTGTAAATTGATTCAATTCCTCATGCATGACATCTATCCAAGATATATCACCTAAGGCTTCCTTTACATTCTTAGGTTCTAAGAGTGAGATTAAACTATGTCCTTTAGGTTGACTTATATTTCTATGTGTTCTGACCCCAATACTTGGATCCCCAATGATTAATTCTTTAGGATGCCACCAATTCTTAGGTTGACTAAATTCACCCTAATCTTGTTCAAATATTTCATTTGTATGAACATTATCGTATGTAATTGGATAATTAGTTGTAGTATCTTCCAATTGCAAAGTTTCTTTATTTATTTCATCTAAGGGTTTATGCATGCCTTGTTCAGGGGGAGTTGGTTCTAGAGGATCAAGTACAGGCTCAAGTAATATATCATCATCATCAAACATATTTTCAACATTGTTTTCTGGTTTATGTTGAGTTTTATCACTAACTTCAAAACATGCATTTTCATTGAATTTCACATGTCTAGATTCAATTATTATTCTAGATGCAGGATTTTAACACCTATATGTTCTTGAGTTAGTAGAATAACCAACAAATATATATTCAATAGACTTTTGTTCAAACTTATCTAGATTATCCTTAGTGTTCAATACAAAGCACTTACAACCAAAAATTTTAAGATAATCTACTTTAGGTTGTCTATTATTTAACAATTCATAAGGTGTTTTATTTAATTTATTTCTAATAGAAAGCCTATTTATTATGTAACATACACAACTAACAGCTTCAGCCCATAAATATTCAGGTACTTTGTTTCACATAGCATTGTTGTAGCAACTTCTTGAATTGTTCTATTTTTACGTTCAACAACTCTATTGAGTTGTGGTGTTCTAGGTGGTGAGAATTCATGTTTAATTCTGTGTAATTTACAAAACTTGATTACATAATTGTTTTTAAATTCTCCACCGCTATCACTTCTAATTCTTTTAACATTTTCTTCATAAATATTTTCGAGTTGCTTGATAAGAGTTTCGATTGCTAATGGAGCATCGTCTTTGTGGTGTTAAGAAAAATGTCCATGTGTAGCGTGAGTAATCCTCTACTATGACGCATACATAGTAGTGTCCACCTAGACTTCTTGTCCTACTTGGACCAAATAAGTCTAAGTGAAGCAATTCTAGTACATGACTAGTACCACTTCATGTTTTGGTTTTAATTTTTGTTTAATGCATTTTCCTTTAATTCATGTTTCACAATTTGAAAATTATTTAAGTCTAACTTAGGCATTCCTCTAATTAAATTTTTTTTAGATAATTTTTTAATGGTTGAAATTCCTATATTGCCTAATCTTCTATGCCATAAATTCACATCTAAGTCATGTGATATTAAATCTTAACCTTAGCATCTAAAATGTTATCTAAGGTAAGAGTGTAAATGTTACCATCTCTATTTCCTTTTAATACAATTTCTCCTTTTCTATTTATTATATCACAAGAATTGAAAAGAAAAGAAACATTATATCCGCAATCTATAAGTTGAGAAATACTTAATAAATTATAAGAAAGATTACTTACTAACAACACATTTCGTATTTGAAATGTGTTAGGGTCCCCAATTGTTCCTTTTCCAACAACTTATCCTTTGTTGTTGTCACCGAATGTTACCTTTCCTCCATTCTTGATATGTTCCAACTTGGTGAATAGTTTGGGGTTGCCCGTCATATGCCGTGAACATCCACTATCTAAAAACCATTTAGTTTTTAGATTCTTTGACTTTGCCTCCTTCTTGCATTTCTTGCGATTTTCCTACAATGGGGACAAAAGTTTTAGGTACCCTTTACTTGGTTCCTTGAATGTTAGGGGCACCATCCTTCTTTATATACCCTTTGGGTATCTAAACTTGGATGTACCTTTTTTGCACATTTTAGCGTATGTATAATTGGAAAAATAAGGACAATTAGCATATATATTCCATTTAAATGAAGATGCACTGTTATACATGTTGTACCTTGGTTTATATATACTATGTTGGGGCCGATTTTGATAGCTTATGTAAGGCATATGATTTTGTTTCTTATATGATGCTATGTATGTATGTTCATATGCGTTTCTATAAGACTTATATGAGTGTTGCCTATACTTAGGTTCATAATAAGTTAGATGATGTTTGTTATGTCTAATTGCATTTGTATACATATTGGCATAATTTTTAGGTTGTCTAGATGCAAATTTTTTTCTAGTAGCATGTTGATATGTGTGTGATTTTGTGGGTGCATGTTTTATTTTTTCCTTAGAGTGAACAAAAGAAGGAGTAGAAGTAGATGTAGCAGGCAAAGTTGATTTCGTTGTATTGTATGGCAATTTCGTACTAGATGAAGCAAACTTAGTCTTTTTATCTACTTTGGCATTTTCTTCTTTATATCCTAATCCAGTTTTATCATTTCCATATTTTTGAGATGATATAAGTGCATCTAACATGTTTGTACCAGATTTAAATTGTTATAACATTTCCAAGTTTAGTTTAGTTGATTTAAATTGTACTACTCATTTTCACAACTTTCTAACTTTGTTTTTAACATACTATTTTCAGTTTTTAATGTTTGTTCATTTTTCTTATATGATTGAATTTTAATCTCTAAAGAATCAAGAGTATTAGTAGACTCTTGTTTAAAAGATTCTAATCGATCGGAAAATTCCAAGTTGGACGTCTTCAACTTGTCATTTTCTTCAATTAGTGTCTTCTTTTCTTTAGAGAGCCTCTTACAGTGAGCATGCATTCTTAAAAATTCTTCATACATTTCATCAAATGTCATTTCACTATCAGAATCATCATCAGAAGAAGAACTTACCTCGTTGGATACGAAGCAAACTTGAGCTTTCTCAGTGTCGGATTCTGAGTCGAATGAGTCGCTTCATGTGCTCACCTTCATTGCTCGTTTGCCTTTCCTTGGCTTGGTCTCTTTTGCCTTTGATATTTGCGTCTCCTATTCTTGTTTGTTATTATTATTACTGTTGGCATTTTTCTTTATAAGAAATCATAAGAGATGTGTCCTCTTTTACAACATTCATAACATTTTAACTCTTTATTATACCATTTGTTGTTATTAGGGTTGTTTTTTCTAGGTTGAGAAGAAGAAGAAGAAGAAGAAGATCGTTGTCTATTCTTATTAGGACGTTTAAAAAACTTTCTAAGTTTTTTAACTATCAATATCAAGTCATCAACTAATTCATTATCACTATTACTATCATCATTATTTGCATGTGATTCAGTTGATTTGAAAGCTATAGACTTACCGGATGACTTAGATGATTCGGACTTCCGTTGGTTTAGTTTTACCTTGTATACTCTAAGTGAACCGATCAATTCATCCATCTTAGTGATAGACTTTGTCTCATCGATTGCAGTTACCTTTGGATCCTATTCAGCAGGAAGGCATCGCAACACCTTTTGAACCTTTTTATTGTTTGTGAATGATTTGCCTAAAGCTTCAAGAGCATTGAAACTGTTAGTAATCCTCAAATCCATAGATGTTATGGATTCGTTTGATAACATCTTGAAAGATTCAATCTTAGACATAAGCATTTTTATTTTCGATTCTTTTACCCCACTAGTACCTTCATGCTTTAATTCTAATGATTTTCACATGTCGTGTGCACTTGTGCAATTTGACACATATCCTACTTCAGAGGTCAATAGTCCGTTTAACAGTAATTGCATAGTCTTAGCGTTCATGGAAATTTTCTTTTTATCTTATGAAGACCATTCGTTTTTATATTTTTCTACTTCCTTTGTGACTCCATTAACTTGTACAATTTTCATTTCAATATACGGCTCATCTTCAACTATAGATGATAAATCAATGTCTATAGCCATTAAGGATAGCCTCATTCTAAGTTTCCAATGAACGAAATTATTTCCATCAAAAAGAGAAGGACGTTGTGTGGACATACCTTCCAAATCACCTTTGTGAGAAACTATGTCCATTGTATGTACCTTTTATTTGAGATTAGCAGGCTACTTTGAAATATTATTTCTTGGCCTTTTGTTGTTTGTACGGTGTTGAATCTTGCTTCTTTGAGTAGTGCAGAACTCGACTCTGATATCAATTGTTGGACCGTACACCTGTAATAAACGCCACTAGAGGGGGGTGAATAGTGGTTAGCGGAAATTACACTACTACCCTTGATAAGAATCCCCTTTGAAAACAGAATCTGAGACCACCTCAGATTCATAACCCGTTTTTGAAAAATTCGAACTTCCTTGTAGACAACTCCAAAAATTATGAAAATTTCAAAAACTTAACGTCAATGTGTTTACAAGACTCTGTCCAAAAATCCGGAAAAAATAAGATCGTTTGACTCTTCAAAGAAAAAAAAAGAGTCAGATGGTCAATCTGGAAAGAATTGGACAGAATGTTGCTGAAATTGAAAAACGTGTTTCTCTTTGAATACTTAACCAAAAAGATTGATCTTTATGTTCAAACACTCCTTAGGATGTCTAGCTTATGCTTCCAAAAGGCCGTGACCTTAAACAATTATTGTTTAAACCAGAATTCAATTTTTCTCAAAACTGGTCAGATTGCAGCCAGATTGGAGGAGTTATTTTTCAAAGACTAACTTTCCCTTGCTCAAATAAAGTGATTCTTGTTGCAAATGAACGCCAACAGTCTAAAGTATCACTCCACCAAAAATCACGAATTTTGAAAGTGTTTAGCTATTTTTTTAAAACGTGAGAAATCGTGTGAAAACTGCTGTGAAAAACGGACTGAATGCAGAAATGTAGGAACAAGACAAGAACACCAAGAATTTATCCTGGTTTAGTCAATGTGACCTACTCCAGTCTCAAGGAACATCTTTCCATTTCACTATGGTATGAACTAAATTACAACAAGAACCAAGTTTGATCCTTGGGTTAAACACCAACCCTATTCAAGACTTGGATGAACACCTTCTATGCAACACTTAGTTACAACACCTCTACCACCTATTGATGTAGCCTTATAGAATTGGCTAATCAATCTTACAAATGAAGCTCAAGAGGCTTGTAGCTCTCCAACAAATATAACAAGAACACCTTGGATACAAAGAATGCAACAAGAATGACAAGAAGAAGATAGCTAGACAAATCAACAAATGCTTTCAAGTGAGCTTCAAGTGTGTTTCATCTTCTTCACCACTGCCTCCTATTTATAGTGTGAAGTGAGCCTTGGAGATAAGGCCTCCAATGTGTCACCATCTTCATCATCAATGCTTAAGTGTCTTCACATCATTGGTTAGCCTTGTACACTTGGCAACATCAAGCAAAATGATTGGTCCACCTTGGAGACATAATGTTGGCCGATTTTTTGCTTAAAAATGATGTGGAATTTCTTTGCAAAATGAAGATAATATGGAGAAGATAGATTGACATATTTGTAAGGTACGTGATGAACACTCTAGAGGGGGGGGGTGAATAGAGTGTTGGACAATTTTGCAGAATTTTCTCGGTTTAGCTCAATACAAAACAGATGCACTCAAAATCAATAAAGAAGGAGATGAGAGATAATGATTGAAGACACAAAGATTTAGAGTGGTTCGAATCTTAAATGATTCTACTCCACTACCACTTTGCTTTCAAAGTGGATTTTCAACAGCAGCTTTCTTATTACCTTTGATAAGGAACAAGAACAAGAACAACAACACTTAACTCTAGCGCAAGCAACAACTACAACAGCAGCAACTTATTGCACAACCAATATGTGCAATACCAACAGCAGCAGGAGCAACTTGTTGCACATACACTTTGTGCAACCTCAACAACAACAACTATAAGCAAGAACAAGTTCTTGCTTCCACAAAACTTCAACAAAGTTCTCTCAAGAACTATCTCACAGTGGGTTGAAGGAACTAGTAGGGATCAGACTTTCTTTCTAGTGTAAACACAAGCAAGAGATCAAATGTTTATGGTTCCTCATGTGTTAGACTCACTATCTCTCAATATACAACAATGAAGAACAAAGAAAGGCTTAACAAGCTTTAAGCACTTTTACACATATGAGAGAAATATACAATAATGAAGAATGAAGCTTGATGATGGTGAAAGTGTGTATTTGCCTCATCCAAGATTCTCCCATTTATAGGTGAAGTTCACCACGTTTTTGAGGTCTCCACTATGTCTTCAACTACACCAAATGTCAAGATAATGCCCAAATAGTCTTTAACCACCCTATGGAGTGATTTGATCCTCAATAGCCAACCTAGGATTGCTTAGACATGGGTACAATAGTCAAAGAAGCATGTAGTATGTTGGGTTAAAGTCCACAAGAAATCTGAGCAAGATTGGATAGAGAAAACACCATGAATCTCCCTTGGATTTTGTTCCAACATTCATAAAAATTTGAATTCTGGGGGACATCGATCGATCTATGTGAGGATATGATGTACATCGATCGATCTATGTGAGGGTATGATGTTGGACAGTATGATTTCAGTTTGATTCTGGATGACATCGATCGATCTATGTGAGGGTATGATGTACATCGATCGATCTATGTCAGGGTATGATGTACATCGATCGATCTATGTCATGGTATGATGTTGGACAGTATGATTTCAGAAAGATTTTGGATGACATCGATCGGTCTATATGAGGGTATGATGTACATCGATCGATCTATGTCAGGGTATGATGTACATCGATCTCTGTTTAGAGATCTATGTCAGGGTATGATGTATACATAGATCTCTGTTAGAGATCTATGTGAGGGTATGATGTTGATTTCTTATTTCCAAGTATAAAACGACTTTTCAATCCTTTTCCAAACATCTTTTAAGCTTCATCAAAACATCCATATCCCAACAATCTCCTCATATGTGAGAGATCTATCTCTCAAAATGGATTTTGTTCTAATTCCAAATTATGAAATATCTTTTTATCTCATTTTCAAACATCTTTTAAATTAATCAAAACAATTCATTTTCTAACAATCTCCCCCTTTTTGATGATTTCAAAACCAAGACTTTTAAAAGATGTTTTTTTTTGAAAACTATATTTGAGCTAGCTAAAGATTTCAAAACTTAAAATTTTATCTCTCCCTCTATGTCAATGCTTTTAAGCTTCCCCTGAATACATAAAAAATGATCCAAATTACTTCAAGACTTTTCGAAGCTCCCCTTTAGTATATGAACATGAAAACATATACAAAACTCCCCCTCATTAAATAATCCTCCCAAAAACCAATAGATGTGATGAAAAACTTTTCAGAACTCCCTCTCAACCTACCCATGCATCAAAGCATATATCAAGTCAAGCTTCACCATGTCATACCAAATAAGCACATCAAGTAAGCATATTATATCCATCAAGCAAGCAAGCATATCATGTTTATCACATGCATATCCATCAATCCAGCATACCCAAACCACCATTTCTACACAATCATCCATCATATCCAAGAGCATGTTCAAACACAAACATAAGCGCTTATCCAAGTAAGCAAGCCTAAGCATATACCATTTTGTCCCATATACCATATATCATTCTCCATACACAAGCTATATACATGAGCCATATATCAAGCCACATATACAAATATACCAATGCGTATTTATCATGACACATATGCAAATATACCAATGCGTATTCTCTCCATTTTGTAATCATCAAAATACCCTAAGACAAAGAAAAAAAAATATATTACATTTTCTCTTATTCAAAGTATTCAGGCTCCCCCTCAACATATGCTACACTCATATTTGTCACATATACATATCTCAAATATGCTAGCAACACATATCTCACCTATATCTCAAACTCATTTTTGTTCATACATATTAACCTTCAAATACATATAACCTTATATTAATCCCATATTGCATCACATGCCTTATATATACACTCTGTATTATATACTCCATAAATCTGTATATTTTTCTTCTCTGTTTTTAAAGTACAATAAGCCATAATAAAAAGAACATATAAAGGAGATGAAAAGAAACCATGGGATCATGTAAGTTTTTAAAGTACAAATTTAATGCAAAATAAGTGATAAACTAAAACCTAGTTAGGGAGGGGTAAATTTTTCCTTTGGAACCCACACTTTCTCTTTTCTATCCTTGAGGACTTGTTTGATGATAGTGTTATCATAACAATTTTTGTAAAAATTCTTGTCAACATCATTTTCATCCACACTATATCTTATTTCTTTAACATGGAGTAGATGAGGTTGCGATAAGAAGCGAATTGTGTGACTTAGTGGCTGCTTCTATCATATTTGCCATGGATAACTCCACAAAGTTCAGAAAATTTCTTGTTGCAAGGAGGTGGGATATGTAGAAGTCAAAGTTACTAGGAAGATTATAGAAATTCCTAGTTACACAAAATATGACTGCCATAGTCAACACTCGATATACCAATGACATATTGTTTTAGTAGGATGGAAAACTAAGAAGCTTTTAACTTGATCCTCATCGTCCTTTCATCTTGCCCCATCCCATTTTCATATATCAATTCTTATATAACCTTTCATCAGGATCCACAAGCAAATCATTTATAATCCTAACATTTCGTTCTAGGTGTGTACCATGAATCACATTAAGCATTGCATATGGAAAAGTATTCAAGTATTCCACCTACAAGTGTGCATAAAATAGTCTAGTAGAGTGCTTACAAGGGAAAACATTAATAGCACTAAACACAAGGTTATCAACATATATTTGAGCAAATGAATGACTTCTTCCTTGTTCTTTGATAAACAAGTATGTATCAACTTTTCCTCTTAAGAGACAAGAAATTTCTCAATTTCTCATACCATGGTTCAGGTGTTTAAGTCCATAAATTACCTTTTGAGGATATGATTTGAACAGTCTTAATCTTTAAACCTAGTAGTTTAGCTACATGAGATTTAAAGTCATTTGATATCACATTTAACCTTTATAATCATACTCCACAATTCTCTCACTTTCCATTTAAGCTATTGTTTTTGCACATAGTTTGAGTCAAATGCATTTCATAGTTTGTATAATATGGAACTCAAAGAGGACAAGTGTGTTTTTCTCATTTGTACTTTCATCAAACTTGCCATGCATCGATTTGTGCACATTTTTCACAAACAATTCTATAGTTGACCTAAATATATTACCCACATTGATATTAACAAGAATATTATGAAGAATGTGATGACTTGTTTTTCTCTTAAAAAGTTATCTTGACCTCTCACACCAAGCTATAGGAGTTTAGTTCATGTCATACAAGGAAGCATGATTTGACTCATCAAGGTCTTCAATATTGAAAGATTAAATATACACATTCATTTTTGCGTATAGTTATCCAAGATGGTCAATTTAACATATAATTGATTTCCCATGCCAAATATAGCCTAGAAAGATTCTTTAACCTTGTAAGGTAAGACATAAGTTTCATCCACATCTTGATAAAGTCATAGTTCAAAGTTTCTTCTTCATTTGAATTTAGTGTTCCTCCTTCTTTAAGCTAAAGCTTAGATGATCTACCAAAGTCCATGTGTTTTGAATTTTATAAACTTTAAAAGACTCATATATCTTAGAGGTTTCTCCTTTGCCTTTGATACTCATGAACGTTCAAATAACTTTTATTATCTAAACATTTGAAACCTCAAGTTCTACATAGAATTCCTCTTAATGTGAAATATTCAAGTTATTGCAATATTTGTTCAACTCATGCTCTTATTTGACATGTTCACCATTTATTAAAGTTCAAGTCTCTCTAAAACCTCTTTGGTGCAACTTGTGAAGATTTTATATCTAAATGTAATAAAATATTTTAGAGTAGGGATTTTATCATTTCAAGACTCTTAGAAAGTCATATGACGACAATTCCTTAATTACATAATATTAAAGATCAATCAACACTTAAATTTCTCACTTAAAAATATTTGGACAGAGAAAAACTCAAGAAGAACTTATCTCTAGACATATCTAATTTTACTATCTTCTATTCAATTTTGTTTAGAAGTTTAGATACCAAGACGTGGTGAAAAACATCCTTTCATTTGAAAAATATCTTGATATTTTCTTCAAACTTCAAAATTCTATCTCTTGATACATTAATCTTATGGGCATTTTCGTTCTCAAGATTTTTAGGGACTCGTGATCATATATTATTATTCCTAGCAAGAAACATGTACAAGTAAAAATGTCAAATAGTTTTGAATGCTCAAGCAAGCTACATAAGTCAGTCAAGTTGTAAAGAAATCATTTAATACCATAAGCATGAATAATGCTCTTAAAAATGAAGCATTTATAGTGTCTAGAGAATGTACTTTGAATACAAAACTTAAATCCTTACTTACCAATGCTTTAGACAATTGATAAGTATCACATGTGCCATCATGGTTTGTAAATATTTTTGATAGGTTGGTACTTTCAAATGTTCATAGAAACCTTGTAACCAATATATCTAGGCCATCTATTCCATGAGATAGACAAATTCCAAAAACTTAGCATATGAGTTTTTTTTTACAGTAAAACCTTGTAAGTTAAACATTTGTTGTTGTTGTTGTTGTTGTTGTTGTTGTTGTTGTTGTTGTTTTTCTAAAAAATCTCAAAGACATCAAAACATTTCTTGTTTTAAGTATTATCATCACCCCAATAAATAACACTTTTCAAATTTTAGCTCATGTCCCTTCTATACATATTGTGAGACTAAAAGGAAAGTTAGAAAGTTTATCAACTCTTCCAACTCCAAGGGTCTAGTCTATCCCATTGCCAAAATGGTCTTCCGCACCATCTTTGATCTTGAATTTTATATGGAAATGCTCTTTGTTGACCATATGAATTGAACCTTTCAATATCATGAGCTATTTGATTTCTTTCACTTTGCATTCTCCATGGATTCCAAACTCCTACATAAGACAAATGTCTATCCATAGGTACCCTTTTGTTGTTGGGTTCATCTCGGTTAGTTCTTATGCCTTTAGGCCTCCAATAATACTTAGAGCTTTTCTTTGCTCTATAAACACTTACCACATGACCCTTTTTGGTACAAAAGAAACACGTAGGTGCATGATGTAATTGTGTGTTTTTAGGCTTAGAAGGTTTAGCTACCCTCATAGACTTAGAAATCTTGTTGACACTTCTAAGCACTTCCTTTGGAAGTATCAAATTAGCCTTAGGTGAATCACATAAAGATGTCTCTTTTGTCTTGGATAACTTTATATTGGTTGAAGTAGTAGAAGCTTTAAAACCTAAGTTTGATTTTCTATTTACTACATTTTGTTTACCAAGAGGTTTTTCATGGACAACCTTCTCACATGTCGCCTTATGAAGTACTTCAAGTTTAGCACATTTATTCTTAATCTCTACATTTTCTAGAGCTAAAGATTTATGTGACTCTAAGATGACATCATGCTCTAGATGAAGCAAAAGAAGAGAGTCATGCAAATTTTCATTTTCTAATTTGCATAAATTAAGCTCCTTTTTGGCATGCTTGCAATTTAAAACAAGTTTTTCAAATTCCTCATGTAAAGTGATATATTCATCTTGTAATTCATCAAATGAGGAAGTTGAAAGAGATACCTCTTTGTCATCTTCAAAAGCTATGAGGCATAATGATTCTGTGTCATTGAGATCATCTTCATCTTTGTTTGATTGATGACCATCCTTTGATAACTCCTCAAGCTTCTTCCATGTCTCATGTGGAGAGAAGATGCCTTGAACCTTTATTAGCTCATCGTGTGAAAGAGAGAGATGGAGGATTTCAAGAGCTTTTACTTCTAGCTCGAAATTTTTCTTATCTTCATCATTGTAGTTATCCACCTCCTTCATTACTACTTTCTTGTTTTCATCCAGCCTAGTTGGTTGAGGTAATCCCTCTATGACCATTCTTCATATGTCATAACCACATCCACACAAATATGCATTCATCCTATATTTTCATAAGGAATAGTTTTGAGTATCAAATAGGGGAACTTTAGTGTTTGGTACTGTAAATATATTGGATGGTTTGAGAATTGAGCTATATGATGTAGAGGTTGTCATTGCCATAATTTCCAATGATCTTTAACCTTGCTACTTGCAAAGATTTGTCCAAGCAATCAAGGTTAGGCTCTGATACCAATTGTAAGGTCCGTGATGAACACTCTAGATGGGGGGGGTGAATAGAGTGTTGGACAATTTTGCGGAATTTTCTCGGTTTAGCTCAATACGAAACTGATGCACTCAAAATCAATAAAGAAGGAGATGAGAGATAATGATTGAAGACACAAGATTTAGAGTGGTTTGAATCTTAAATGATTCTACTCCACTACCACTTTGCTTTCAAAGTGGATTTTCAACAGCAGCTTTCTTATTACCTTTGATAAGGAACAAGAACAACAACAACAACACTTACACTAACTCTAGTGCAAGCAACAACTACAACAGCAGCAACTTATTGCACAACCAATATGTGCAATACCAACAGCAGCAACTTGTTGCACATACACTTTATGCAACCTCAACAACAACAACTATAAGCAAGAACAAGTTCTTGCTTCCTCACAACTTCAACAAAGTTCTCTCAAGAACTTTCTCACAGTGGGTTGAAGGAAGTAGCAGGGATCACACTTTCTTTCTAGTGTAAACACAAGAAAGAGATCAAATGTTTATGGTTCATCATGTGTAAGACTCACTATCTCTCAATATACAACAATGAAGAACAAAGAAAGGCTTAACAAGCTTTAAGCACTTTTACACATATGAGAGAAATATACAATAATGAAGAATAAAGCTTGATGATGGTGAAAGTGTGTATTTTCCTCATCCAAGCTTCTCCCATTTATAGCTGAAGTTCACCACGTTTTTGAGGTCTCCACTATGTCTTCAACTACACCAAATGTCAAGATAATGCCCAAATAGTCTTTAACCACCCTATGGAGTGATTTGGTCCTCAATAGCCAACCTAGGATTGCTTAGACATGGATACAATAGTCAAGGAAGCATGTAGTATGTTGGGTTAAAGTCCACAAGAAATCTGAGCAAGATTGGACAGAGAAAACACCATGAATCTCCCTTGGATTTTGTTCCAACGTTCATAAAAATTTGAATTATGGGGGACATCGATTGATCTATGTGAGGGTATGATGTACGTCGTTCGATCTATGTGAGGGTATGATATTGGATAGTATGATTTCAGTTTGTTTCTGGATGACATAGATCGATCTATGTGAGGGTATGATGTACATCAATCGATCTATGTCAGGGTATGATGTACATCGATCGATCTATGTCAGGGTATGATGTACATCGATCGATCTATGTCAGGGTATGATGTTGGACAGTATGATTTCAGAAAGATTCTGGATGACATCGATCGATCTATATGAGGGTATGATGTATATCGATCGATCTATGTCAGGGTATGATGTACATCGATCGATCTATGTCAGGGTATGATCTACATCGATCTCTGTTTAGAGATCTATGTCAGGGTATGATGTATACATAGATCTCTGTTAGAGATCTATGTGAGGGTATGATGTTGATTTCTTATTTTCATGTACAAAATGACTTTTCAATCCTTTTCCAAACATCTTATAAGCTTCATCAAAACATCCATATCCCAACAATCTCCTCATATGTGAGAGATCTATCTCTCAAAATGGATTTTGTTCTAGTTTCGAATTATGAAATATCTTTTTATCTCATTTTCAAACATCTTTGAAATTCATCAAAACAATTCATTTTTTAACAATATTTCTCCAATATCCCCTCAACTCCTTGGCTTGAGAATAGGCATGTGAGAATTGACAAATTCAAACCAAAAATCAGCTTCAAAATGTGTGTAGTAGCCGTTGGCTACTAAGTCAAATGTTCCAAGTTGGCACTTTTGCCAACTAGCTCCTTTTTGATTGGTCCACTTGTCACGAAGCTATAAAATGAGTAAACCATTATTTCCACCTGTTAATACCCGTTTGGAGGCTTTCATATATGTATATCAGCTTAGATTTTTGAAGAAGAAATCAACAAATAATAGTTGACAATATTATGCCAACATGTAACATCAAAATTCCCATAATTTCTTTTTGTATGTTGCGATCATTTCCACACTTTTAACACCATTAAATTCTCTGTAACCAATAACATACAGAAGACAGTCTTCATGAAAGAAATAGAATGTGACATCACAACTCATCGCATATCCCGTTACCGTCGATAATATCACCATGTGAGACAAATAATATAAAACCACTATATAATCTTCAAGATAATAATAACTCAACTATAAAATGAAGATAAGAATGTACTCAAGAGATTCCTTGAGTGAAAATACCAAAAATACCCTCAGGGGTGAAATGACCAAAATGCCCCTGGTGAAAGAAACTCCAGAAATGACCCCGATGGTAAGAAATAAATATAATACCACCTTTGTCTTGATAAATATGATAAGAATAAGTCCTTGAAGTATTTCCACCATACCATGTTCCTACAAAACTCAAAATACCAATTTTGCTCTTTTTCGTAAGTTGTAGAAACATCCAAGACACATTAGTCACAAGACATTTATATTTATAAAAATCACATAATAACCACATAATGCACATATATAAAACATGTACAAATGGAAACAACCACTTTATCACATTTTAGAAAAATATTTCTAAAAACTCTAGACATCGATCAATCGAAGTGCCTCAGCTTCAAGGATCGATGTCTCACAGTGAGTTTCAGAATTTGTCTCTGACCTATATCGATCGATCGAAATGAGGATTCGATGTATACTCGATCGATCGATGTGGCTCAGGTTTAGAGATCTATGTCTCACAGTAAGGTCTTGAACTTTCACTGTCGTACATAGGTCGATCGATGTGAGGGATCGAAGTACATTGATCGATCGTTATGCAACAACCTGAGAGATCGATGTCAACGTTTTCAACTTTTTCAACTTTTAATCACATATAACACCATGTGTGACATTTGTATGCATTCACAACTTAAGATCATGACTTTAAAAATTATCCAAACATATTTCTCAACACTTTTATCATCAACTCAGATAAGGAAATAGGTTTGTGGATAAAGGGTTGAAAACCTGTAGGGCCCTCATAGGACATACTTTTCATCCAAAGAATTTGTGCTCACTAAAGGAGTGGCTTGTGTGCCTGGCAGTTTCTGATTGCCAACGACATAGTAAAGGCCATTTTTCAGTTTAGCTAAACCAATCTTTCTCTTGGAGTATTGGTCTTGAAGAATACATTCATGATCACAAAAATAAGCACATACGTGAGAAGTAAGAGATATTTTACGTAATGAAAGAAGATTGAAAGAAAAAGCTGGAACAAATACTACATCTGTAATGGTATGGTAAGGATTAATGGTGACTGTTCCAATATGAGTTGCCTTAGCTGAAACATTGTTTGGCATTTTGACAGAACGTTTTTAATGGGTGTACAAGAATCAAAAATTGACTAAGATCAAGCAATGCGATTAGTGTCTCGTGAGTCTAAAATCCATATGCTAGGTACATTAGATTACAACTAACCTGCAACTTTATCAGAATTCATCATACCTTGAGTATACATGATTGCACGTTGAGCAACTACTGATTCAGAGACAGCTACTGTCTTCATATGGTCCTTTCACTCAGAATGTTCATCAATTTGTTGTATTGATCTGCTGTAAGCATATGCATAGGTATATTTTTCTGGGGAGTTTGTACTGCAACTGTCTAAAACTCATTTCCTTCATGACCTCTTGATGAATTCACATCCTGACTGAAGGTATCTACATGTTTGTCTGTGGTCTGGCCTAAAATCCAGGAGGACACCCATACTTTTTGTAACATCTTTTCAACTGCATGCCCACTCATTCCACGATTGCATACAGGCCTCTAGGAGAAATTATGATAACCTCTGCTAGTTCATCTATCATTGCCTCTAAAATTCATGTTCTGTGCTCTAGGATTGAAACTACCTCAAAACTCGCAGGCTTAAACTCACTAACACAATCAGTCATTAAGGCAGTAGCATTGTTAGTGAACTGCGGCTCCACATCACCAATCATGACCTTCCTTTCATATTGCAGATCCATAGAGAATGCAATAGAAATGCTACGTAAATAAGTCATTACAAATATTTGAGATCTCACATAATCAAATTCAACACTCAAGCCTTTTATGAATTTTATCACAAATTTTCCTTCTACAAACTTAGTCACCTTCTGCGTATCTTAATGTCAAATCCTTCCATACATCATAGGATGTCTCTAACCACATGATGCTTTGAGTAATTGCTGGTGTGACGCAGTTCTGTATCCACGACTGTACCATGATGTTACATTGATTCCACGAGAGATAATTGACATCATCTTCATTAGGCTTCTCCATATGAAGCACGTCTTATTTTTAATCGTCAAGGCCATACGTAAGGTCCTACACCCTGGGTGAAAGTTGTGTCCATTGAGCGGAGGCTGTACTAGTATAGCATCAGGACTTTCATTTGGATGCAAATATAGAGGATTGGAACACGGATTCTCAGCATTATTGTTTCGAACATTGGTAGTTAAAGTGGAAGCCATGATCATACAAATTCGCAGAACTTGTGATTCTCAAACGCACACAATATCGATAGAAAAGAACTTTGATACCATGACAAATTGAAGGAAAAACTTCTTAACTACAAGATCAACTAATTTTGTCAAAAAATAGTTGATTCAATTGGTTCAATAATTCAAAACAAGTGCAAAAGGAAGTATCACGGAGAAATAACAAAGAGGAAGTTTTTGCCATATAGCAGAAAAATATCTCAAAAACTGACTGGCAATACACAGCAGTAGAAGCAGTTTATACACTATTGCAACAGACGCACGAAAGGAAGGAAATGGTAAAATTACAAGAATGTCCTTTAACTAGCTGTTATGCTTCTATTTACAGAGGGACAAAACTGTCATTTCACTTGTTTATTCAAACTACCAGCCAATTATTTGCGCGTCCACTTCTTCCACGTGCTATCTCTTTTGTTTGATCCGTGTAGCTGTGATACTTCTACCTCAGCTATTCAAGATTGCACTCCTCAGCCGTTGATTGCAATCAGTGTGTTCTCGATTTGCCTTCAGTTGACTTGATTCTTTAGCAACTGCTTGAGCACCATTTGTGTTTCTTGATGGCTTCTGTGCTTCCTGCACTGAGCAGTTTTGACATTTCTATATGAAAATAGCTAAAATAAGCAATCTAACAGGAAGATGTATATACAGGCATATAAACTCAATTCACAATGATACAACTCTGTTGTAACTCATCCTAGCATGGAATAACTAACCGAATTTAATTTTGCTTAGTCCACAATTGCATTAAAAAGGATCCTGACGCTTGCAATCCTCGTCTGCTGATTTCTTATCATCTTTTGTATGCGTATTGCTGACAATCGGCAGAGGGACTTTGTTAAAATTCATGCATTCAAGAACAATAAAGAAAAACGAAGAAGATTCAAGGTATGAAATGGAGAAGAGAGGAAGGAATGCAGTGCTTCACTCAAATCGTTAGGAGCAAAATCTGAAATGAAAAACTGTCTTGGGCAGCGGTTATAACCGCCTGCTGCACCAGCCAACAGAACGAACAAAAGCAAAAGTAATAGCTAAAGTACAAATATGCCCCTGAACTTCTATTGCAAAAGTCATTAAAAATAGAGATATTTCTGTCATTTCACTCTATTCAAACTAGCGCGTCTTAATTTTTCTTCTCCTTCCTCTGCTGGACTGCAACTTCCTCTTCACCAACAAACTCCATATCCATCCAATCCAACGGCTTATGTTGCTTCTCAGCTGCACATCAAACATATGATGTAACGTCCAATACTTCTCTGTTGCTGTGCTACACGGATTGTGCTTCTAGGTAGCTTGGACAATTTTTGAGCTTCTCCTTTCACACCTCAACCATGGCATTGGTGTCAACATCAATTGGATCATCCAAATTCTCAATACCCCACTTTAATCCTGACTGTGCAAACACATTACAGATCCCTAAGCTGCAGTTAGGATGCCTAACATCTTTGAATCCAATGCCTTTGTAAAAATGTCCGCTAGCTGCAACTCTGTTCTTATTAGCATAGGCTTGATTGTGCCTTCCTGAAACTTGCTTCTTACAATGTGGAAGTCAATTTCAATGTGCTTGGTTCTTTCGTGAAAGATAGGGTTCTCCATTATGTAAATTGCACTCTTGTTGTAGCAAAACACTTCTACTTGTTCATTGTGTAACACATTTAGATCCTTTAGCAAATAGAGAATCCATTGAACCTCGCAAGTTGTAAAGGCAAAAGTTCTATATTCTGCCTCTGATGAAGATCTAGAGAAAGTTGTTTGCTTCTTTGCTTTCCACGAAATCAAGGCATTCCCAAGGAACATTCAATAACTTGTCATAGATTTTCTACTTTCCACACAACCACCTAGTCTGAGTCTGAGAATGCTATCAATTTAATAGATCCTTTGCTTGGGAAATAAAGTATTTGCCCAGGTGTCCCTTTAAGATATCTGTGTAGCCTTTTGGCAGCATTCCAATGTATCTCTGTTGGCGTATCTCGAAACTGACTCAGTTGTTGTACTATATAGCTGATGTCAGGCCTAGTGATCATTAAATACAACAGCTTGCCAATTAATCTTCTATACCCAGACACATCTCCAAATAATTGTGAATCCTTGTGTGCTAACTTGAGGTTCTGTTCCATAGGACTTGTTGCAGGCTTAAAAGCTAGGTATCCAATATCCTCCAAGAGCTCCAATGTGTATTTCCTTTGACACACCATGATCCCCCTAAAGAATACCTTAAAGCACAAAGATCCTTGATCTTAAAGGTAGAGTGCAAACTATCTTTGAGAGATTGAATGGCAGCTAAAGAATCACTGGCAATGACAATATCATCCACATATATCAAAAGAACCAGAAAAGTGTTGAGATGTTGCCTGGTGAACATAGTGTAATCATGATGAGATTAAGTGTATCCTTCAGAAACAAGGAAAGAAGTGAGTTTAGCATTCCATTGCCTGCTGGCTTGCTTCAAGCCATAGAGTGATTTGTTAAGTTTGCAAACAGTGCCTTGAGGAACAATAACACCTTCTGGAGGCAACATGTTGATGTCTTGATCCAGGTCCCCGTGCAAAAAAGCATTGTTAACATCTAGCTGATGAAGAAACCATCGCTTAAGTGCCACCAACGCAAGAATAAGTCGAACTGTGGTCATTTTGGCCATAGGTGAAAAGTATCTCCATAGTCCACACCAGCTTGCTGAGTATAGCCCTTGGCAACTAGCCTGGCTTTAAACTTTTCAATAGTGCCATCAGCTCCTCTTGCTCTTATAAACCCACTTGCACTCTATAGGTTGTTTCTTGGGGGTAAAGGGACCATGGACCAAGTGTGATTTGCCTCTAATGCTGCCAATTTTGAGGCCATAGCCTATTGCCAGTCTACTGAATCAGCTGCTTGTTGGTAATATTGGGGCTTTTGCTGCAAGCTAACATTAAGCACATAATTTTTGAATTGTGGAGCCAACTGATGCAAGGAATAATAATGCTCAAGTGGATATTTCAAAGAAGTGCAAGGGACATGTGTAGCTGATAGTTGATTGGAATGGTAATCATGCAAATAAGAAGGTAGCCTTCTAAGTATGGTAAAACGAATGGATGGATTATTAGAATTGGGGCACTGGATATCTGTTGCAGGTATTTGCATATCATCCTTTCTAAATACAAGAGAGATGTCCAGAGTTATATGTGGCAGAAGCTCAGAAGGTGGTGCTGTTTATGGTGTTGTTGGGGTAAACACAAGCACAGAAGTATTGGACGAAGAAAGAGTTAGGGGATCCTCAGATGCTGTTATGGGAGGACTATATAAACGAGGAGAATGAGCATAAGAAGAATGATTAGGTAATGAATCAGCTGTTGGCAGAGAAGAAAAGAAAGGAAAGCCATGTTCTGAAGTATGATTGGAATCATCAGCACATGGAAAAACAGTTTCTATGAATTTTACATCTCTAGAGACCAGGACATCCTTAGTTTCTACATTCTGTAATATATAGCCTTTAGTTGTAGGGGGAATACCTAAGAACATACATGGAATAGCTCTAGGAGTGAATTTGTGTTAATAAGGCACAGTGTTATAGGCATAAGCCAGACACTCAAATACCTTTAGATGTTGATATGTTGGTTGCTGTTTGAAGAGTGATTTAAAAGGTGAGATATTTGATAAAGTAGGAGTGGGTAGAAGGTTAATCAAGTGGACAGCATGCGAGACAGCAAATACCCAATAGGGCATGGGCAGGCTGGCTTAGAATTTTAGTGATCTGGCTACTACTAGTATGTGTTGGTGTTTTCTTTCCACAAAACCATTTTGTTGTGGGTGTAGACACAACTGGTTTGGTGGATAATGCCATGTTCCATATAGAAGTTAGGCATCTTAAACTCCATGCCATTGTCAGTTCTCAACACTTTAACTTTCCTGTCAAATTGAGTATGCACGTACTGACAAAAACTTTGAAGAACATGCCTTGCTTCAGATTTAGATTTCAGTAAGTACACTCAGGTATATCTACTAAAGTCATCAACAATAGTAAGGAAATATTTTTGTGCATACAAAGTTTGATACCTATTTAGTCCCCAAATGTCAACATGAATCAAATCAAAAGGATGAACAGAATAGGATACAAAACAGGAAATGACAACTTCTTTAGTCTGGCCAATGGACAAATTTTACACGGTTCATCAAGAAGATTTGCTGAAACTGAACTATCAAGCTTATGAATTTGCTTCATTCTAGGTAGTGAAGCATGTCCCAGCCTGTAGTGCCATAACATAACTGGTGAAGCAAGATTAGAAACTTTGAGACAAACAGACTTCTGCAATGAAGTAGTCCCATGCAAGTAGTACAAACCATCATACAGTTCAACTGAACCAATCATCCTCTTGGACAATTGATCCTGAATCAAACAACAAGAGCCAAAGATTTGAATGAGAAGATTAGGATCTGAAGTTAGCCTACTCAAAGAGATTAAATTGTAAGCAAAGGAAGGCACATAAAGGACATTGTACAATGAAAGCAAGGGATTGATGGACACTGTCCCAATATGTGTGGTGGAGACAGTAACCTTGTTTGGCAGATTGATGACAATATTATTAACTGGATTAGAAGACAAAAACAAAGAAAGACTAGAGGCAATATGATCAGTAGCTCTAGAATCCAAAATCCATGTACTCAAACTGTTAGGATCAGAATTACCTTTCATCTTGCCAACTTTAGTAGACAACACAGTATTCTGTGCAATTGCACTCCCACTTTCATCTGAGTGCCCATCATTTTTGCTGAACCAGCTCAAAAGCTTCTGATTCTACTGAGGGGTAAGCATCAGGGACTGCATATTCTTGTTTACTTGAGCATCATATGGCTCATTTGAGTCAACCTCCACTGCTTCACTGAAATTCACTTGATTCCTTGGCTTGAATCCAGGGGGAAAGCCTACGTCCCTACATGCCACAGTACGTACAATGAAACCTTTTTCCTCTATCTGAGTTAAATCTGCCTCCTCCTTTCTTATAACCAGGACCCTGTCCTCTACTTGAGTAAGCCACAAAACCTTCAGACGTTTGTCCTCCTATCATCAAGGCAGTAGGATTGCTGTCAAAATTACCTGCTCCACTATCAGCTAAAACCTTCCTCTCATATTTTAATGCCATAGAAAAAGTTTTACCTATATCAGGTAATAGTGTAAGAACAAACACCTGCAATTTCACAGGTTTAAAACTTTCATTCAGTCCTTTGACAAACATGATAACATAGTCTCCTTCCACAAATTTCTTCATCTTAATTGCCACATCACATCTACATCCCCTACAAGTACACATAGGGATAGGCCTCACAGTCATCAACTCTTCCCACATAATTTTTAGTTTTGTGAAATACTCACTCACACTTAGTGTAACTTGTTTAATATTATGGAAAGTTTCTATCAAATCAGACAGCTTGAAGGGGTCCACACTGCCATACCTCAACTGGAGATCACTCCATGCTTCACTAGCGCTATCAAACCACTTGATGCTTTGTGTAATTGATTGAGAAACTGAATTCATCATCCATGACAACACCATCGTGTTGACCTGTCTCCAAACTACATACTGAGGATCAGTAGCAGGAGTTCGTTGTATCGTTCCATCAATGAAGCCTACTTTATTTTTCACTACTAACACCATTTTAAAAGTCCGGCTCTGTGTATGATAATTATGAGAATTTAATGGAGGTTGTGCCAATACAATAGCAGGACTATCATTAGGGTGCAAGTAGAAAGGATTCTGCAATATTTTTAGCAACTGGATTTTGATTACCTTTTGAGCCAAATAACATGTTCTGTAATGGATTCTCATCTGATTGATTCAAATTTGTTCTTGATGTCGAAAGACTAGCATTATGCATCGCCATCTTAGCCATTCAATTAGAAAAAAAATCGAACAGGAAAGTAATCAAACCAACAATCAATTTGTATGAACTTTAAGTCTCTGATACCATGTCGAAATTCATGCATTCAAGAACAATAAAGAAAAACGAAGAAGATTCAAGGTATGAAATGGAGAAGAGAGGAAGGAATGCAGTTCTTCACTCAAATCGTTAGGAGCAAAATCGGAAATGAAAAACGGTCTTGGGCAGCGGTTATAACCGCCTGCTGCACCAGCCAACAGAACGAACAAAAGCAAAAGTAATAGCTAAAGTACAAATATGCCCCTGAACTTCTATTGCAAAAGTCATTAAAAATAGAGATTTCCGTCATTTCACTCTATTCAAACTAGCGTGTCTTAATTTTTCTTCTCCTTCCTCTGCTGGACTGCAACTTCCTCTTCACCAAAAAACTGTAGAGAAAAAGAGGTTTGAGTGATTTTCAAATATATGATTTAAATGTGCACAAAAACGAGCATAAGATAAAACGTGCATGATATAAACAATCGTGTGCATGATATTGCTTAGTACTTGCCTTATTTAGCTCATATATAATGTTGCCGTACTAACGAGCCATGAAGCGTTAAAGCTTACATCATATGGCAAACATTTGTTGTGTTTATACTATTTTCAGGTGCCACCATTAATGAACTAAACTAGTTCATTAAGTGAAGTACTAAGTTTAATAAACTAAGTAGTTCATTAAAGGAAGTCATATTTGGAAGAGGCACAAAGGCAACAAAGCTAAGGAAGGAAAGTTTTCTCCTCCTTTCCATCTTTAGTACACACGGCTATATACATATTTTACACCTATTTTCAGATTTTTTTTAAAAGGCACATACACATGTATTTTAACGTACTACCGACACGTTATATATTTTACGTACGTATGTTAACGTCACACCACTATACTTAACTCATATTTATGAGTATATTAAGGTCTTATATCATATGATATAAGATATGGTGATGACAAATCAAATACGACATGATAAAAGGTTCTAAACCGAAATTTGTAGTATCGGGCGAATACCGATACTTTGCCAACGTGTCACGTACTTGCCATAAATAAATGGCCAGCCCCTATACTTCAAAAATGGATTACAATTTCGTGCACATGACATAAAAATAAGCCAAAAATACTTTCCATGTTGGCACACACAAATTACTCCACATTAAGGCCAAAATGTGAAGATTCCAAGTTTAATTTTGTCACATGCTAATGGTACCACTTTAAACCAGCCAAGTGCTTTGATTTAAAGTATATATTATGTATAACATAATATATATAACATGTGCAAAATTTGGAATTCAAATTTGGAAAAAATCGGGTAATCGATAAATATCGAAAATTCAGTTTTCTACGAACACAACACATGGAACGTTTTTGGTACATCATGTGACACGTATCTAGACACTTTTTACATATGATATACATCTTAAAGTGTTCTAGAAAATTAAATTAAAGGCTGATTGGAATATTACATGTGTATATTATTAAATGTGCACTATTTTACAAAGTTAGCAAAAATAAATTTCAGCACTTGTACATACACATTCCAACGTCACCTACAGCTGATTTGGAGCATATGTGGAGCTTTGTTGGCATCTTGATTGGTCAAGGATCAATCATACAATGTTGGTGAATTGAAGAGAGAAGCTACAAATGGTAAGAATTCAAAATATATCTCTCTTATGTCACATGCTGAAAATTTCAGCATACTACACACAAGCTGGCCGAAATTTTGCTCTTCAATGTGACATATTTTGTCATCTTTCATTATGTGATTGATTAGAAGAAGAAATGGAAAGGTTTTGAATATTATTTAAATAAATAAATGGTGATATTTTGTATATCACACATGCTGAAAATTTTTCAGCATGTGTACAACTTTGTGGCCGAATTTGAGAGCCAAAATGTGTCCAAATTCATTTGTTATGTGATAGCAATACTTACCATAACTTGGTGACTCAATTTTTAAATAAAAAATCAAGGTAAATTGGGTATTATTTTGAAAAAAAAGGAATGATGCACATGCTGAAAATTCAGCATGGCAAGACTACTTTATGGCCGAAATTTTCATTAAGTTTGGGAAGGATTTCTTGTCTTGAAATTTATGTGAATATCTCATGATTTATGGAAGTTATTTTGTGATGATTTTTGGCACATGTTTAAGTGAAATTCTCAGATTTTTCCAAGTCATCAATGATGACAACATTCATCCAATGAGAAGGTGCCAAGTAAGCGAAGACTAAATGATCATCCAATAAGAAGATGCCAAGTAAGCAAGACATTGTCACAATGATGTCTTACACTCTCTCAAGGACTTAAAAGATAATTTTCAAGAGGGGGAGACACACCAAGGGGGACGGCTGGACCATGTTAAAAGGAAAGAGAAGAGAGCAAACAAAATAAGGCCAAGCATTGCAAAATCAAGTGATCAAAAGCCTAGCTCTTCTTCTTCTACATTATCTTTCTTTCTTTCTTCTTGTAAGCCTATTGTATTCATATCTTTCAATCTTGAATAGGCTTGAGATAGACCACCATTCATATATCTTTGTAAAAGATTGATCAAGGTGTGATCAATCTTCATTCTTGCGAGGTGGTGGTGTTCGTGTGAATTGTACTCGTCATACAAGGTTTGTAAAGGGTTGGAGTTAAGGCGTAACTCTATCAACCCTGTGGTAAGGTGTACTGCGTGTGTATGATTAGTGTGAACCAAGCAAGGTGTTCCTTGAAAACTGGAGTAGGTTGTTTATAACCGAACCAGTATAAAATTGTTGGTGACATTTACTTTCTGCATTTACTTTTCAGTTACTGCACTGTTTACCCTTCTTGTTCGCATCCGTAAAAATAGTAAACGGTTTTCAAAAATTACAAGAATTTCCAGAAATATACCCACACGTTATAGGGTTAATTTGGCACAAGTTTCAACCCTTTTGGATAAGTATAAGTCGATCAAATATCAAACGTTCTGAGACTAGTGCAGTCTGATTTTCAGACTTGCAAAGGTTGAGAATTTGATTGTGGTTGACCTACTTCCCAAAATAATTTTGGAAAACTGTTTCAACCAAATTAAATATAGTCTATAAGGAGTTAGTGGTCAAATTTTCAGAGCATTTGGACATACACACAATTAGGAATAAATTTTTCAAAACTATCTACCGGTTCTGGCAGATTCGCACAATCTGATTACCAACGGTTTTTGAAGGGGTTAAAGGATGAATTTTAATTTGAAATTTTTAGGGGACCCTCATAACATCTGAGGCTAAGTTCTCTCAAAATTTCATAATTTTTGGAGACCTATAACCTGGTTTTAAAAACGTTTTAAAACTGGTCCTGAAAACAGAAACTGTTTTCAGAAGTTGGGATTTTGGTTCAAACTAATTTTAAAAACCACATTTTTCGCACCCACTATTCAACCCCCCCTTCTAGTGGTGCCTTGCTGATCCTACACAAACTCCATATCCATCCAATCCAACGGCCTATGATGCTTCTCAGCTGCACATCCAACATATAATCTGACGTCCAATACTTCTCCGTTGATGTGCTACACGGATTGTGCTTCTAAGCAGCTTGGACAATTTTTGAACTTCTCCTTTCACACCTCAACCACGGCATTGGTGTCAACATCAATTGGATCATCCAAATTCTCAACAGACTCCCTTTTGGTTATTATTGATTTTTTTTGTTTTTGTATATCATGGGTCAATCTCAGTAAACAAGAAAGCCAAGTCCACATCCAGAGAATTTTATTAATCCCAAGCATCTCCAGGAGGCAAACATCATTACAATGATTACGAATATTTCACAAGCTATAGGTTCAACAAACATCAGATGACGTTGACACTCTGCGTTAGATTCCCACGGATACTGTTTGAGAATAAAGTGAAGCTATATCCAATCTGAAGTAGTGGCCAATCAGACGAATCAGATGAATGGGAAGATTATTGCACGCAAACCTTATATGTTGTTGTTGCGCAACGCAAAAAGGAAAGAAGGTCTATGTTATATCCTACTTCAAAAGAACTTGAATTACCTTTATTGTGAACTGAGAATTTATTGTATTCATTCAGGGTGTAAGGATATTCTCAAAGTTTGATCTCAGGTCAGGATATCATCAACTGAGAATCAAGGCCGACGATATTGCGAAGATGGCTTTTCGAACACGATATGGACATTATGAGTTTCTTGTGATGCCTTTTGAACTCACTAACACCCCTGTAGCATTTATAGATATGATGAATACCACGTTCAGAGATCAGCTAAATAAGTTTGTGGTGGTATTCATCGATGATATCTCGGTATACTCGCTAGATGAAGAAACACATGAGAAAATTCTTGGGTCATGTTGTTTCTGAGAAAGGTATATCAGTGGACCCCAAGAAGATCGAAGCGACTACCGAGTGGCCGAGGCCAACAAATGTGACTGAGGTGCGGAGTTTTTTTGGATTGGCCGGTTATTATAGAAAATTCGTGGAAGGTTTCTCGACTATTGATGTACCTCTGAGCCGCCTGACTGAGAAGAAAACAAAATTTCAGTGGACCCCTGATTGCGAGAAGAGTTTTACAGAATTGAAGAAGAGGTTGACGACAGCACCTGTATTAGCACAACCTTCTGGGGAATGAGAATTTGTGGTATACAGTAATGCTTCCAAGAATGGTCTAGACTGTGTGTTGATGCAAGGGGGAAGAGTCATAGATTATGCATCGAGACAGTTGAAGCCATATGAACAGAATTATCTGACCCATGATTTAGAATTAGCCGCAGTAGTATTTGCTTTGAAGATTTGCCAACACTACTTTTATGGAGAGAAATGCCAAGTATTTACAGACCATAAAAGTTTAAAGTACTTGTTCACTCAGAAGTTACTTAATATGAGACGACGTCATTGGTTGGAGTTGATCAAAGATTATGATCTCACGATCAGTTATCATCCGAACAAAGCTAATCGAGTGGCTGATGCACTGAGCAGGAAATCGAGCCATGCCCGGCAGACTCTGTTGGAGAGAGAGGTTGCAGATTTTGATTTAGATATAATTGATTCCACGGCAAATGTTCTGGCCACCCTAAACATTACGCCAACATAGGTTGAGAAAATTAAAGAAGTGCAGGTGGATGATGAAGCATTACGAGATATCAAGTAGAGGTTGACTACTGGTCAGGTCGAAGGATTTCATGTGTTAGGAGATTAGAGTCTTTGGTTCCAAGGAAGATTATATGAGCCCGATAATTTGGATCTTAGACAGGAGGTGCTAAAGGAGGCGTGTTTTAGAGGCGTGGCCATTGAAAGTGAGAAGTGATGCGACGTACGAAGAGGTTCCTATATGGATCGTGGATTGCAAAGAGCAAGTTCTAACTTCTAAGGCACCAAGTTATTCCATATGTGAAGGTCCAATGGAGTAATAACTCCGAGAAAGAAGCCACATGGGAGCTCAAAGATCAGATAAAGGAGATGTGTCCTTGACTCTTCGACTAAGGTACGCTATTTTTGGGAGCGAAACTTTTTGTAAGGGGGGAGAATGTTATATCCTACTTTTTAATTAAGGGCAAAAGGGTCATTTGGGCTAATTAATTACTAAACCTAATTTGATTAAGAAAATTTTCTTTAAACCCTAATCAAATTCTATTTAAACAGCGCTTAGACACCGTTTCCCCACAATGTACGTACGGTCGCCCTTCTTCTGGAAAAAAAGATGCGATTTTCTCCTTCTTCAAGTCAAGGCCGCCACTTTTAGGGAGGAGTACCACCATCCCGATAAACCATTCAAACGTGTACCAATTACCAGGTAGGTGTCTCCTTAACATCCTTTGTATGAAAATGGTACAATCTTTAATTTCTTTATGAAAACGTGATCGTGCAACAGTATTTGTGATTGCATAAATGCTTGATTATTAGGTTATATGTGTACGAGATGAATTGTATATCTGTATGTATGATCGTATATGTATATATATGAAAGATGATATTTCATATGAAGAACTTGAAAAAGATTGCATTTTTTTTGTATATACGAACGAAGGAATCGAAAGAAGAGGTGTTGGTGGCGGCAGCGTGGCCGATGGTGGTGGGCTATGCCCACGTGCTGTTGGAATAAAGGAGTGGACCGAGAGGGGGCGGCTGAGGGTGGGGGCGCTGACAGGGGGTGCACCGGGGGATGAAGGTGTTGCGGTTTAGGCGGGGGCCTGCGTTGTGGGGATGGTGAGCGGGGGAGGGTGGGGTGAGGGAGAGGGGCATGGGGTGAGGGAGAGATGTCGAGCTGGGGAGGGTTTCGTTGAGAATCAGGAAGGAAGTTGGAAACGAGAATAGCAAAGGAAAAGAAGGAATTGGATGGAATCTGAAGGTTGAGAGTAAAAAGAAAAAGAAAAAGAAAAAAAGTAAAAGATTAAGAAAAAGGAAAAAGAAAAGTGAATGAGGAAAGGGGAATCTGAGGGGAAGTCACGAAATCTGAGAGTAAGAGAAAATGAAAAAGGAAAAAGGAAAAAAAAAAGAAAAAGGAAGAATTTCGTAAGTGATTTATGTGCATTCATGCGTCATAACATTGAATTAAGGTATGCGAGACCTAAGTCACATATCCGTTCTATTTTGTTAAGGTATGCGAGACCTAAGTCGCATAGCTGTTCTATTCTGTTAGGATATGTGAGACCTAAGTCGCATATATGTTCCATTAGGGTATGCGCGGCCTAAGTCGCATAACTGTTCCGTTAGGGTATGCAAAACTGAGTCGCATATCTAATCTGTTAAGGTATGTGAGACCTAAGTCGCATATCTGTTCTTTTCTGTTAGGATATGCGAGACATAAGTCGCATATCTGTTCTGCTAGGATATGCGAGACCCAAGTTGCATATCTATTCTGTTCCGTTCCATTCCGTTTTGTTAGGTCCCGAGGTCATGTATTGCACGATAGGATATATGTTTCCGATAATATAGGTTATCATGCATCACGTATGTGACATTGCATTTCACGCTCATTTTGCATAATTATGTGGTTTGATTGTTTTAAGAAGGTATGACCATTATGCGTGTTTTTGAAAACATGGACAGTCTATTTTCGTATTACTGTACTTATATGTATTTCACGACTGTCCTAGCATGTATGATCTCACAGGACCGATGCAGGCAGGGTATGTATTAAGTGACGTTTTATTGCTTACACCGTTCGTTTTGTTTTCTTGCAGGCGATTCAGGGTATGACTATATATGGGTTGGAGAGTACTCTGAATGGGAACATTGGGACTCTTAGAGACTGATTGATGACTGATTATCAAGAATTGAAGAAGTTTTATTTTATTTATTAATTCATTTGAGGACTTAGCTTAGGAATTTCAATTTACGCACTTTATGATGTCGTTCAGGGGATTTTGACTGGAGGTTGACTATTTATGGGTTATGGATTTTTACTTTCAATTTAGAGTTTTGAATTGATTCAATTCGCTTCAGCAATCGAATACTCTGTCGTTTTGATAAATACAGGGATTCGTACAGAGGCCTTGTATATTCCTTAGCGGAATACGGCAGGCGTACCGGGTTGGGGCGCTACCGTCTAGGCTGCAGGTAAGGTGAGATTGATCTAAATCATTAATCAAGATATATTATATGCACATCCATGCAAAATTGGTTAAAAGTACTGCGGAAGAGTTGCCCATCCTGTATGAATATATTTAAAAGAATGCACACGAACTATCTCAAATCTAGGGGTCATATGCTTGATCGGAGTTTGCTCTATGATATGTAAAAATCCAGTTTTCAAATTTAATCTACAAAGTCTTTTGTTGATTAATTTATTTTTCCAGATTTCTTTTTATGTTTGTTAAGGTTTAGCTCTTGAATCCAATTTCAGAATTCTTGCTATATAGCGTAATGTCTTCTATATTTTGGGTTAGGTGATGCAGCATAACGAAAAGCCATTATTGCTTGTGGGAAATTATCTTAATCATCATGAATATGTAAATCGTGTTTACTTGGAGCAATGGTCGTGTCAACACTTTTGGTACTTAGCAATTACTCTAATCAACATTAGTATGCATGTGGTGGGAAGGAACTTGATATCTATTCTTAAAATTAGAGGAAGAGATGTTGCACTTTAAACAATATTTATTAGCTTTTGCTTGTTCCATTTGTTGGCTTTGCGGAACAACGGAAACAAACAGGACAATTGTTGACAAGAACGAACAATCACGCAGTAGTGATACAAACGTAACAAATAATAATCAAAGAAAACAATATACAAAGAACACACAATCCCATCTGTCAGACAGACTTGACTTTATCACCAAGTCAAGAACTTCATTGTCAAACACAATCCCAATCGACTCAAGTTGGCTATTAATCGTGTTGAACTCACCCAAGTGTTCTTGCATCATTTTGGTCTCAGTTTTCTTCATGTTAAAAAGTGTCTTCACAGATGCACCTTGTTAGAGGCAGATGGCTTTTTATACATCCTCGTAAGAGCATTCATTACGTCATTTGTTGTCTTTTCCTTTGAGATATTGAAGGCTTCGGTCTGAGTTAGGGACATCCTAATGACACCAAGCGCTTTACGATCCAGAATTTTTCTTTCTCGATCCGTCATGTCAGTAGGCTTCATCTCCTTCCCTTCAAGAGGCAGATATAGATCTCTCTGATATAGATAATCTTCGAACTGTATCTTCCAGAAACCGAAGTTTGATCCGTCGAATGTCTCAATCCTTGATTTACCATCATTGGTCATTGCTCCCACTCGAACAAAGAAACTTGAGGCTCTAATACCAGTTGTTGGGGTTGCGGAACAGTAGAAACAACCAGGAGATTCTTGACAAGAACGCACAATCACGCAGTAGCTATACAAACGTAGTGAATAATAATAAAAAAACAATAAACAAAGAATAACAATTTTTTACGTGGCAAAACCCTCAAGGGGAAGAAAAACCCTGGGCGGCGGCTAGCTGGAAAATTCACTATTGACCAACTGAGATTTCGGTTACAAAAATCATGCGTCTAATCAGGGGATTTTATAGGGAGAAAATGATCACCATGATTTATGGAGTTCTCCTTTTACAACGCTACCTACCATGAATATGACTCTAACAGATATTCCTTATAAGAGATAAATATGAACAGTTTGACTAAGTCTAGGATTTCCTTTAATCAAATCTCAAATAAGGAAATATTTCGTCTTGTAAACTTCTAATGCACTACCGAGCTGAAATCAATGCACTGCTATCCAGCTCGGCACGGCAATGCTGATGTCCGTCTAAGAGAACCTTTGTTGTGCAGCTTAGCTCAACACTATCCAGCTCAGGACGCCAACGCTGTTCACTTCTCTAAATCCTATCCAGGTTAACTTAAATTCAGCACGGCAGCTCAGCTCGGCTGTTCACTTCAGTTCCACGAAACTTAATAGCTTTACCACGATTTCCAATAGCTGTTAATAAATTTTAGATAGTCATTTTACTGGTCATGCTGATTGCGTAGTGCTTTGTCGCTCATCTACTGATAAGCTCTTGTTAGGCACATTTCTATCAGATTCAAGCAACTGGTGGAATGGCTCCTTTGCCTTCTGCAATTCCCGGATTCCTTTCTGGGGGGACCAAAGTGTGCAACTTCTCACCTTTATTACGGCCATGGAGCTCATGGTGTGCTACCGCCACATGGTACTGGCTATAGCTTCCAACCGCCACTCTTGCCTGCAATGCGCCCTGGTTTCCCATCCAATTCCTCATGCCTGGTTTCCTCATGCTCTATCAACTATGTCGCCAAGGACACTCTGGACAGAGCTATGGTGGAAGAAGAAGCGGCATTCCTCAGCAATAGGTGAAGTATTTTGTTAATGTTGATTGTCTTTAGCTGCCAACTTTATAACCATTTGAAATTGAAGTAATTTAACATTACCAAATTAATGTTTCTTTCCCCATGAGAAACTTGTTTCCTTTCCTTTTGTTCCTTTTTCCCTTTTTCCTACATAAATTTTATAACCCGTATTAAGATTAGGATTCACCTGTGTCTCTTATGTGATAGTTCATGTGTCCTAAAGAAGCAAAAATATGCTTGCTCTTTGTATGTGCGCCGTTAGTTGGAATTTTGGGTATATGTCGTCTGGAGGAAAGAACTTAATTATTTTTTTAAAACTCGCCACATGCGTCAAACTTGGAACATTTTGTTGTTGCTTTCGTCGAAATTGACTACTGCAATTAAAAATTGAAGAAACAAGGAAGAAATCAAAATAGAAATGAGAGGATTCCATACAGATCATGGGGCAATTTCATTTCTCCATTTTTCAGGTTTTTTCACCGCATCCAAAATCCGTTTTATACATTTGAATTAAGAGGGAGAAGATATAGTGAAATGACTATTCTACCCTTACTAACTGGCACTACATAAACGAAATACAAATAATACAGATTTAAGTTTCCTGCTGCCACCACTCTTTCATCTCTTTCCATACTTTCCTTCTCCGACATTATCACACTCTGTAATATTTGGAATTCCCAAATGACAAACAGTTAAAAGCCTCAGCACGGATTGCCAACTCACCATCTCAGCATCCTGACCGTTAATCTAACATTTGATCCAACAACAACTGCTCAACTAATGGTACTCTTTATCGGATTGCGCTTCTTCTCGTTTCTCCTCTAACACCTCTGTAATCCCTCCAAACGAAACTTGTTGAAAATATTGCATATCCCCTTAGAAGAATTCAGGTTCTGTAGTGTTAGCGAATCTAAGGCCTTTGTAAAGACATCTGCCAACTGAAGTTCAGATTTAATAGGCATAAGATGGATCATTCCTTGCTGATACTTGTCCCTCACAATGTGGCAGTCGATTTAGATGTGTTTTGTCCTCTCACGGAACACAGGATTCTCCACAATGTAGATGGCACTCTTATTGTCACAAAATAATTCAACTGGACCTTACTTTTATGCCCAAATCATCGAACAAGTACAAAATCCATTGTATCTCACATGTTGCCAGCGCTGAAGCTGTATATTCTACCTCAGATGAGGACCTAGACACAGCGTTTTGCTTCTTAGCTTTCTGGGATATCAAAGAATTGTCTAAGAACATGCAATATCCTATGACATGTAGGACCTGTATAGCACCACTAGAAAGGGGGGTTGAATAGTGGTTGCGGAAAATTTGGTTTTTAAAAACTTTTTAGCCAAAAACCTCACTTCTGAAAACGATTCCTGTTTTCAGATCCTGATTTGAAACAATTAAAAAACCTAGTTAGAGACCTCCAAAAATTATGAAATTCAGTCAGATGTTCGGAGTATCTCCTAAAACTTTCAGACTAAAATACCACTCCTAACCCCTTGATAATACATTTTTGGTCAGACTGTACAAATCATTAAAAAACCGTACTCCGAATTGAAAAATTTATTCCGATTAATTTGTCACTCCAAATGATATGAAAATTTAATAACAAGACCCTCAATATATGTATTTAAATGGGTTGAAACAGTTTTCAAAACTTCATTTGGGAAGTATATCAATCACGTTGATGTTCTCAACCTTTGCAACTCAGAAAATCAGATTGCACTAATTGTAGAGAAAAAGGGGTTTGAGTGATTTCAAAATATATGATTTAAATGAGCATAAAAACGAGCATGAGATAAATGTGCATGATATATTGCATATTACTTGCCTTATATAATTCATATATTATGTTGCCGTACTAACGAGCCATGAAGATTTAAAGCTTACATCAAATGGCAAACATCTGTTGTGTTTACACTATTTTCAGGTGCCACCTTTAATGAACTAAACTACTTCATTAAGTGAAGTACTTAGTTAATTAAACTAAGTAGTTCATTAAAGGAAGCTACATTTGAACAAGGCACAAAGGCAACAAGACTAAGGAAGGAAAGTCTCCTCCTCCTCCCTTTATCATCAATATACACGCATATATATATACAAAAATATATATTTTCAGATTTTTTGAAAAAGCCACATACACATGTGTTCCAAAGTACTATCGACACGTTATATATTTTACGTACGTACGTTAACGTCACACCAGTATACTTAACTCATATTTATGAGTATATTCAGGTCTTATATCATATGATATAAGTCATGGTGATGACAAATTAAATACGACACGTTAAAAGGTTCTAAACCGAAAAATATCGTATCGGGCGAATACCGAAACTTTGCCAACGTGTCACGTACTTGTCATAAATAGATGGACAGCCCCTACACCTCAAAAATCACTATAATTTTGTGCCTATGATGTTATTTTCAGCCATAAAATCATTCCATGTTGGCACACACAAATCACCCCACATTAAGGCCAAACTGTGGAGATTCCAATTTAAATTTTGTCACATGTTAATGGCGCCACTTTAGACCAGCCAAGTGCTGAATATTAAAGTTTATATTATGTATATTATGTGTAACATAATATATATAACATGTGCAAAAAGTTGGAATTTAATTAGAGAAAAATCGGGTAATCGATAAACATCGGAAATTCGATTTTCTACGTACACAACACATGAAACATTTTTGACACATCATATGACACGTATCTAGACACTTTTTACATGTGTCACACATCTTGAAGTGTTCTAGAAAATTAAATTAAGGGCTGATTGAAATATAACATGTGTGTATTACTAAATGTGCACTATTTTACAAAGTTTGCAAAAATAAAATTTAACACATGTATATACAATTATACACGGCCCTACAGCTGAGATGGAGCATATGTGGAGCCTTGTTGGCATATTGGTTGTTCAAGAATCAATCATACAATGTTGGTGATTTAAAGAAAGAAGCTACAAAAGGTAATGTTTTAAACTTTATCTCATTTGTAACACATGCTGAAAATTTCAGCATGTGCACTATATGGTGGCCGAATTTCCTCTTCAAATTAGACAAGTTTTGTGTCTTGAATTATGTGATTGATTGAAGGAGAATTAGAAGTAATTTAAATAAGATACAAAGCTATAAAGTGTGATATCTTGAATATTGCACATGCTGAAATATTTCAGCATGTGTGGGAATGTATCTTGAACGTTTTTATGGCCATGTTTGTGTCTAAATTTCATTTGCAATTTGATAAGAATATTTTCTACTAATTGGTGATTTATTTTAAAAGAAAAATCAATGAAAATTTGGAAGGAATTTGAATTATATCTCCATGTAACACATGCTGAAATTTCAGCATGTCAATTAGTCTTAATGGCCGAAATTTTCACCTTATTTGGAGAAATTTTGTCTTGTTTGATCTGGATGATAATCTTATGAGTTATGGCAACTAATTTATGTTGATTTTGACACATTATTTTAGTAGAATTTTTAGATTTTCCAAGTCATCAAATGATGACAACATTCAACCAATCATGAAGTGCCAAGTAAGCAAAGGTTAAATGATCATCCAATGAGAAGGTGCCAAGCAAGCAAGATCATGTCAAAATGATGCCACACATTCTCCCAAGGACTTAGAAGACAATTTTCAAGAGGGGAGAGCACCTAGGGGGGGACGGCCATTTTGCATAAATGGAAAGGAGAAGAGCAAAACAAATGACGAGAACAAGCATTACACTCTTGTGATCAAAAACGCTTAGCACTCTTTCATCTACACTGTCCTTCTTTCTTCTTCTTCAAAGCCTATTGTACTTATATTCTTATTCTTCAATAGGCTTATCTTAGACCACCACACATTCTATATCTTTGTAAAAGATTGATCAAGGTGTGATCAATCTTCATTCTTGCAAGGTGGTGGTGTTCGTGCCTAATTGTATTCATCATACAAGGTTTGTAAAGGGTTAGAGTTGGTGTGTAACTCCATCAACCCTGTGGTAAGGTGTATTTGCATGTGAGACTAGTGTGAACTGAGGAAGGTGTTCTTCGAAGACTGGAGTAGGTTGTTTATAACCGAACCAGTATAAAATGCTTGGTGTCATTTACTTTCAGCACTTATATTCTGTTTTAACACTATTTACTCTTTTTGTTTATGTTTGTAAAAATAGTAAACGATTTTCCAAAATTACGAACATTTCCAGAAACATAGCCACACGTATTAGGGTTAGATTAGCACAAGTTTCAACCCTTTTGGATAAGTATAAGTCAATCAAACATCCAAAGTTCTGAGACTAGTGCAGTCTGATTTTCAGGCTTGCAAAGGTTGAGACTTTGAGTGTATTTGACTAACTTCCTGAAAGAATTTTTCAAAAATGTTTCAACCCATTTAAATACAACATATAGGGGGTTAGTGGTTAGAATTTCAGAGCAATTGGAGTTAAAAACAAATAGGGATAAATTTTTCAAAACAGTCTACCGTTTCTGGCAGATTCGCGCAATCTGACCACCAACCATTTTTGAAGGGCTTAAGGTTGAATTTAAATCTGAAAGTTTTAGGAGACACTCATAGCATCTGAGGCTAAGTTCTCTCAAAATTTCAGAATTTTTGAAGACTTACAACCTAGTTTTAAAAATGTTTTAAAACTGGTTCTGAAAACAGAATCCGTTTTCAGAAGTTGGTTTCTTGAGTCAAAACAATTTTAAAAACCACACTTTCCGCACCAACTATTCAACCCCCCTTCTAGTGGTGCCTTGCAGATCCTACACTAATCTCAGAACTATTCAAGTTCTATTGACTTATACTTATCCGAATGGATTGAAACTTGTGCTAAATGAAAACTAGGACGTGTGGCTATGTTTCTGGAAAATTTTGTGACCTTTGGAATTCGTTTGCTATTTTTACTGTTGCGATGTAAATAATGCAAAAACTGAAAACTTAAAGTAAAGTGCTGAAGAGTAAGAACACCAAAAATTTTATACTGGTTCGGTTAACACAACCTACTCCAGTCTTCGAGGAAATCTTCCTCCGTTATCGCTAAACACAATAAACACCTTACCACAAAGGTTGCTGGAGTTACACATCAACTCCACCCTTTCACAAACAATACAATCAAGCAACCAGATCATGAACACCACCACCTATTGAATGAAGGTTTGGTCACACCTTTGTCAACCTTTTACAACAATGTATGAGTGTAGGTGGTATAATCAAAGCCTATACAATATTTTGAATATATGAACAATAGTCTGGAGAGAAGAAGAAGAAGAAGAAGAAAGAAATGTAGAAGAAGAGAATAGAAGATCCTTTTGCACTTAGAGAAAATGAGAGTTGTCTTAACTTTGTTTGCACCACTCCTCTTCCTTTTAATCAAAAGTGGCCGCCCCCTTAGGGTTCTTCCAACCTTGAGAATTCTCTTTAATGCCCTTGGAAGATTAACTTGTGTTGATATGACATCATCTTGCTCACTTGGCACACTATGATTGGAAGGATGACTTGACCTTGCTTACTTGGCACTTGATGATTGGTCCAACTTATCATCATGTCAATGAGCTGTAAAATCTGAAAATAACTCATAAAACATTTGCCAAAAAGAACTCAAAATGTTTCCAAATAATCATCATTCAATCCCTTCAATTTTGGGATGCCAATTAACCACCATAGCTAGCCTAAAATCGGCCAGCTATAGTAGCACATGCTAAATTTTCAGCATGTGTTATATTTTCAAATCTTTTGAATTGCTACCTTGTGTAGTTCCCTCTTTTATCTCACTAAGCTTATGTGGTATATTCTACACAAATTAAGATGTCAAATAAACTCCATATAGGCTCCATCAAGGCTGCAAATGGCGTGTCAGAGGACTTGTACATGTGTTGAATTTCATTTTAGTAAACTTTGTCAAATAATGCATAATAATTACACATATATGTTAAATTCCAATCAGACCTAATTTAAATTTTCTAGAACACTTTAACATGTCTTGAATGTGTAAAGAGTGTCTAGATACATGTTACAACTCATGCCAAAAACATTACATGTGTTGTGTTAGTAGAAAACCGAATTTTCGACTTTCGTCGATTACACGATTTTTCTCCGATTAAATTCAAACCTTTTACACATGTCATATATATTATCTCACACGTAATATACACAAAACGAAGCAGACATTCAGCTCTAATGTCTGATTGAGAGGTGCCCCATGTGTTAAAAAAACTGAATTTGAAATCTCCATAATTTGGCCTAAATTGTGGGTGATTTGTGTGTGCCAACATGGAATGATTTAGTGGCTGAATTTAACATGTGAGCCACGAAATGTTTTGTCTATTTTTGAAGTATATGGGATGGTCATCTTCATATGGCAAGTACATGACACGTTGGCGAAGTTTCGGTAGTCACCCGATACGATAATTTTCGGTTTATAACCTTGCAACGTGCCGTTATAATTTTGTCACGACCATGAATTATATCATATGATATAATACCTGAATGTAATCATAAATATGAGGAGTATACAGTGGTGTGACATTGACGTATGCTTGTAATATATGTAACGTGTCGGTAGTACGCCGGAATATATGTGTATTGTGCCTTTTTAGCAAAATTATAAATATATATATATATATATATATATATATATATATATATATGGTATGTATAAATGGCGTGTGTATTGAAGGATTAAGAAGACTTCCATTTTCAATTTTGGTACCATCAAGCTTTCTCCAAATATGTCTCAATTTAATGAACTAGTTAGTTCATTAAGCTAAGTACTTCACTCAATGAACTAGTTTAGTTCATTAATTGCGGCACCTGAAAATATATCAAAGACAACAAACGTTTTCCATATGGTAAGCTTTAACGCTTCATGGCTTTTTAGTACGGAAACAATATATATAAAGCATATGAGGCATGTATATCACAAAAACGTGTCAATTAATAATTTTGTCATGCAATTCGTAAACTCGTACTATTTATATCGTGCATTTTGTAAATCATTCAAACATTTTTTTCAACAATCTTCCCCTTTTGATGATTTACAAAATAACACTGATTCATGATTTAAATATAATTAATCCCGCTCCAATGAGGCACAAATTCGAATTTTGAATTTTGAATCTCATATCATTGTGCTCCCCCTTAAATCATGCAATCATGCTCTCTCTCCCCCTTAAATCATGCATCTCTCTCTCCCTTTATTTTGTAAATAATATCAAAAGTGCATGTAAGAAAGTAATAGTAGTTTATAGTATATCAACAAATCATGCATTACAAGTGCGTTCTTAAGGGTTAATTATTCAACCCTTTGCAAATGTACCTTTTGGTGCCTAAACTTGGGTGACCTTCCTAGGTCTTCCAAAAGATAAGAAAACAGATAAAGAAGCAATGTAATAGATGTTCGGTGCAAATCCGTTTGGCCTTTGGCCGAGAATGGCATCATACACATGGTATGATTTTCGTCTTTGATATGCCTTCGTATTAGTTTGCATGGTGCGTGATCTAGATGCATTTATGTTATATGAATGTCGTGTATGCATCAATGGTTTGTTTTCATATTTATACGGCACATAATTATATCTTATATGAAATGACTGTTGCATATGTATCAATGGCTTTCTTTTATATTGATATGGCACACAATTATACTTTTCATGTGATGTAAAAGAAGTAGAGCGATGAAATGCAACGTGGATCTCGCTAGATTGTATTGTCGCCTTCTTAGGCATTACGATCGTTTTAAATACATGTTGTTACTTAGATAAGATGAAACAAAATTTATACATTTGTTTTGTACGTCACTATCTTCAATATACCCTAATCCGATTTTGTCAGCTTCATGTTTTTGCGAAGAAATGAGACGACCTAACATGCAAGCTTCTCTATCAAATTCATTTACCGTCTTTTCTAGATCTTCGTTTCTTGATCTCAAATCAGAGATCTCGGCTTTAATTACCACGTTTTCGGATGTCAAGGATTGAATTTCATATATCAATGAAATAATCAAATTAGAAGACTCCTCTTTTAAATCGTTTAATTGAGATACAAAATTTGTGTTAGAGGTTTCTAGCAATTTCTTGTCTTCAATTAAGCGTTTCTTTTCTTTTGCAAGAGTCTTAGCAAACTTATGTAATTCAAGATATTCAACATACAAATCATTATAAGATAGTTCAGAATCAAAATCAGAATATGAATTTACATCATTATCAAAAGGTGGAAGCCTTTGGCTTGACATGCCTTCTTGTTTGGTTCTCTGTCTAGTGGATGCTATCTCACAAAGATTGTTATATCTTCTAGTCATGAGTGTGCATGTGCTCTGATACCATTTTTAGGACCTGTATAGTACCACTAGAAGGGGGGTTGAATATTGGACGCGGCAAAATTTGGTTTTTAAAAACTTTTTAACCAAAAACCTCACTTCTGCAAACATATTCTATTTTCAGGTCCAGATTTGAAACAATTAAACGACCTAGTTAGAGACCTTCAAAAATTATAAAATACGGTAAGAATCTACTCTTCGATGTTCGGAGAATCTCCTAAAACATTCAGATTAAAATACCACTCCTAACCCCTTGAAAATAAATTTTTGGTCAGACTGCGCGAATCATCCAGAAACCGTACTCCGAATTGAAATTTTTATTTCGATTAATTTTTCACTCCAAATGACCTGAAATTTTAATGACAAGACCCTCAATATATGTTTTTGAATCGGATGAAACAGTTTTCAATATATGTACTTCGTTTGGGAAGTATATCAATCACGTTGATGTTCTCAACCTTTGCAACTCAGAAAATCAGATTGCACTAGTCTCAGAACTATTCAAGTTTTATTGACTTATACTTATCCAAATGGGTTGAAACTTGTGCCAAATGAAAACTAGGACGTGTGGATATGTTTCTGAAAATTTTTGTTATCCTTCCAAATCGTTTACTATTTTTACTGTTGCGATGAAAATAATGCAAAAACTGAAAGTAAAGTGCTAAAAAGTAAGAACACCAAGAATTTTATACTGTTTCGGTTAACACAACCTACTCCAGTCTTCGAGGAAACATTCCTCGGTTATCATTAAACACAATAAACACCTTACCACAAGGGTTGCTGGAGTTACACACCAAATCCACCCTTTCACAAACAATACAAACAAGCAATCGGATCACGAACACCACCACCTATTGAATGAAGGTTTGATCACACGTTGATCAACCTTTTACAACAATATATGAGTGTGAGTGGTATAACCAAAGCCTATACAATATTTTAAATATATGAACAACAGGCTCGAGAGAAGAAGAAAAGAAAGAAATGTAGAAGAAGAGAATAGAAGATTCTTTTGCACTTGAGAGAAAATAAGAGTTGTCTTAACTTTGTTTGCACTACTCCTCTTCCTTTTAATCAAAAGTGGCCCCCCCTTTGGGTTCTTCCATCCTTGAGAATTGTCTTTAATGCCCTTGTAAGATTACCTTGTGTAGATATGACACCATCTTGCTCACTTGGTACACTATATTGGAAGGATGACTAGGCCTCCCTTACTTGGAACTTGATGATCGGTCCAACTTGTCATCATTTTAATGATCTATAAAATCTGAAAATAACTCATAAAACAAGTGCCAAAAAGAATTCAAAATGTTTCCAAATAGTCACCATTCAATCCCTTCAATTTTGGGATGCCAATTAACCACCATAACCAGCCTAAAATTGGTCAGCTATAGTAGCACATGCTGAATTTTCAGCATGTGTTACATTTTAAAATATTTTAAATTGTTACCTTGTGTAAATCCCTCTTTTATGTCACTAACCTTGTGTGGTATATTCTTCACCAATTAAGATGTCAACTAAGTTCCACATATGCTTCATCAAGCCTGCAAATGGCGTGTCAGAGGACTTGTACATGTGCTGAATTTCATTTTCATAAACTTTGTCAAATAATGCACAATAATTACACATATATGGTAAATCCCAATCAACCCTAATTTAAATTTCCTAGAACACTTTAACATGTCTTGAATGTGTAAAAAGTGTCTAGATACTGTTACAACTCATGCCAAAAACGTTCCACGTGTTGTGTTTGTAGAAAACCAAATTTTCGACTTTCGTATTATACAATTTTTCTCCGATTAAATTCAAAATTTTTGCACATGTCATATATATTATCTCACACATAATATACACAAAATGAAGTAGATATTCAACTCTAATGGCTGATTGAGAGGCGCCCCATTTGCTAAAAAAAATTGAATTTGAAATCTCCACAATTTGACCTAAATTGTGGGTGATTTGTGAATGCCAACATGGAATAATTTAATGCCTGAATTTAACATGTGAGCCATTTTGGCTATGTTTGAAGTATATGGGCTGGCCATCTTTATATGACAAGTACGTGACACGTTGGTGAAGTTTCGGTAGTCAACCGATACGACAATTTTTGGTTTATAACCTTGCAACTTGTCGTTATAATTTTTTCACCACCATGATTTATATCATATGATATAAGACCTGAATGTACTCATAAATATGAGGTGTATATAGTGGTATGACGTTGACATATGTTTGTAATATATGTAACGTGTCGGTAGTACGTCGGAATATATGTATATTGTGCCTTTTTAGCAAAAATATAAATATATATATATATATGGTTTGTATAAATGGCGTGTATATTGAAGGATTAAGAAGACTTTCCATTTTCAATTTTATTACCATCAAGCTTTCTCCAAATATGTCTCAATTTAATGAACAAGTTAGTTCATTAAACTAAGTATTTCACTCAATGAACTAGTTTAGTTCATTAATTGCGGCACCTGAAAATAGTTCAAAGAAAACAAATGTTTTCCGTATGATATAAACTTTAACACTTCATGGCTTGTTAGTACGGAAACAATATATATAAAGCATATGAGGCACGTATATCACAAAAACGTGTCAATAATAATTTGTCATGCATTTCGTAAACTCGTACTATTTAAATCATGCATTTCATAAATCATTCAAACACTTTTTCTCAAAAATCTCCCCTTTTGATGATTTACAAAATAACACTGGTTCATGATTTAAATATAATTGCTCCCCCTCCAATGAGTCACAAATTCGAATTTTGAATTTTGAATCTCGTATCGTTCCCCCTTAAATCATGCAATCATGCTCTCTCTCCCCTTAAATCATGCATCTCTCTCCTCCTTTATTTTGTAAATAATATCAAAATTGCATGTAAGAAAGAAATAGCAGTGTATAGTATATCAAAAAAATCATGCATTTCAAGTGCGTTCGTAAGGGTTATTTATTCAACCCTTTGCAAATGTACCTTTTGTTACCCAAACTTGGGTGACCTTACTAGGTCTTCCAAAAGGTAAGAAAAGCGATGAAGAAGCAATGTAATAGATGTTTGGTGCAAATCTATTTGGCCTTTGGTCGAGAATGCCATCATGCACATGGTATGATTTTCATTTTTGATATGCCTTCGTATTAGTGTGCATGGTGCGTGATCTAGATGCATTTATGTTATATGAATGTCGTGTATGCATCAATGGTTTCTTTTCATATTTATACGGTACATAATTATATCCTGTATGATAAGACTGTTGCATATGTATCAATTGCTTTCTTTTATATCTATATGGCACACAATTATAGTTTTCATGTGATGAAAAAGAAGTAGCGCGATGAAATGCAATGTGGGGCTCGCTAGATTGTGTCGTCGCCTTCTTATTATTTACGATCGTTTTAAATACATGTTGTTACTTAGATGAAGATAAAATAAAATTTATACATCATTATCTTCAATATACCCTAATCCGGTTTTGTCAATTTCATGTTTTTTGAGAAGTAATGAGACGATCTAACATGCAAGTTCCTCTATCGAATTGTTTTACCGTCTTTTCTATATCTTTGTTTCTTGATCTCAAATCTGAGATCTCGTCTTTCATTACCACGTTTTCGGATGTCAAGAATTGAATTTCAGATCTCAATGAAACAATCAAATTAGACGGCTCCTTTTTTAAATCGTTTAATTGAGATACAAGGTTTGTGTTAGAGGATTCTAACAATTTCTTGTCTTCAATTAAGCATTTCTCTTCTTTTACAAGGTCTTAGTGAACTTATGTAATTAAAGATATCCAACATACAAATCATTATAAAATAGTTCAGAATCTGAATCAGAATCAGAATTTACCTCATTATAAAAAGGTGGAGGCCTTTGGCTTGACATGCCTTCTTGTTTCGTTTTCTGGCTAGTGGATGCTATCTCACAAAGAATATTATAACTTCTAGTCGTGATTGTGCCTGCACTCTGATACCATTTTTAGGACCTGTATAGCACCACTAGAAGAGGAGTTGAATAGTGGATGCGGAAAATTTGATTTTTAAAAACTTTTTAACCAAAAACCTCACTTTTGAAAACAGTTCCTGTTTTCAGATCATGATTTGAAACAATTAAACGAACTAGTTAGAGACCTCCAAAAATTATGAAATTCGGTAAAAATCTACTCTCATATGTTCGGACTATCTCCTAAAACTTTTTGATTTAAATAGCACTCCTAACAACTTGAAAATATGTTTTTGGTCAGACTGGGCGAATCATCCTGAAACCGTACTCCGAAATGAAAAGTTTATTCCGATTAATTTGTCACTCCAAATGATATGAAAATTTAATGACAAGACCCTCAATATATGTATTTAAATTAGTTGAAACAGTTTTCAAAACTTCATTTTAGAAGTATATCAATCACGTTGATGTTCTCAACCTTTGCAACTCAGAAAATCAGATTGCACTAGTCTCAGAGCTATTCAAGTTTTATTGACTTATACTTATCCAAATAGGTTGAAACTTGTGCCAAATGAAAACTAGAACATGTGGCTATGTTTTTGGAAAATTTTATAATCTTTGCAAATCGTTTGCTATTTTTACTGTTGCGATGAAAATAATGAAAAAACTGAAAACTGAAAGTAAAGTGCTGAAAAGTAAGAACATCAAGAAATTTATACTGGTTCGGTTAACACAACCTGCTCCAGTCTTCGAGGAAACCTTCTTCGGTTATCAATAAACACAATAAACATATTACCACAAGGATTGCTGGAGTTACACACCAACTCCACCCTTTCACAAACAATACAATCAAGCAACCGGATCACGAACACCACCACCTATTGAATGAAGGTTTGATCACACCTTGATCAACCTTTTACAACAATGTATGAGTGTGGGTGGTATAATCACAGCCTATACAATATTTTGAATATATGAACAATAGGCTTGAGAGAAGAAGAAGAAGAAAGAAATGTAGAAGAAGAGAATAGAAGATCCTTTTGCACTTGAGGGAAAATGAGAGTTGTCTTAACTTTGTTTGCACTACTCCTCTTCCTTTTAATCAAAAGTGGCTGCCCCCTTAGGGTTCTTCCATCCTTGAGAATTCTCTTTAATGCCCTTAGAATATTACCTTGTGTAGATATGGCACCATCTTGCTCTCTTGGCACACTATGATTGGAAGGATGACTTGGCCTTGCCTACTTGGCACTTGATGATCGGTCCAACTTGTCATCATTTTAATGAGTTGTAAAATCTAAAAATAACTCATAAAACATGTGCCAAAAAGAATTCAAAATGTTTCCAAATAATCATCATTCAATCCCTTCAATTTTGGTATGCCAATTAACCATCATAACCAGCCTAAAATCGAGCAGCTATAGTAGCACACGCTGAATTTTCAGCATGTGTTACATTTTCAAATATTTTGAATTGTTACCTTGTGTAGTTCCCTCTTTTATGTCACTAACCTTGTGTGGTATATTCTAGACCAATTAAGATGCCAACTAATCTCTACATAGGCTCCATCAAGGCTGCAAATGGCGTGTCGGGGACTTGTACATATGCTGAATTTTATTTTAGTAAACTTTGTCAAATAATACACAATAATTACTCATATATGGTAAATTCCAATCACCCTAATTTAAAATTTATAGAATACTTTAACATGTCTTGAATGTGTAAAAAGTGTTGAGATACATGTTACAACTCATGCCAAAAACGTTCCATGTGTTGTGTTCATAGAAAACCGAATTTTTAACTTTCGGCGATTACACGATTTTTCTCCGATTAAATTCAAACTTTTTGCACATGTCATATATATTTCTCACACATTATATACATAAAATAAAGTAGATATTCATCTCTAATAGCTGATTGAGAGGCGCCCCCATATGCTAAAAAAATTGAATTTTAAATCTCCACAATTTTGCCTAAATTATGGGTGATTTGTGTGTGCCAACATGGAATGGTTTGGTGGCTTAATTTAACATGTGAGCCATGAAATGTTTTGGCTATTTTTGAAGTATATGGGCTGGCCATCTTTATATGGCAAGTACGTGATACGTTGGGGAAGTTTCGGTAGTCACTCGATACGACAATTTTCAATTTATAACCTTGCAACGTGTCGTTATAATTTTGTCACCACCATGACTTATATCATATGATATAAGACCTGAATGTACTCATAAATATGAGGTCTATATAGTGGTGTGACGTTGACGTACATTTGTAATATATGTAACGTGTCGGTAGTACGTCGGAATATATGTGTATTGTGTTTTTTTTAGCAAAAATATAAATATATATATGGTATGTATAAATGGCGTGTACATTGAAGGATTAAGAAGACTTTCCATTTTCAATTTTGTTACCATCAAGCTTTGTCCAAATATGTCTTCATTTAATGAACTAGTTAGTTCATTAAACTAAGTACTTTACTCAATGAACTAGTTTAGTTCATTAATTACGGCACCTGAAAATAGTTGAAAGACAACAAATGTTTGTCATATGATGTAAGCTTTAACACTTCATGGCTTGTTAGTACGGCAACAATATATATAAATCATATGAGGCGTGTATATCACAAAAACGTGTCAATTAATAATTTTGGCATGCATTTTGTAAACTCGTACTATTTAAATTATGCATTTCGCAAATCATTCAAACATTTTTTCTCAACATGACAGACTTTCTAGTCTCAACACATCTTCTCCAAACAGAATCAACACACCCCTTTAACTCTAACTTGCCACTGATAGAATAGAATATACTCTGACTGATTTTCCTTTCAAATACCTCAACAACATATGTGTTGCCTAAAGGTGTAGTTATATAGGTGTGTCAAGAAACTGGATAACTGTTGGACTGCAAAAGAGATATGTAGTCGAGTTATGGTGAGACACAACAACTTGTCAATGAGCCTTCCACACCCTGAGACATCTGATTTAAGATTTGAATCACCAATAGAAGATTTGAATTCTTCTCCAGAGGACTCTTTGCATGTTTAGAACCAAAGAACCATGTCTCTTCTACCAACTCCAATGCATACTTTCTTTGACATATCATGATCCCCCATGTGATCTAGCCACCTTAATACCAAAAAAATACCTTAGGGGACCCAAATCTTTGATTATTGAATGCCTGATGTAAAGCCTTCTTGAGTTGAGTGATCTGTGGAAGTGAGTTGTTACCAAAAATACATCATCTACATAAACCAAAATGACCAGAATGTGCATGTTGTTTGCCTGATGAACATTGTATAATCATGTTTGTTCTATACATTCATTTTGTGAGTCCCATACTATCACATCCGATCATATGATTTAGACTTCGACATCTTCGGGTGCATTCACTTTAAGACAAGGTTGTGAGGATTCAGGATCACATCGTCCCACATTGTTACCTCACAAGTATATATGGTGGAAGACTTTATCCAAATAAGCAAGTTTCTTTATGTGGCGTCTACGTCACAGAGCACTACCATTCGAAGATAATCTGATAAATTTTAGTCAGGTGTGTCCCACTATGTGTCCTTTTTGTAAGATTGCATCTGCTTTGTTACCTCATATTTTTCTCAATGCATGCAAATTATGTCAATTTGGCAACGTCTAGCTTTGCTACTAAATGGACCTCTTACTCAAAATTCCTCCATACATACATATTTGATGCGATGGTGGCTACAATCTTCGGCAAAGACACTTCAGGGCCACTTTCTTATTGTAGTACCTTCCCTTATGTGTAGGGCCATTTGGAAGGTATATAATAAGATTACTCTTGGAGATGCAGATCTTTCAGATTCTAATATTCCTCGACTATATCTGGTTTGAAAAATGCTATAAACCTCCAGCATCTCATTGATAGTGGCTTTTCTCCTCCGATGAAGGTGGCACATGTTAGGGTCATAAAATGGATGCTTCCTTCCTCTGGTAGATTTAAGCTCAATGTTGATGCCTCTGCTGGATGCTACACGGCTCCCGCAGGCGCAGTGTTACGTGATTGTAGGGGTCAGTTGATCGGTGCTTTGTCCTTTACTTTACCTTGTTTGTCTCCACATTTGACGGAACTTCAGGCAACCCTCTACAGTCTTAGTTACTTCGGATTCACACATAGCAATCTCTTGGTCGAGACAGATTGTCTAACGCTACTTCAACTACCAAGGAATATATTTGGTCATCTCCAGTTCCGCTACAATCGACTGCTTTTCTTTTTGAGTCTTACAGGTAGTTTATTGCACCACATCCCGCGAGAAGCAAACATGGTAGCCCATCATTTGGCACAACATGGTCGAATGTTTCCTATCACTACATTATACGACTCGCCATTATCATTACCACCAGTAGCTCCAGGATTTTTCCACACCGATCTATCTACTGCCTCTTTATGATTTTAGTTAAAGGGAAATTCCCACATACGGATGAAAGTTACGCTCATAGTATGGAGGTTGCTTGTATCATCATGGTACAGGCAACGACGGTATGATACAGTCCTTCTATTCTTGCATACATTTGTTTATATTGTGCTATAATTTACACTATTGTGTTTTCTTTCTATTTTACACGCTGAGGAGAAGCTGTTCATTCCCCTATGATCATCGCAATTCTATACAGCTCACTGATCATGCCACCGCCTGTATTCTGGTAAAACGCAGCCGATCCCGGCATGGTTTTGTTTTTCTTTGTTTCTTCGGTTATCCTTTCTCTTATTGGCTACTTACTTCTTGTTTCTGGGCATCTATTCACCGCAATCCTAGGACGCATGAGTTTCGAGACAGAAGGCATCGACGAGTTTTCATTTTATATGCTTTAATTTTTCCATCTTTAAACTGCATAAATTATTACTTTATGTTAGGCAATTCTTGTATTTTCCTGTTCATTACATTGGGAGAGTCTCCCGTAGCATTCAGGGACTCAATGTTACCACGGTATTCCTTAGCCACAAGTGAGGGTTCTCATATCAATAAAACACCGGACGATACCGCCTGTATTTTACTAAAAAATTATATATACATATATACATATATATATGTGTGTGTGTGTATATATATGTATATATATATATTTTATTTGAAAATGTATATGTTGTAAAAAAAATATATGATGGAAAGAATGGAGCGATCCGGCGATTTCGGGGTTCACGCCGTCTCCGGCTTTTTGCCGCCGCTGTTAAACGCGGTGACTAGCGATTCTCCTTTTCTACTCCAGCGCATCATCCAAGCTATTCACTTTTTATCATCTCTCTCAATATGGCGACTGCACCAACATTTTCTGCAGTTGTCGCTAGCCCTAATACAACTAAGGCTATCTCAAATTCGCCAAAGACAGCAACGCGCTAAAAAGGTATCCCAATGGTCTCCTTTCTTGATTCGGAAATTGATGCACTCGCTGCTCCATACCGATACTCACTAGTTGGCACTTTTTGGTATGGTCGTCCACCGTTAAAAGTTATCCGTGAGGTTTTTGAGAAAATAGGTTTTTGATCATGATCTTCGAATTACATTGATTGTTCAGGCACATATTTTGATGAATTTTAGCAATGAGGCAGACTATCTACGATGTTTTTATAGACGTTCTTGGCATATATTCGGGTGCCACATGCGGGTTACGAAGTGGACTGTTGATTTCGATCCCTCATCTGATGTCCCTATTGTCCCAGTTTGGATTGCCCTCCTAGCGTTACCCATACATCTTCATCACCAGGAGGCACTGTTTGAAATCATCCGCCCCATAGGACATCCAATCAAACTTGATATTGCAACCTCAGAAGGCCTGTGTCCATCTGTCGCTCGTGTGTGTGGAGATTGATGTTTCTCAAGAACTTCCACAGAAGATATATGTGCAAGCAAAAGGACGTTTGTTGCTGCAGACAATAGTTTATAAAGATTTACCGCTATTCTGCACTGCCTGTCGAAGACTGGGACATGCAACTGCTGCATGTTCCCCCAGCGAATCATCCAGTATACCTCCTCCGCCGCCTCCGCCTCCACCTCCACCGACTCGTCGGCCCAGGACAAGATGGACTCCGGTTAAGCGCAAGACATCTGGGCATCCCATGTCACAAGATCAAGCTATCGCTGGGGATAATAATGATGGCCATAATGTGCAAGCGCCAAAGTTAGATGAGCCAGCAAGGAACTCAAATGATCCTGGTATCACGGACCACAACACCTCTGTTCAAGTCCCCTTGCCGCAGAATCATGCTTCTGATGAACATACGCAAGAAGAGTTTTGTGATGTAACGGATCAACATGCAGCCACTGATATTACACAGCTGGATATTGGGCACTCATCAAGTAATGATTTACCGGTTGATGCTACTGTAGAGGAAATCCCCATCGTGTCAGATGACGTTGCCCGCTGCATGCAGCTCATGCAATCGTCACCTGATGATGAGACCTTAATATGAGACTGGAAGGACAGGATGAAGAAGCTGCGTTCATCCCAGTGGTTCCACATCGTAAACGTAGGCCACGCAAGGATCTACCCCCCTTACCGCCATCAACCATTTTGACACGTTGTGCATCTCATGCTATTCAGGGAAGTTCCTCTACCCTTCCTCAATGAATATATTAATATGGAATATTCGAGGCATGTGTGTCTCTCTACCACGTTTGCGTCACTTAATTAGCGAACATCGCTTGAATTTACTTGCTTTAATTGAACCCAAACATACCCCGTCACAGATAACTAGGTTTGGTTTACGTCTTGGCTTCTCACAGTTTTATGCCTCACAGTCAGAACATATGTGGTTTTTTTGGCGTGATAATGAGTTTCGTTTGCTTGCCACACAGGATCATGGTCAGGTGGTCCATTTTACATTGCAGTCACTTTCACTGCAATACACTTTTGTGCTCTTGTTGATCTATGCAAAACATACGCCCTACCAGTGGCACGACTTATGGCGTTCTTTGAGTGATTTCGCTACGCCATTACAGTTACCATGGCTTGTGGGAGGTGATTTCAATACTTTTCGATCACTGGAGGATCACAGTGGCCGATCCACCCCTTCCTTAACAGCGTTACAAGATTTTAATGAGTGCATTGAAACATGCTCGCTTATGTCGCTTGCATATCAAGGCACCACATTTACATGGGCGGAAGGTAGAGGTCTTGGCCACGTACGCCGTAGATTGGATTGGGTCTTTGTTAACTCTATGTTTCAAGATGGGTTAGACACTTTGCAGTTAACTCATTTATCCCGCACGACATCTGACCACACACCGCTTCTCTTGTCATGTAAAATGAGTTCCACTCCGTGTCGTTGATCCTTTTTCTTTTTAGATGCCTGGCTCCATCATTCGGATTTTCATGCCTATGTGCAAAGTGCATGGACATCATATTCAACAACGGGCGGAATGCATGGTTTTTATAAGAAGTTATTTTCCCTAAAGAAAGATATTCAAACATGGAATAAAGCGGTTTTCGGAAACATTTTCAGTAATCTAAAGCATGCAGAAGACTTGCTGAGCAGCGCAGAAAATTGTTGGGATGCGAATCAAACAGAGGATATGCGACAGGCCTATTATAAGGCAAAGGCTGACTACTTGATCGCTTCGAATTATGAGATGCAATTTTGGAAGCAAAAAGCTAGGGTTAAATGGCTAAATGAAGGTGATGCTAATACAAAGTACTTCCACTCATTTGTCAAAGGTAAACGCGCCAATCTTCGCATTCAGCAAATTCGAAATTTTGCGGGCACACTGTTAACCAGTCCGGATGACATTATGACGTCTGCAGTTGAGTACTATAAAACATTGTTTGCTGGGGAATGGACACAAAATCATTTGGAAATACTGTCATACATCCCACGCATATTATCGGAGCAGGATAAAGTCATGCTAACGCGGCTACCGTCGGAATCAAAGGTCAAGACGGCAGTGTGGAGTCTGAATCCTTAGAGTGCAGCTGGTCCGGATGGTTTTCATGGTCATTTTTATCGCTTCTGCTGGCCCACAATACACTCTGATGTACTAAAGGCGGTGCAGGAATCCTTTCTTGGGGTTCCTCAGCCAGCAGTAATGGCTATTGCGCTGATTACGTTGATTCCAAAAACACAATCTCCACAAACTTTTAGTGACTTTCGTCCCATTTGTCTTACGAATTTTTTGAGTAAAGTCTACACTCGTATTATCGCCACACGCTTGGGAACACTCTTGCCAAGGTTAATCTCGCCGGAACAAACAGGATTCTTACCCCGACATGATCTTTCGTCGTAGGTTTTATTGGCTCAGGAAATGATTCATATGCTGGATAAAGGGGGATCTCAATTATGTTTGAAGTTAGATATGATGAAGGAATTTGACTGGGTCAGTTGGGAATACCTTGAGCTGTTATTGCGCCAGTTTGGGTTTTCAGAATTTTTTATTCGGATTGTTATCAATCATTTGCATGCCACAACGTTATCAGCACTAATAAATGGGCATCCATCGTCATCATTTCGTCCATTTAAGGGAGTAAAGCAGGGTGATCCGTTATCCCCATTGCTATTTATTTTATCTTCAGAGGGTTTTAGCAGAGGCTTAAAGCAGGGTGATCCGTTATCCCCATATTCAGTCTTTTCGGCTGGGTCGTATGCCCTTGACTGTCACTCACTTGGCCTATACGGATGATTTACTTATTTTTCTTTGGGGGACACAGCGTAACCTCAACCGTTTTCATGCATTCTTAACTAAGTATGAAGTTGCATCGGGTCAAAAGGTTAATTTTCACAAAAGTAGTTTTATTCCTTCGACTAGCATCACTCCACATCAGCGCAAGATATATAAAGACATTCTGGGTATGCGGCTTGTGTCTCTTCCTTTTCAATATCTGGGTTCATATCTACATAAGGGCATTAATAGATCAGTCTATTGCTCCGCTTTATTGCAACACATGGATGATCGCCTGCAAGGTTGGCATGCCCGTCTGCTTTCCCAAGCAGGCCACTAAGTTCTGCTCCGTTCAGTGGTAGCTGCGCTTCTGCTCCATATTTTAGCAGCAGGTGGATTACCAAAGTCACTCATTCGTATAATCAACAGGAAGATGGCGTCTTTCTTTTGGGGAAATAGATATCATTGGATTTCATGGCCTAAAATTACAGCACCTATAGAGGAAGGAGGACTAGGCCTACGCGATCTTGACATGTTACAGCATGCATATCGTTGTCGCATATGGTGGACATACCAAAAGAATGACACTTTGTGGAGTCACTATATACACCTCAAATACGGCAGAAGGGGCGATTATAGGCCCAGGCTTCCGGACTCCGCGATATGGAAACTAATATGTCGAATACATCACACGTGTATCTCTCAGACCACAGGAATGGGAGCTTTCCTATCATGGACACTGACACCCACTGGGGAATTCACACTCAAATCGGCATATACTATTTGTAGGGCAGCGAAACCCACACAACTTTCAGCAAAATTTATTTGGTTTCCACTGCATTCTCCACCCACGAAAGTTTTACTGTGGTGAATTTTCAATTTGGCTATGCCATTTGAGGATTATATTGGCCGATACTCTATGGCACGCCGAACGCAGTGTCCTTTTTGCAAGCGGCAATCAGCCACAATTGATCATGTTTTTCTCCGCTGTGATTAAATTTCTCACGTTTGGGCCTTTTTTGCGCCAGAACTTCAGGGAGTCCTACCGACATCGTTAAGTCTACGCCAATATTTGCTTTCTTGGTGGTATCGTTCTACTTCTTCCACATTATCTGGAGTTTTAAAAATTGTTGTCCCGGCTATAATAGTTTCAAACATCTGGAGGCTTTATGCTCAGCTCTAGTATGGCGATCTAACATCCTTTTCAACCACAATGCTATGGAATGCCATACACTTTGACATTCATATGTGGCTTCAGAAAATACAGGGATCCAAACTTGCAGCTGGACCTAGTCTTTCCCTCTCAAGGATTCCACAACTTCGTCCTCCGCGACTAAGGATTGTTAGATGGAAAGTTCCACATACAGGTAGACTTAAATTGAATGTTGATGCCTCGGTGGGCCGTCTTTATGCCACGGGGGGTGCACTCTTGCGCAATCATACGGGAGCTTGTGTGCGTGCTCTTTCGTTCCGACTGCCTCTCTGCACACCTTTGATGGCGGAAGTTCAGGCTACTCTTTTTGGACTGCTATACTTTCTACCTTTCTTCAGATCCATTGAGATTGAGTCGGATTGTGCCCAACTGGTCTCACGACTTCATCAGCCACAGCGGATCCATGACAATTAACACCTGCAGCTTTTACACACTTTACTTCATTCTCATAGACTGGAAATTGCTCATACTTATCGGGAGGCCAATATGTCAGCTCATTACTTAGCTCAACATGCCATGCTTTGTTCGGAGACAGGCTATTTCAATAATCATAATCTCCCTGCATTGGTCCGTGCCTCAATTACTCTAGATCTTACTTCGGCCAACCTGTGCGCAGGCTGATGTTCAAGTCTTCCTTAATGGATTGGCGCATTTCGACTTATTCTGCCCGTATCCCTATGGTTATGGGCAGACACGGTATGACTTGTCTCTCTTTGCTCCTCTGCCTTTCATATACCTCGTGCATAGCTAATACCTTCTTTATTTTCTCTGTATCTGGCTGGTGGCGCAAATATAATTTGCAACTGGATCGTGGTATCCGAGGTTGCCCAACATGCGTCTTCCATCAGGATTGGCAGTTTCGTAACCTCTCTGCTTGTACTCTATTCGATGCAGGCAGGCTCGGTATGTTTTATATTTCTTCAACCTGCTGGATTTTCACCTGTCATTATCGGGCTATTCACATTTGTATTGTTCTTTTGATATATGACTTACATTGTCACACTAGTGGAACTCGCTGGCGGTTGAGATTACTCCCTCATGTATGTATCCTATGGTTTGGCGTATCATATGGTTCGTTGACTGCAGAGAGTTCATTTCATTACGGACATGGATCACGCCCCACTCGGCAAGCCACACTGTCTTTACATCCTTCACTCAACATGTCATGGCTAATACAAAGTTGTTGTTACCTTCTGCTGCACGTATACCAAATGGTTTGGCATATTTTTTATATTTCTGCCGGCACATTAGTTTGTGCAGGCAGGACTGGTATGATTGTCATCCGATTCCCCTCACTCTTTTCGTTCAGTATTATAGTTCTGCTTCACTCAGCCATCTATTTCTTTTGTGCATGGACGAGGACATGGATCGCACTTCTTTTCCTGACCATTCACATGATTTCCGCCTGGCCAACGGATCATCATCAAACGTGGATGCACACAAAGCTTTTTGTTTTGTTATATTTATGTGTAATTCGATTTTCATATTTTTTCACTTTACACGATAGCGTCTATCAACACTCCATTTATATAAATATGTACGCTTTTTCCTTAGCCAAGGTTTTATCCACAAGGATGGTTTTACTTGGCAAGGTTTTAATGCGGCATATCATATATAATATGGATGTTGATAATCATGTACTGCTACTATCGTCATCTTTTCATTTCCTATAATAAGATTTTTCTCCGCCATAAGTGAGGGTTTATGATAATAAAAATTTCCTTTCCAAATATATATATATATATATATATATATATATATATATATATATATTATTTGAAAGAGTAAGAGTTTTGAAAAAGAATATAAAGGATTGATCTATACTTGAAAAATGATGTAAGGAGGGCAGATATCATTGTATACATTGACCTATATATTGATCGATCAATGTGTACGTCAATCTCAAAAAGGACTACACAAATCGATCAATGTAGACCTTGTCAAAACTAGAAGTGCATAACTACCCATCGATTTCTATATAGATCAATCAATGTCTCATTTGGAGGTACATCGATATCTAAAATGGGTACATTGACCGTTTGATGTACACCGATCTCTAAAACATGATAGATCGATTGATCTCCCTTTGCATATGTAAAAATATAACTATTGGACTTCGTTTTTCAAACCAAATCAACTCTAATCTACCCTAAACTCACATGGGAATTTACCTCCAACGTTTATAATATCAAACTCCTACTGTCCTTGTATATCTTCTAATACCTAATGCATACTTTGCATCTTTAAAATACGCATCGTTCAAAATTAGCATATCGTCTAAATAATGATTTGGACCTTAGCATCTAAAATCCTAACTTAAATATTATATCCTCTTCACAGAACTCAATCTTAAATGTGTTGAGTGAGCTCATTTATGACGAAAGCAAATAGAATGGGCTAAATGCGAATCATTAGTGTAAAACGACTGCAATAGAGAACTCTAGATTTAGTTCTGATAGAGTCCTTACACTTTTCATTGCAATCTGATACATGCCTTAAGTACTTTCTATGTATGTTACTTTAACAGATTTCATTTCAAACACTTTCCATGCGTATCTTGTGCCACTCTATCATATGCATTTTTCTAATCAATAAAAATCATAGCAAAGCTTATTTGTTCTCTCGATATCTCTCTCTTAATAATCTCAAGTGAAGAACATCTTCCATTTTTGATCTTTTCGACATGAATCCAAATTGATTTTTAAATACACTAGACTCATTGCGATGTCTTTTCTTAATTTATCTAAAATTTGCACAATCTTGTAGATTTCCTTTGTACTTAAGTGCTTTTTCTCCACTAGTTAGGCAACTTACCAGTCTTTATAATATTGTTAAAAAGATCTGTGAGGCACATACCTTCTTTCTTTAGACATTTTCAAGCCTCAATAGAAATACCATCGGATCCAAGCGCTTACCATTTCTTTTTTCCTTTTCAAAGTATCCTCTGCCTCCAGCAATCGGATTATCCTGCTATATGTTTAGTTCACTTCAAAATTACATAACTCCCTCAATACAAGTTTCTCCCCTACTAATTCATTAGAAAATTTTCCAAAGTATATTCTTCATCTATTTTGTATTGTCATTTCATCTCCTATGATCTTGTTCGTCTTTGTTGCATTAATTTTGAGTCAAATCTCTTGTCTTTCTTTGTCTCATCTAACAATTTTACATCTTTCACATTCTTTTGTATCCAACCTCTTATAGGCGTCTTCAAACACCATTGATTTGACTTCACTTATGACATGTTCAAGTTCTTTCTTAGCAAGTCTATATTTGTTTCTATTCATTTTATTCCTGCAATATTGAAATGCTTTACAACTAATTTTCTTGGGTTTTTTTACTTTGTTTTACGCTTCTTCTTTCGACCACCAAGATTTCTCTTTGTAGGTGTTTGACCATTTGTCTCGCCAAGTAAATTTCTTGCTATTTTGTATCTTTACTACCACATCCTCGTACGTATCATTTGCATCACCACTTGAATTTCTTAAGACTTTTCGTCCTAATACTTCATTTCTAAACTCTACTTGCTTATCTTCCATCAAGTTAAACTAGTTGATTTTAGGTTCTATCAGCTTTGTTTCCTCACTCTTCTATGTTGGATACGTACATCCAACACAATGAGATGTTGCATTGTTAAACTTTCTTCTGTGATCATCTTGCATTCCTTACAAGCTCTTCTATCTATTCTACGAGACACGAAATAGTCTATTTTGTAACTTAGTCTACTTTTGAATTTAATCAAGTGTTCGTCTCTTTTTTAGGAAAATGTATTAGTCACTATAAGATTATACGCAGTTGCAAAATCCAAAATTAATCTTCCTTCATCTTCATTTTTCTAAAACCAAATTTACCATGTATCCTATTGTAATCCATATTGTCTTTGCTACATGTCTATTTAAATCTCCTTCTATAAAGATCTTCTCTCTTATTGAAATTTCAAGCACTACGTCTTTTATGTTTTTCCAAAATTCAACCTTTATAGCTTCTTCTAAGCCCACTTGAGGAGCATATATGCCCATAATATTGATTGTTTATTTACCAAGCACTAAATTAAAGGCTGTAATTCTATCTTTTTGCCTGATAACACATACTACTTTGTCTCTTAATAAACGATCTACAATAAACCCAGTTCTATTTCTTGTTTTATTCTTTCATGCGTACCAAAGTTTAAATCCTGAATTGTCCAACATCCTATCTTTCTCACTTATCTACTATGTCTCTTGCAAACATAACATTTTAGTTTTCTTATCATCGTGTCGACTATCTCCATTCTATTTCACTTAGAGTTTCAAATTTCTGTTTTTCTAGTCTAATACTCCTATCTAACCTATTATTTACTCTCTTGTTATCTAACTTACAGACTAAGAACTCTTTCTTATTTTTCATTGCATTCGTGTTTTTAGCAGATGCATTGACCTCAGCTCAATTATTGCTGCATTCGAAACATGCACCGGTGACCTTGCTTATTTGACACTAGATCACGAAGTCCTCTAAAGGTAGCAGTCCTTTTCAAGACAATTCATTTGTTATGTTACGTTCTTTATAGGTAACATACTAGAATTGATGCAATCTCTTGTCTTATTTATATCATCTTTCGTGATAATGTTTTGTACCCGCTATCAACCTAGCGCAACTCTCCTTCTTTACCTAGGTTTAATACGGGCAAAATGAAACCTCTACTTGGCGGAATTATTTATAATTTTAAAGTAACAAGGATCAAATCATACATCATTTTACCATATATCTATATACCTTATTACACATATAGTAGGATATTTACCATTGAGTCCCTTTGCAGTTCCTTATCCTAAAGATTTTTCATCCATATGTATGACATCCTACATTTACAACGTTGGTTAAGTTGCAGGACATGAAAATAGATTAATCCTTTTAAGAAAGTGCAGTCCATTTTGTATAGCCCATGAGCCAAATGGTACCATTCTTCTCTCATGTCTTTTTTCAAATCAAAATTCGGTTAAGTTGCAGGACATGAAAATAGATTAATCCTTTTAAGAAAGTGCAGTCCATTTTGTATAGCCCATGAGCCAAATTGTACCATTCTTCTCTCATGTCTTTCTTCAAATCAAAATTCAGCTCTTACAAATTTTTTTTTTAAAAAAACAGATGTGTAACAACCGACAAGCGTGAAATCTTTTAGCAACTCAAATCTCTTGTTTTCTTATTCACTTGTTTGTCAATTTATAGGAAATATAAAGGAGTAATTTATGCTAATCTGCAGCTATAGAAATCAATATAGGATCCGTACAAATCCTATAACATCTTTAAATTTATGTACAAGATAAATTCAATGACTAGAATATATCTAATTAGATTGGATACCTACAATCATATCTAATCGGACGTAGACAACGCTTCAGTTCGTCTATGCTGATCTCGTTAGTAAGTTCAGGTCGGCCTGCAATTTAGTACACTACCGAGGTAAAAACAGTAGGCAGGTCGACAGCTCGGGTTCATACTGGCAGTCTATCAGCTTAAGCGAGTTCTAACATCCCTCCTCAAGTCGGCGCGTGAAGATCTGTAACGTCTAACTTGGATAGTAAGAAATGAAACTCGTGAGTCCCAAGTGACATGGTAAGAATATCGGCAAAGTGATGTGTCGTAGAGACATGAAGAGGCTGGATTTGTGCGTCCAAAATAGCATGCCAGTGAAAATGACAGTCAACTTCAATATGTTTAGTTCGTCGTGAGCAACAGGATTGTGAGCAAGATGTAATTTCGACTAGCTATTAGTGAATAAAATAACAGGAGCTGAGTGAGGAATGCCAAGAAAATTAAGAAGGTCGAGCAACCACTTCAGCTCACAGGTTGTGTATGCCATAGCTCGATATTCAGCTTTGGTAGATGAACGGGAGACAGTGTGTTGCTTTTTAGTCTTTCAAGAAACGGGTATTGTGCCAAGTTTAAAATAAAACGAAAGAGATCGTCGAGTAAGGGGACAACTTGCCCAATCCGAGCCACAGTAGGAAATCAGTTGGAGGTCATTGCAGGTCAAGAAAACCAGTCCTTGGCTCGGGCTGCCTTTGAGGTACCGAACAACCTGCAGAGCAGCATGCCAATGTCAAGACGAGGTGATTGCACAAACTGCACTAGCGTGTGGACAATATAAGAGAGCTCAGGTATAGTCACAGATAAAAAAATCAAACGACCAACAAGGCGTCGATAGGACAGTGGATCTTCCAGAAAAGAGCTTGTGGACTAAGCCAACTGATGTTGTTGTTCTAAAGGTATAGAAGCCGGCTTTGATGCAAGCAAGCTACAATCTCCAATAATATCCAGAGCATACTTACGCTGGGAAATAAAGATACCTACAGCACTTCGAGCGACTTTAATTCCAAAAGAAATATTTTAAAGGATCAAGATCCTTCATATGAAAACATGTACTCAAATAAGTTTTAACAGCCTCCATTTCCTTAGAATCATTGCCGAGAAGGATAAGATCATCAACATAAATCAAAATGAAAAGACAAATATTCACATGTGTATAGCTGAATAGAGAATAATACGAGTAGGACTGAACAAAACCATAAGAATGCAAAACAGAGGAAAGCTTTACAAACCAACACCTAGGTGCTTGCATAAGACCGTACAAAGATTTACACAACCGACAGATAGTTCGTGGTGATGTTGCTGTGAAACCAGAAGGCAGTTTCATATAGACTTCTTCATCAAGGTCACCATGAAGAAATGCATTACGGACGTTCATTTGGCTGGTAGAAAACTGCCGAGCTATGGCTAGAACCAAGAGTACGCATACTGCGACCATATTGGCGGTGGGAGCAAAGGTTTCACTGTAGTCAAGTCCCTCGATCTGACGATTTCCATGGACAACCAACCTGGATTTATACCGTTAGATACTTTCATACGAATGATGTTTGATCTTGTATACCCATTTACACTCGATAGCACGTTCCCAGGAGGTAGCTCCTCTAGAGTCCACGTTTGATTTTCCTCAAGAGCGTCCAGTTCTTTGCGCATAGCAGCACGCCAGTGAGGGTCTCGTGCCGAGTCTGAGTAGGAAGCTGGTTCTGAGGTGGAGGAGATAGCTACAAGAAACATGCGATGTGCGGCAGAAAATCAATGATTATTAAGAAAGTTGATGATAGATTAGGGAATACCTGAGGAAACAGTCGATGCAGGTGATGTGAGCAAAGGATTGGACTATACTGCATTCATGTCATAATCTGCCAATCTTGCCAGAAGTTTCTTTATGCGCTGTCCTCGGCCGAGCTGAGGTGAAGATGGTGAGAGAGGAGCTGGTGAGATTACCACAGATTGCAATGATCCTTCTTCTATGCTGAGGTCGTATGTTGGATTTTGTTCGGCCAAGCTGAGCTGGGGAGCTGAGCTCGGGTCAATTGAGGTCGGCTCAGATGAGGGAGAATATGTGTCTGGAAGTGCCAGTGGTGGATCAAGAGATGGATCAATGGGAGAGTTGTTTAGGAGCACCGGTTCAGTGGATGCTTGTGATGAAGTATGGGAAGATGTGTCAGCAAAGGGAAATGAAGTCTCGGTGAAGGTAATAATTTGAGAAAAAAAGAATTCGCAAGTTTTGAGATCATAACCCATCCAACCTTTCTTTCAAGAGGGGTACCACCATAATACATTTACGACTGTGGGATTTGAATTTATCAATGCGGGTTTGATCATTGTGGACATAACACAGACTTCCAAAAACTCGAACATAGGTGTAACTTGGAGGTCGACCATACAGAAATTCATAGGGTGTCTTTCCTCCAAGTAAGGTAGATGGGGTACAGTTGATGAGATGAACCACGGTGAGGAAGGTTAGCTTGGAAGCAAATCGCTCGTGCCACATTCAATATGTGTCGATGTTTTTGTTCAACTTTTCCATTTTGTTGTGGGGTAGATCGAATAAAGTTTTGATGTATCACATATTGGTCCACAAAGAAAGTGGTTAGTGGTAAAGATTCTGTTCCATTATCAGTTTGGAAAGTTTTAATCTGTTGGCCTTAACCATGGTGAAGAACTGCTTCACCAACGTTGGGACTCAGTCTTTGATTTTTAGCAAGTACACCCACACAGCTCGAGAATGATCATCCACAAAAGTTAAAAAAATAAGACGCACCACATGAAGTTTTATGTCGATAAGGACCCCATACATCACAATGAACAATATCAAAACACTGTTCATTAATGGTATCACTGAAATCAAACAGTTTTCTAGTCTGTTTTGCTCAAAGGCAGACCTCACAACAAGTTATACTAGCCTAACTAAAGGAAGTTGTGATTTTATGTAACAAACGTTAGACTCGATGGGAAGGATGTCCCAACCGATTATGCCATAGGGAGACGTCGGACTCTTTCTCTATTTCATGCATCCGGATGATTTTTGCTCTTCCAAAAATGTACAGTCCTTCGATCACATCACTCGCTCCAATCCAAGTCTTGGTAGTCCGGTCCTGTATCACACAACCTTCGTTAGTAAACTTAACAACATAATCTTGATTGTTCAGCAACTATGAAACTGACAGCAAATTGCAAGTTAAGTTTGGAACAAAGAACACTTGGTCAAGCATCAGCTCTTCATTCAGCCGAGCTGACCCTTGGTGCTGGGTTTAGTTCTGATAGACCTTACACTTTTCATTGCATTCTGGCACATGTCTTAAGAACTTTCTATGTATATTACTTTAACATATTTCTTTTCAATCACTCTCTGCACGTCTCTCGTGTCACTCTATCATATGTCTTTTCAAGTCAATAAAAACCATATGCAAGGCTTCGTTGTTCTCTCGATATCTCTCTCTTAATTTTCTCTAGTGACGAACATCCTCCATTACTGATCTTTTCAGCACGAATCCAAATTGATATTTAGATACTCTAGTTTCATTGCAAAGTATTTTATCGATTTCTCTATAATTTGCACAATCTTGTATATCTCCTTTGTACTTAAGTGCTTTTTATCCACTAGTATGGGAACTTACCGGTCTTTATAATAGAGTTAAAAAGATTTGTGAGCCACATACCTTCTTTGTTTAGACATTTCCAAGCCTCGATAGAAATATCGCGGATCCAAGCTTTTTACATTCTTTTATCCTTTTCAAAGTATCTTCTGCCTTCGGCAATCGGATTCTCCTACTATATGTAGGATCTGCAAGGCACCACTAGAAGGGGGGGTTGAATAGATGGTGCGGAAAGTGTGCTTTTTTAAAATTTCTTTAAACTTGAACGATTCAAGTTCTGAAAACAAATTCTGTTTTCAGGACCAGTTTTAAAATGTTTTTAATACTAGGTTAGAGGTCTCCAAAAATTATGAAATTTTGAGAGAACATAGCCTCCGATGTTATGAGGGTCCCCTAAAAATTTCAAATCAAAATTCAACCTTTAACCCCTTCAAAAACCGTTGGTACTCAGATTGTGCAAATCTGCCAGAAACGGTAGATGATTTTGAAAAATTAATTTCTATTTGTGTGAACGTCCAAATGCTCTGAAAACTTGACCAATAACTCCTTATATATTATATTTAAATGGGTTGAAACAGTTTTGGAAAATTCTTTTGGGAGGTAGGTCAAATACAATTAAAGTCTCAACCTTTGCAAGTCTGAAAATTAGACTGCACTAGTCTCAGAACTTTTGATGTTTAGTTGACTTATACTTGTCCAAAAGGGTTGAAACTTGTGCCAAATTAACCCTAGAACGTGTAAGTATGTTTCTGGAAATTTTTGTAATTTTTGAAAATCGTTTACTATTTTTACAGATGCGAACAAGAAGGATAAACAGTGCAGTAACTGAAACGTAAATGCAGAAAGTAAATGGCACCAAGAATTTTATACTGGTTCGGTTATAAACAACCTACTCTAGTCTTCAAGGAACACCTTCCTTGGTTCACACTAATCACACACACGCAGTACACCTTACCGCAGGGTTGATAGAGTTACACCTAACTCCAACCCTTTACAAACCTTGTATTGTAAGTACAATCCTCACGAACACCACCACCTTGCTAGGATGAAGATTGATCACACCTTGATCAATCTTTTACAAAGATATATGAATGGTGGTTTTTCTCAAGAATATTCAAGATTGAAAGACATGAAAAACAATAGGCTTTTACAAGAAAAGAGAAAGAAAGAAGATGTAGGAGAAGAAAGCTTGGCTATTTTGATCTCTTTGAATTGCAATGCTTGTTGTTTTTGTTTGCTCTCTTCTTTTCCTTTTAATTCTGCAGGCCGTCCTCCTTAGTTGACTCCTCCTCTTGAAAATTATCTTTTAAGTCTTTGAGAGAGTGTAAGACATCATTGTGACAAGGCCTTGCTTACTTGGCATCCTCCTATTAGATCATCATTTAGTCTTTGCTTACTTGGCACCTCCTTATTGGCTCAACGTTGTCATCATGATGACATGGAAAAAATCTGAGATATACACTTTAACATGTGCCAAAAATCAATCACAAAATCATTCCATAAAACAAGAATTACATCATAAATTGCAAGACCAAAAAAATCCTTCCATATTCATGCCAAAACATTGGCCATAACAATCTTGCCATGCTGAATTTTTCAGCATGTGCATCATGGGGATAAAGTTCAAATCATTGCCATTTTTCTTTGAATTTTTATCATAAAAATGAATCAACAACTTATGGTAGGTATTGCTACCAATTAAGAAATGAACTTAGACATGTTTTGGCACTTAAATTCGGCCATCAAGATTGAACACATGCTTAAAAATTTTCAGCATGTGTGATATGTAAAATATCACCATTTATTTATTTAAATTATATTCAACACCTTTCCATTTCTTCTTCCAATTAATCGCATAATAAAAGATGACAAAATATGTCACATTGAATAGCAAATTTTGGCCAGCTCAAGTTTAGTATGCTGAAATTTTCAGCATGTGACATAAGAGAGATATATGTTGAATTCCTACCATTTGTAGCTTTTCTCTTCAATTCACCAACAATGTATGATTGATCCTTGACCAATCAATATGCCAAAAAAGCTCCACAAGTGTTCCAAATAAGCTTTATGTGACGTTATATGATATGTATACATGTGCTGAAATTTATTTTTGTTAACTTTGTAAAATAATGCACATTTAATAATACACACATGTAATATTCCAATCAGCCCTTAATTTAATTTTATAGAACACTTTAAGATGTATATCATATGTAAAAAGTGTCTAGATACGTGTCACATGATGTACAAGAAAAACGTTCCATGTTATGTGCGTAGAAAACCGAATTTTCGATATGTATCGATTACCCGATTTTTCTCTAATTTAAATTCCAACTTTTGCACATGTTATATATATTATGTTATACATAATATATCTACAATATATACTTTAAATCTCAGCACTTGGCTGGTTTAAAGTGGTACCAATAGCATGTGACAAAATTTAACTTGGAATCTTCACATTTTGGCCTTAATGTGGGGTGATTTGTGTGTGCCAACATGGAAAGTATTTTTGGCTGAATTTTCTGTCATGTGCACGAAATTTTCATCCATTTTTGAGGTATAGGGGCTGGCCATTTATTTATGGCAAGTACGTGACACGTTGGCGAAGTTTCGGTATTCGCCCGATACGACAAATTTCGGTTTAGAACCTTTTATCGTGTCGTATTTAATTTGTCATCACCATATCTTATATCATATGATATAAGACCTGAATATACTCATAAATATGAGTTAAGTATAGTGGTGTGACGTTAACGTACGCACATAAAATGTATAACGTGTCGGTAGTACATTGGAATACATATGTATGTGCCTTTTTCAAAAAATCTGAAAATATATATTTTTATATGTATATGTGGCGTGTATAATAAATATGGGGAGGAGGAGAAAACTTTCCTTCCTTAGCCTTGTTGCCTTTGTGCCTTTTCCAAATGAAGCTTCCTTTAATGAACTTCTTAGTTTATTAAACTAAGTACTTCACTTAATGAACTAGTTTAGTTCATTAATGGTGGCACCTGAAAATAGTATAAACACAACAAATGTTTGCCATATGATGTAAGCTTTAATGCTTCATGGCTCGTTAGTACGGCAACATAATATATAAGCTAAATAAAGCAAGTAATGGCAAGTTGTCATGCGTACATGTACACATCTATGTATGTATACGTTTATACATATATATATGCATTCAAATTGCTTATTTTGAAATCACTCAAACCCTCTTATCTCTACAATCTCCCCCTTTTGATGATTTTCAAAATAACTTGTGTACATGATTTAAATGCTATCTCTCCCCCTTGAACCATGCACAAATTTGAAATTTGAATTTCGAATTTCAAATCCGGCTCCCCCTTGATTTGTTGAATTAAGATCAATCAGTGTCTCTCTCCCCCTTAAATCATGCTTTTCTCTCCCCTTTTATTTTGGAAAGTAAATCAAAAGATGCTTGTCAAAAAGGAAAGTAAAGCAAATAATGTCAAATCAAATCATATCAACGGGAATCATGCCTAATTTTGAGCGAAGAGATTCATATGTGGCTTGATTTAAGGCCTTTGTAAATATATCCGCTACTTGTGATTCTGTGCGTACGTGATTTATGACAATATTACCATTGTTAACGTGATCACAAAGAAAGTGATAGCGAACTTCTATATGCTTAGCCTTAGAGTGTAATACGGGGTTCTTAGACAAATTTATTGCACTCATACTATCACAATATATAGGAATTTTATTTACGGTAATTCCAAAGTCCGAAAGTTGTTGTTTTATCCACAACAACTGTGTGTAACAAAGGCTAAGAGCCATGTACTCCGCCTCAGTAGTGGACAAGGCAACACTTGCTTGCTTTTTGGAAAACCATGAAATAAGGGAATTTCCTATAAATTGGCAGGTTCCGCTCGTGCTTTTTCTATCTATTTTGCAGCCACCATAAACTGCATCAATGTAAGCATGTAAGTCAAATGTAGAATCCTTATCGTACCAAATACCTAAGGTGGGCGTGTGCTTAATATAACGGAATATTCTTTTTACCGCATTTAAGTGTGACACCTTAGGTTGGCTTTGAAAACGAGCACACATGCATACGCTAAACATGATGTCAGGCCTACTAGCAGTTAAATATAGCAAAGAATCTATCATAGATCTATATAATCCATTATCAACATCTTTACCATGTTCGTCTTTGTCTAATTTAGTAGTGACACTCATAGGGGTTGGGGATGGTTTCAAATTTTCAAAATTAAACTTTTTGATCATGTCATTAACATATTTTGCTTGGCTTATATGAATTCCTTTACTCGTTTGCTTAATTTGCAAGCCAAGAAAATAATTAAGTTCACCAACCATAAACATTTCAAATTCAGATTTCATGCAATTTTCAAAATCTTTAACAAGTCTATGTGAGGTAGAGCCAAAAATAATGTCATCTACGTAGATTTGAATAATAAGTAAATCTGATTTTTCTTGTTTCAAAAATAGTGTACTATCTATAGTACCACGTTTAAAATTATTTTCTAAAAGGAAAGTAGCAAAACGATCATACCATGCTCTCGGTGCTTGCTTTAGGCCATATAGTACCTTCTTTAGTTTGTACACGTGATCTGGATGTTTCAAATCTTCAAAACCGGGTGGTTGCTTCACGTATACTTCTTCTTGTATAAATCCGTTTAGGAAAGCACTTTTTACATCCATTTGATATAATTTAAAATCTTTCATGCAAGCAATAGCAAGTAATAGTCGTATAGCTTCTAGACGTGCTACGGGTGCGAATGTTTCATCATAGTCAATTCCTTCTTCTTGATTATATCCTTGTGCAACAAGTCTCGCTTTATTTCTAACAACCTTTCCTTCTTCATTCATTTTATTCCTAAATACCCACTTTGTGCCTATAATAGTCTTATCTTGTGGTCGTGGCACTAAATCTCATACATCATTTCTAACGAATTGATTAAGTTCGTCATGCATAGCATCAATCCAAGATAAATCACTCAAAGCATCATGCACATTTTTGGGCTCAATTTCAGAAATCATAGCATGAAATTCATTTATTTCATCCGAAGTGATTCTTCTACGTGGTCGCACACCGTGAGTGAGGTCGCCTATGATGAGATCATGTGGGTGATCTCTATGCCATCTTGGTTGATTATTTTCTAAGTTATCATGCATTTCTATATGATCATGCATTTCTAGTGTCTCATTCATATCATGCATATCAAAAGAATCATTATCTTCATTCACAACGGGTTTTAATTCAAAATCATCTTCATATTCCTTATCTTTGTCAATCTCAACAAATTCATTGAATTTAACATGAATAGATTCTATAATTTGTCTAGTGAGAGGATCATAACATCTATATGCCTTTGAATTTATAGAATATCCAACAAAAATGCACTCAATTGATTTGGATTCAAATTTATCTAAATTATCTTTTGTATTCAAGACAAAACATTTGCATCCAAACACACGAAAATAGTCAATCTTAGTCATGCGATCATTCAAAATCTCATAAGGCGTCTTGTTTATTTTCTTTCTTATAGATAGGCGATTTACAATATAGCATGCACAATTTACGGCTTCCGCCCATAGAAATCTAGGCAATTTATTTTCGCAAAGCATAGTTCTAGCGATTTCTTGTAATGTACGATTCTTTCTTTCTACTACTCCATTTAGTTGTGGAGTTATAGGTGGCGAAAACTCATGTTTAATTCCTTTCTCTTCACAAAACGAAATCATCTCTTTGTTTTTAAACTCACCGCCTCTATCGCTTCTTATCCTTTTCACATTTACACCGTATTGATTTTCAAGTTGTTTAATTAATTTAGCAATCTCAACGGCGCTATCATCCTTATGTGCAAGAAATAAAGTCCAAGTGTAACGAGAAAAGTCATCAACAATTACGCATGCATAGTTACGCCCACCAAGGCTTGTAGTGCGACTAGGACCAAACAAATCGATATGCAATAGTTCTAATATTCTAGTCGTGCTTATTTCATTTTTCGGCTTAAGTGACTCACGTGTTTGTTTGCCTTTTATGAAAGATTCACACAACTGAAAGTTGTCTAAATCAAGCGTAGGCAATCCCCGTACTAGGTTCTTTCATTGAATTTTTTCTAATGTGGAAATGTCAATGTGTCCTAAACGTCTATGCCATAGATTCACATTGGGTTCATTTGACATAAAACACTTAACTTTATCGTCTACTACATCATCCATAGATAGCGTAAAAATATTGCCTTCTCGTTTTCCTTTTAAAACGGTTTCTCCATTTTTATTTATTATGTTGCAATAAGGGTGAGTAAAACACACATTAAAACCATTGTCAACAAATTGAGAAATGCTAAGAAGATTGTAGGATAAGTTGCTTACCAAAAATACGTTGGAGATTTGGAGTGTGTTCGGATTACCAATCGTACCTTTTCCAAAGATCTTGCCTTCATTGTTGTCTCCAAAGGTTACGGATCTGCCTTTTGTGACCTTCTTTAATTTGGAGAACAAGCTCGGGTCACCCGTCATATGCCTCGAGCAACCACTGTCAAGGAACCACTTTATTGATGTGTCTTTCGAAGTGTGGTCTCCCTGCAATGTGAAAAGGTGATTTAGGTACCCTTTTAATTTTGGGTCCTTTCGAGTTAGTTAATCACCTTTTGGTAAAGGTATCTTTCGGTACCCATACTTGGGTGATCCTTCTTGTTCTATCAAATGGCAAGAATGTAGATGAAGGTGCAATATAATAGACATGTGGTGCATGCACTTTGGGCCTTTGCCCAAGGACTCCTCTATACTTATTGAATGAAGAACGCTTTTGATATGTCCTTGTGTGTTTGTGCGTAGTGCGTGGATGATATGTATTTCGTGTATGCATTGTTCTTCTCTTTTCATATCTATATGGTACAACGTTATATTTCACATGATATGAAGAAGTGGGGCGTGAGGAAGGGGGCGCTTTTTGCGTCATCTTAGACGCCACTTGCGGCTTAGGGGTGTCTAATTTCTTAGACACAACAAACTTGGTTGGTTTGATTGATACTTCGTTAGTATCAACATATCCCAGTCCAGTTTTGTCGCTGTCATGCTTTTGTGATAATATGATACGATGCAGCATGTTGGACCCTGTGTCAAACTGTTTCATCATTTTCTCTAAATCGGTATTCCTTGATTTCAAATTTGAAATCTTGGATTTTATTTCATTATTTTGCATGGTTAATGATGAAATCTCTGCTTTTAATGTAGTAATGACACATGATGACTCTTTCTTTGAATCGCTTAATTGAGCGACAAGATTCTCGTTAGAAGATTCTAACAGTTTCTTGTCTTCAATTAATCGTTTCTTTTCTTTAGCGAGAGTCTTAGTGAATTTATACAATTCTAGATACTGACTAAAAAGATCATCATAGGAAGGTTCAGAGTCAGAGTCAAAATCAGATGATTCCTCATTAGATGCTTTGGAGGCAAAGCATACTTGTGCTGTCTCCTCTTCGGTCTCAGTTTCAGAATCTGATAAATCACTCCAAGTGGCGGCCTTTAGAGCACGCTTCCTTTGTTTGGGTTCTGAGACGAGTCTATTTTTGGTCCGCTCCTTGTCAGGGTATTTAGTATTTTGCTTTTCTTTATTGGGGCAGTCATATGATAAGTGTCCGAGTTTGCCACATTCATAACATTTAACGTCTTTATCATTTGACTTGTTTTTATTTCTCTTAGTTGTAGTGCCCTTGTTTTTGTTTCTAAATGACCTTCTCATCAATTTTCTTAGTCCTTTAGCCAATAGAATTAGGTCATCATTTTTCGATTCGGAATCACTATCATCTACGTGATCGGAGGAGGGGAGACGTAATCATTTGATTTAAACGAAATATCTTTACCTTGTTTAGATGATTCCGATTTCCGTATGATGAGTTTATTTTCATAAACTTTAAGTGATCTGATTAGTTCTTCCATCTTTATTGATTTAGTTTCCTTGCTCTCTTCTATTGCGGTCACTTTTGGGTCCCATTCAGAAGGAAGGCTTCGTAGGACTTTCTGTACCTTTTCCTGCGTAGTAAAAGCCTTACTAAGAGACTCAAGAGAGTTGTAGATGTTAGTCAAACGAAGGACCATATCTACAATAGACTCATTGGGCAATAATTTAAAAGACTCAAGTGTAGACATGAGCATGTTAATTTTTGACTCTTTTACTTGACTCGTGCCTTCGTGTTTCATTTCTAGAATCCTCCACATTTCTTGTGCACTCGAACAGTTTGACACATAACCAGACTCACTCTTACTTAATCTGTTTAAGAGCAATTGCATAGCCCTAGCATTCATACTAAGTTTCTTTTTGTCATAACTCGTATAATCTTGTCTAGTTTTAATAACCTCTAAAGTGACTCCGTCTACGGTGGATACATTAGATGGGACATAAGGACCATCTTCAATGATTGGCCAAAGATCTATATCTATAGCCATAAGAAAAAGCTTCATCCTAAGTTTCCACTGAATAAACGACTCACCGTCAAAAAGTGGAGGTCTTTGGCTTGACATACCTTCTTGCTCGGTTTTGAGATTTGTGGATGACATCTCACTGAATAGTTGGATTCCTTGAAGTGAGTGTTCCTGCGTTCTGATACCACTTGTAGGATCTGCAAGGCACCACTAGAAGGGGGGGTTGAATAGATGGTGCGGAAAGTGTGCTTTTTTAAAATTTCTTTAAACTTGAACAATTCAAGTTCTGAAAACAGATTCTGTTTTCAGGACCAGTTTTAAAACGTTTTTAACACTAGGTTAGAGGTCTCCAAAAATTATGAAATTCTGAGATAACTTAGCCTCAGATGTTATGATGGTCCCCTAAAAATTTCAAATCAAAATTCAACCTTTAACCCCTTCAAAAACCATTGGTACTCAGATTGTGCAAATCTGCTAGAAACGGTAGATGGTTTTGAAAAATTAATTCCTATTTGTGTGAACGTCCAAATGCTCTGAAAGTTTGACCAATAACTCCTTATATATTATATTTAAATGGATAGAAACAGTTCTGGAAAATTCTTTTGGGAAGTATGTCAAATACAATCAAAGTCTCAACCTTTGCAAGTCTGAAAATCAGACTGCACTAGTCTCGGAACTTTTGATGTTTAGTTGACTTATACTTGTCCAAAAGGGTTGAAACTTGTGCCAAATTAACCCTAGAACGTGTAAGTATGTTTCCGGAAATTTTCGTAATTTCTGAAAATCGTTTACTATTTTTACGGATGCGAACAAGAAGGATAAACAGTGCAGTAACTCAAACGTAAATGCAGAAAGTAAATGGCACCAATAATTTTATACTGGTTCGGTTATAAACAACCTACTCCAGTCTTCAAGGAACACCTTCCTTGGTTCACACTAATCACACACACGCAGTACACCTTACCGCAGGATTGATAGAGTTACATCTAACTCCAACCCTTTACAAACCTTGTATTGTAAGTACAATCCTCACGAACACCACCACCTTGCTAGGATGAAGATTGATCACACCTTGATCAATCTTTTACAAAGATATATGAATGGTGGTTTTTTTCAAGCCTATTCAAGATTGAAAGATATGAAAAACAATAGGCTTTTACAAGAAAAGAGAAAGAAAGAAGATGTAGGAGAAGAAGAGCTTGGCTATTTTGATCTCTTTGAATTGCAATGCTTGTTGTTTTTGTTTGCTCTCTTCTTTTCCTTTTAATGCTGCAGGCCGTCCTCTTTAGTTGACTCTCCCTCTTGAAAATTATCTTTTAAGTCCTTGAGAGAGTGTAAGACATCATTGTGACAAGGCCTTGCTTACTTGGCATCCTCCTATTAGATCATCATTTAGTCTTCGCTTACTTGGCACCTCCTTATTGGCTCAACGTTGTCATCATGATGACATGGAAAAAATCTGAGATATACACTTTAACATGTGCCAAAAATCAATCACAAAATCATTCCATAAAACAAGAATTACATCATAAATTGCAAGACCAAAAAAATCCTTCCGTATTCATTCCAAAAAATCGGCCATAACAATCTTGCCATGCTGAATTTTTCAGCATGTGCATCATGCGGATAAAGTTCAAATCATTGCCATTTTTCTTTGAATTTTTATCATAAAAATGAATCAACAACTTATGGTAGGTATTGCTACAAATTAAGAAATGAACTTAGACATGTTTTGGCACCTAAATTCGGCCATCAAGATTGAACACATGCTGAAAAATTTTCAGCATGTGTGATATGTAAAATATCACCATTTATTTATTTAAATTATATTTAACACCTTTCCATTTCTTCTTCCAATTAATCACATAATAAAAGATGACAAAATATGTCACATTGAATAGCAAATTTTGGCCAGCTCAAGTTTAGTATGCTGAAATTTTCAGCATGTGACATAAGAGAGATATATGTTGAATTCTTACCATTTGTAACTTTTCTCTTCAATTCACCAACAATGTATGATTGATCCTTGACCAATCAATATGCCAACAAAGCTCCATAAGTGCTCCAAATCAGCTGTATGTGACGTTATATGATATGTATACATGTGCTGAAATTTATTTTTGTTAACTTTGTAAAATAATGCACATTTAATAATACACACATGTAATATTCCAATCAGCCCTTAATTTAATTTTCTAGAACACTTTACGATGTATATCATATGTAAAAAGTGTCTAGATACGTGTCACATGATGTACAAGAAAAACGTTCCATGTTATGTGCGTAGAAAACCGAATTTTCGATATTTATCGATTACCCGATTTTTCTCTAATTTAAATTCCAACTTTTGCACATGTTATATATATTATGTTATACATAATATATATATAATATATACTTTAAATCTCTGCACTTGGCTGGTTTAAAGTGGTACCATTAGCATGTGACAAAATTAAACTTGGAATCTTCACATTTTGGCCTTAATGTGGGGTGATTTGTGTGTGCCAACATGGAAAGTATTTTTGGCTGAATTTTCTGTCATGTGCACGAAATTTTCATCCATTTTTGAGGTATAGGGGCTGGCCATTTATTTATGGAAAGTACGTGACACGTTGGCGAAGTTTCGGTATTCGCCCGATACGACAAATTTCGGTTTAGAACCTTTTATCGTGTCGTATTTAATTTGTCATCACCATATCTTATATCATATGATATAAGACCTTAATATACTCATAAATATGAGTTAAGTATAGTGGTGTGACGTTAACGTACGTACATAAAATGTATAACGTGTCGGTAGTACGTTGGAATACATGTGTATGTGCCTTTTTCAAAAAATCTGAAAATATATATTTTTATATGTATATGTGGCGTGTATAATAAAGATGGAGAGGAGGAGAAAACTTTCCTTCCTTAGCCTTGTTGCCTTTGTGCCTTTTCCAAATGAAGCTTCCTTTAATGAACTTCTTAGTTTATTAAACTAAGTACTTCACTTAATGAACTAGTTTAGTTCATTAATGGTGGCACCTGAAAATAGTATAAACACAACAAATGTTTGCCATATGATGTAAGCTTTAATGCTTCATGGCTCGTTAGTACGGCAACATAATATATAAGCTAAATAAAGCAAGTAATGGCAAGTTATCATGCATACATGTACACATCTATGTATGTATACGTTTACACATATATATATGCATTCAAATTGCTTATTTTGAAATCACTCAAACACTCTTATCTCTACACTATATGTTTAATTCACTTCAAAGTACATAACTCACTCAATACAGGTTCCTCCCCTACTGATTCATTAAAAAATTTCCAAAGTATATTCTTCATCTATTTTGTGTTGTCATTCAGATCTCTTGTCTTTCTTTGTCTTACATCTATTTCACATTCTTTTGCATCCAACCTCATATAGATGTCTTCAAACGCTTTTGATTTGGCTTCACTTACGACATGTTTAAGTTCTTTCTTACCAAGTCTATATTTGTTTCTATTCATTTGATTCCTACAGCATTGAAGTGCTTTACAACTAGTTTTCTTGGTATTTTACTTTGTTTTACGCTTCTTCTTCCCAGCACCAAGATTTCTATTTGCAGGTTTTCGACCTTTTGCTCGCCAAGTAAGTTTTTTCGCTATTTTTATCTTTACTACCACATCATTTGCATCACCCCTTGAATTTCTTAAGACTTTTCGCTCTAATACTTTATTTCTAAACTCTCCTTGCTTATCTTTCTTGAAGTTACACCATTTTATTTTAGGTTCTATACGCCTTTGTTTCCTCAATCTTTTTTTTGGATACGTACATGCAACACTACAAGATGGTGTTGCATTGTTAAATATTCTTCTATGAGCAGCTTATATTCCTTATAAGATCTTCTATCTCTTCTACGAGACACAAAATAGTCTATTTTGTAACTTACTTGGTCTACTTTTGAATATAATCAAGTGTTCATCTCTTTTTTAGGAAAATATATTAGTCACTATAAGATTATGCATAGTTGCAAAATCCAAAATTGATCTTCCTTCATTTTGATGTTTCTAAAATCAAAACCAGCATGTATCTCATTGTAATATGTATTATCTTTACCTCAATTTAGATCTCCTCATATAAAGATCTTCTCACCTATTAGAATTTCAAGTACTACGTCTTTTATTTTTCCAAAATTCAATATTTATAGCTTCTTCAAAACCCACATGAGGAGCATCTACGCCAATAATATTGATTGTTTATTTACCAAGCACTAAATTAAAGATTGTAATTCTATCTCTTTTTCTGATGACATATACTACTTTGTCTCTTAATAAGCGATATGCAATAAACCCAATTCTACTTCTTGTTTTTTATTTCATGTGTACCAAATTTTAAATCCTGAATTGTCCAACATTCTATCTTTCTCACTTATCTACTGTCTCTTGCAAACATAACATTTTACTTTTCTTATCATAGTGTCAACTATCTCCATTGTATTTCGATTAGAGTTTCATTTTTTTTATTTTTCTAGTCTAATACTCCTATCTAACCTATTACATTTTTTCTTGTTATCTAACTTATAGACTAAGAACTCTTTCTTATTTTTCATAGCATCCATGTTTTCTAGGAGTTGCATTGACCCTAGCTTAATTATCGTGGCGTTCGGACTATACGTCGATGACCTTGCTTATTTGACACTACATCCAAGTCCTCTATAGGCAACGGTCCTTGTCAAGACAATGCATTTGTTACGTTACGTTCTTCGTAGATGACATCCTAGAATGTACATAATTTCTTGTCTGGTTCATATCATGTTTAGTTACAATGTTTTATACCAACTATCAAAATAACGCAATTCTTCTTCTTTACCCAGGTTTGAGACCGACAAGACGGAACCTCTGCCCGATGGAATTATTTATAATTTTATATTAACAAGGAATAAATCGTACATCATTGTACCATATATCTATATACGTCATTACGCATATAGTACGATATTTACCATTGAGTCTCTTTGCAGTTCCTTATCATAAAGATTTGTCATCCATATGTATGACATGGTATAGGGACACTTTAGAGTATATTTAGGGACATAGATAGTCGTAGACACTATCTATGCTTTCTACTTGGTTGTGTATATTATACCGTTGTTTTACATTACATGTACATATACACGTGATGTGTATTTTAATAGCGAAAGTCTTTTCTTTGTATTTCTTGAATTTCCTCACTAACACACTGGCATAACATATCTCTATTATTATCTCATTTTTGCAGGTACATATAGAGCCGGGGGTCTCACTGAAAGCAGACTCTCTATCCCTTGGGATAGAGGTATTGTCTGCCTACCACTTACCCTCCCCAGACCCTAACGACAGCTTTTGATTTCGTTGGGATATACTGGGTCCGGATGGATGATGATGATGTATGACATGGTATATTTACAACGGTGGTTATGTTGCGGGACATGAGAATAGATTAATCCTTTTAAGAAAGTGCAGTCCACTTTGTATAGCCCATGAGCCAAATTGTACCATTCTTCTCTCATGTCTTTCTGCAAATCAAAATTCGGCCCTTACATGCTTTTTTTTAAAAGATGGCATTCGGTCTGCTAATTTAAAAATGATATGTTAAATGCAAAGATGCCATTCTTAGAATGTACGTTTCGCTGTCTTTTTGTTTTTCAGAAAACAAAGCCCCGTTCAGCGGTTTTCTGTTTCAACCAATGGTTAAACTGGGTCGTTCTGAGTCTACTTGAAAATACTCTATTGCATGAACATAACTGGCCTAGTAGACGGTCCATCAGTTTGACCGGTCTGAGTATTAAACCGGGCCGATTATAATAGCTACGATGCCAACCTATGGTAAAATAGCTTTATTAAAACGCATAAAACTTTGAATTGACCATTCTGCTTTGTTTTAAAGCATGTTGCAGAAGCATCCATCCAGAGCTTAACTCGTCCTCGGACAAGTGGATATTTACTAGGGAGAATTTGGATTAACAACAACTCAAATTTTAAAATAAACAAGGACCATGTAATTTGTAGGTCTGTATATATTAGTGCATATATATTGGGATGCTTAAACAAAACAAAGGAGTGATAACGTGAGTCCTGCAGAAGCCTAAGACAATAACTGTTAACATATAGAGTTGTAGCTCAGCAACAACTTATAACATTGCATGGAATTCAAGGCTGGCATAGCACTAAAACGTTCACAAACAAAAACAGCAGAATTGAAATAAAACACCATGGGAAAACTCCTTCCCAAGAAAAAGATAGGAACTTTCCATTGTTATAATAGTTTGTAAAGGCAATGGAATGAAGAATGGATGTTTGAGATCAAAGATGAAGGTTAAATGGTGTTGGAATAAGCAAAAATAGCTTGACCCATGACTTGGATCGATCCATGTATCAAATGGATAGATCTATGTGGATTGAAAATGAAGTTGAGTATTCAGCCGGACATAGATCAATGACATCGATCGATCGATGTACATAGATCAATCACATCGATCGATCGATGTGTCCTGGGTGCAGAGTTGAAACTTTCTGTCCGACATAGATCGATCACATAGATCGATCGAAGTGACTTCTATTGATCGATGTGACAGATCGATGTTGGACAGAATGGAATTGGAACTTACTGTAAGACATCGATCGATCGATGTCCTGACAGAGGTGACTTTTCGTGGAAATTCACATCTTTTGCACCAAGAGACTTGCCCAATCGCCATGCAACTACCTCTAACGACTTCCTGAAATTTGAGAGCCTATAAATAGGCTATTATAACCCATTAGAAGTATCATCTTGCAATCTATAATATACAAGCATTCCATTTTCTTCTTCCTGCACAAATACACTTTTGTTTTCAGAAAGTTCATAGTTTCTCAATTCTATTTGCTGAGGATTAGAGATTGTTGGGTGTTGTATCCTAAGAGGAAGTTTGCCTATAACCCTGCAGCATCAAGTGGGGGCAAATATTCCTTGCGGAAAGTGGGTACACACGCCTCAAGCCAAGTTCTTTCGTTGTTCTTGCTTTCTTGTTCGTTGTCTTGTTTCCTACATTTCATAACAATCGTAAGGAATATTTAAGATGGATTCAAAGACATTCTTGAACCAAGAGAGCATGAAGCTTGATTGTTTCGATGGCACAAACTATCTCCGCTGGAAGGACAAGATGTTGGTCCTCCTGACTGCGCTTCAGATTGGGTATTGTCTCGACCCAAATCTGAAGGATCTGCCAACCCCAAAAGAAGAGGACTCCGAGGAGGTCAAGGCTGCTTGGAGGAAGAGACATGAGGATAACATGCTTTGCCGAGGGCATATCCTCAACAACTTGTCAGATCGTATCTACGATCTATTCACGGCAACGTCATCACCGAAGGAGATGTGGAATGCCTTGGAGTTCAAGTACAACAATGAAAAACAAGGCGCAGACAAATTCCAGGTGATGAAGCATTTTAATTTTAAGATGGTTGAAAATATTTCAATCATGGACCAAGTGCACGAGTTGCAGGTCATTGTGTCCAAACTGAAAGAGTTGGGTGTAGAAGTTTCTGAGGCATTACAAGTAGGAGGGATCATTGCTAAGCTTCCCCCTAGTTGGAATGACTACAGGAAGAAATTACTACACTAAACCGAATCCTTTTCCCTTGAACAACTTCAAAAGAATTTACGAATTGAAGAAGAGACAAGGAGTCATGTAAAGAGACATGTCTCTGACAATGCACCTAGAGTGCATTATGTCAAAGGGAAATCAGGGAGTTCGGTTGGAAACAAAAGAAAGAACTCCGATGTATCTGAATCCATTGACAAGACATAATCCAAGAAAGACAAGAGATGCTATAATTGTGGTAAGAAAGGACACTTGAAGAAGGACTGTTGGTTTCGAAAGAAACAAAAACAAGGCGGTAATTCTCAGAATGTCAACAATGCGAATATGGTAGACATTGGAACTGATCAACTGGTTGCAATGGTCTCCGGATTGCATGTTGTCATGGTAACAGAACTTCATATGGCTACGAACGAAATCACAAGAGATTGGTGGTTCGATTCGGGTGCAACAGTGCACGTATGCAACAAGAAGGATCTATTCAAGACCTACCATATTGTGGATGATAGCCAGCAGGTTCTTGTGGGAAACCGCAGCACCACAAGAGTCTTGGGTAAAGTAGTGTAGAGTTATACTTTACTTCTGGTAAGAAGTTGTTATTAGTCAACGTACTACATGTACCCGAGATTTTTAAGAATCTTGTTTCTGCTAGTCTTGTTTGTAAGAGTGGATTCAAGATTGTAATGGAGGGGAACAAAATTATATTGTCCAAGAATGGTATCTTTGTCGGCAAGGGTTATGCTTGCGATGGGATGTTCAAATTGAGTATCAATAAGAATTCTACGGTTTCTGTTTACTCTGTTGATTCTTCTTTTTCATTGTGTCATGATAGACTTGCACATGTTAGTAATACTACTATTAAGTTCATGTCTAAGCATGCCTTAATTTCTTGTAAAGATAAAAATGAAAGAACATGTGAAGTATGTATTCAAGCTAAGATGACAAAGAAACTGTTTCCGAAAGTAGAACGGAAAACTGAACTCTTAGAACTTGTTCAATCGGATATTTGCGAATTGAATGGAGTTTTAACCCGAGGTGGCAATCGATATTTCATTACTTTCATTGATGATGCCTCTAGATATACTTATGTATATTTACTAAGGCATAAAGATGAAGCCTTTGACATGTTCAAAGTGTTGGACCGTGCACCTGCAATGAACACCACTAGAGGGGGGGGTGAATAGTGGTTAGCGGAAATTACACTACAACCCTTTGTTAAAATCCCCTTGAAAACAGAATCTGAGACCAACTCAGATTCAGAACCCGTTTTTCAAAAATTCACAAATAATTGTACACAACTCCAAAAATTATGAAACTTTCCAGAATTAAACTTCAATGAGTTAACAAGACACTGTCCAAAAATCAGACAAAAATAAGATCGTTTGACCCTTCAAACAAATTAAAAGATTTAGATGGTCAATCTGGACAGAATTGGACAGAATGTTGCTGATTTTGAAAATAGTGTTTCTCTTTGAATACTCAACCAAAAAGGTTGATCTTTATATCAAAACACTCCTTAGGATGTGTAGATGAAGTTTCCAAAAGGCCCTGACCTCAAACAATTCTTGAAAAATACAGAATTTAACTTTTCTCAAAACTGGTCAGATTGCAGCCAGATTGGAGCAGTTATCTTGCAAAGACTGAAAGACTAACTTTTACTTGCTCAAATCAAGTGATTCTTGTTGCAAATGAAAGCTAACAGTCTGAAGTATAACTCCACCAAAAATCACGAATTTTGAAAATGTTTAGCTATTTTTTCAAATTGTGTGAAGTTGGGTGAAAACTGCAGTCAAAAACGGGCAGAAAACAGAAATAAAGAAACAAGAGAAGAACACCGAGGATTTATCCTGGTTCGGTCAATGTGACCTACTCCAGTCCCAAGGAACACCTTTCCTTGGATTTCACTATGATATGAACACCTTACAACAAGAGCCAAGCTTGATCCTTGGGTTATACACCAACCCTACTCAAGACTTGGATAATCACCTTCTAAGCAACACTTAGTTGCAATACCTCCAACACCTATTGATGTAGCCTTATAAAGATGGCTAATCAATCTTACAAACGAAGCTCAAGAGGCTTGTAGCTCACCAAAATATTAAGAACAACTTTGCTACAACAAAATACAACAACAAGAACAAGAAGATGAATATGAAAGCTATAGAATGCTTGTGAGCTTCAAGTGTGTTTCATCTTCTTCACCATTGCCTCTATTTATAGTGTGATTTGAGCCTTGAAGATAAGAATGCCAATGTGTCATCATCTTCATCATCAACTCCAAATGTCTTCTCATCATTGGTTGGCTTTGTACACTTGGCAAAATAAAACAACATGATTGGTCCACCTTGGCAAAATAATGTTGGCCAAAATTTTCAACTAAAAGTGACTTGGAATTATCTTGAAAATGTGAAGATAATAGCACCATAAAAACTCCATCATCTTCTCAACTTTTTGGCAAGATAATAGGCATGTGGAAGACCATTTCAAAAACTCAAAATTCAGCTCCATTTACAAGTAGTAGCCGTTGGCTACTTTGTATTTTCAAAAAAAAACTTTGATTTTTTTTCTTAATAAAATAAGAAAGGATAATACCACCAAATTATCCCCAACTTCAAGCATCATAATAGGACATGTGAAGTCTTCATTTGACTTCAAAAATCTGCTGAAATTTCACCAATAAAACAATATAGCCGTTGGCTATTTTTAGTAAACTCCAAGTTGGCAATTTTTGCCAACTAGCTCCTTTTTGGTTGGTCCACTTGTCTCCAACTCATAAAATGAACTCCACATCATATCCACCTTATCAATCACGTTTTTTTAACATATATATAAGTTTAGCAACTCAGATTTTTGAAGAAGAAATAAATAGATAACACTAGACAAGATTATGTCAACGTGTAACACCGAAATTCCCCAATATTTCTTCTTATATGTTGAGATCATTTCCACACCTTTGATACTTTTAACATATCTGAAAAATGATGATAAATTTTCTCTTATAACATATATAAGAGGGTCTTCGAGAAAAATTAGAATGTGACATCTCAAATCGTCACATATCCAGCTATAGTCAATAATATCATCGGTTGAGAGAAAAAGATATAAGATCACCATATTATCTTCAAAATAATAATAACACAGCTCCAGAATGAAGATAATAATATGCTCAAGAGATTCCTTGAGTGAAAATACCAAAAATACCCTCGGGGGTAAAATGACCAAAATACCCCTGGTGTGAGAAAACTCCAGAAATGTCCCGGATGGTCATAAATAATCATGATATCAACTTTGTCCTGATAAATAGTATAAGAATATGCTCTTGAAATATTTCCACCATATCATGTTCCTACAAAACTCAAAATACCAATTTTGCCCTTTTTGGTAAGTTGTAGAAACTTCCAAGGCATGTTAGTCACAAGACAATAATAATCACCAAAAACACATAATAATCACATAATGAACATGTATAAATCATATACAAATGAAAACAATCATTTTAACATATTTTAGAAAATTATTTCTAAAAACCCTAGACATCGATCGATGTGTAACAACCTGAGAGACCGATGTCAACTTTTTCAACTTTTAATCACATATAACACCATGTATGACATTTTTAAGTATTAACCACTTAAAATCATGACTTTGAAAATTATCCAAACATATTTCTCAACATTCTCCCCCTTTTGGATGATTTTCAAAATAACCTAACATGATTTTAACGTCACAACCCTTAACCAAAAGTTTAACCAAATGTTTTCAACTTTTAAAGTAGTATGTTGCTCCCCCTCAACTCATATTCTCCCCCTTAACCTATACTCAACTCATAACCAATTGAAACTTATCATTTCATACCAAATGATGACTTACCAACTAAAATCTAAAATCATGTGCTTATTCTATCTCCCCCTTTATTTTGCAAATCATGCAAAAGATAGAACTATACAATGGTATCGTAAGTCATCATACCTAATTTGGCACGCAATTTTTCAAACGTGGCTTGATTAAGGGGTTTGGTAAAGATATCAGCGATTTGGTGATCAGTTCTTATATGGTTTATCACTATGTCCTCATTTTGAACATGATCGCGAAGAAAGTGGTATCGCACCTCAATGTGTTTGGCCTTAGAATGAAGCACCGGATTCCGAGAAAGATTGATTGCACTTGTGCTATCGCAGAAAATTGGAATCTTTTTCATTTTAATGCCAAAATCACTAAGTTGCTGTTTAAGCCAAAGTATTTGAGTAGTACATAAACTCAAAGCAATATACTCGGCTTCAGTGGTAGAAAGAGCTACACTAGCTTGCTTTTTAGAAAACCAAGAGATCAAATTGGTTCCTATGAATTGACATGTGCCGCTAGTGGATTTTCTATCTAACTTGCAACCACCATAATAAGCATCACTATATGCGTGTAATTCCAACTTAGCATTTTTATCATACCATAGTCCTAAGTGAGGTGTATGCTTAAGATATCTAAATATCTTTTTCACTGCATTGTAATGTGATACCTTAGGACAAGATTGAAACCTAGCACACATACACACACTAAACATGATATCAGGTCTTGATGCAGTTAAGTATAACAATGAGCCAATCATAGACCTATAGAGTGTGTCATCAAAAGGTTTACCATTTTCATCCTTATCGAGTTTGGTACTAACACTCATGGGGGTAGTTGTAGGTTTCAAATCTTCAAAGCCAAACTTCTTAATCATATCATTGACATACTTAAGTTGGCTAATGTGAATTCCTTGAGGGGTTTGTTTGATTTGGAGTCCTAAGAAATAATTCAACTCTCCTACTATTGACATTTCAAACTCTGACTTCATACATTATTCGAAGTCTTTTACTAAGGTAGGGTTAGTTGAACCAAAGATAATATCGTCTACGTATATTTGAACTATTAACAAATCATTACCTTTTCTTCTTAGGAATAATGTGTTGTCTATGGTTCCCCTTTCATAATTATTCGCAATAAGAAAGTTTGCAAATCTATCATACCAAGCTCTTGGAGCTTGTTTCAAACCATATAAAGCTTTCTTAAGCTTGTAAACATGGTTAGGATTCTTTGGATCTTCAAATCCAGGGGGTTGTTTGACAAACACCTCTTCTTGGATGTATCCATTCAAGAAAGCACTCTTGACATCCATTTGGAAGAGTTTAATGTTACTTAGACTTGCAATCGCAAGCAATAATCTAATTGCTTCTAGTCGTGCAACAGGTGCAAAGGTTTCTTCATAATCTATACCTTCTTGTTGATTATAACCTTGTGCGACTAGTCTAGCCTTATTTCTTGTAATGTTTCCTTGTTCGTCCATCTTATTCCTAAACACCCATTTAGTTCCTATGATAGACTTATCTTCAGGTTTAGGTACTAAGTCCCACACATTGTTCCTTGTGAATTGGTTCAATTCCTCATGCATAGCTTCTATCCATGTTATGTCACCTAAGGCTTCTTTTACATTCTTAGGTTCTAATTGTGAGATTAAGCTATGTCCTTCAAATTGACTTATATTTCTACGTGTTCTAACCCCAACACTTGGATCCCCAATGATTAATTCTCTAGGGTGCCACCAATTCCTAGATCGACTAGGTTCACCCTCATTTTGTTCAAATGTTTCATTAGTGTGAACATTATCATATGTAATTGGATCATTAGTTACATTATCTTCCAACTGCAAAGTTTCTTCATTTATATCACCTAAGGGTTCATGCATATCTTGTTCAGGGGGAGTTGGTTCTAGATGACCAAGTACAGGCTCAAGTATTACATCATCATCAAACATATTTTCAACATTTGTTTCTTGTTTATGTTGATGTTTATCACTAACTTCGAAGCATGCATTTTCATTGAATTTTACATGTATAGATTCAATTATTTTTCTAGATGCAGGATTATAACACCTATATGCTCTTGAGTTAGTTGAATATCCAACAAATATACATTCAATAGACTTTTGTTCAAATTTATCTAGATTATCCTTAGTGTTTAGCACAAAACATTTACATCCAAATACTTTAAGATAATCTATTTTAGGTTGTCTATTGTTTAGCAATTCATAAGGCGTTTTATTTAATTTCTTTATAATAGTGAGCCTATTTATAATATAACATGCACAGTTAACAGCTTCAGCCCATAAATACTTAGGTAATTTATTTTCACACAGCATTGTCCTTGCAACTTCTTGAATCGTTCTATTTTTACGTTCAACAACTCCATTGAGTTGTGGTGTTCTAGGTGGTGAGAATTCATGTTTTATTCCATAAAGTTCACAAAATTTGATTACGTCTTTATTTTTAAATTCTCCACCTCTATCACTTCTAATTCTTTTGACATTTTCTTCGTAAATGTTTTCAAGTTGCTTGATAAGGGTTTCGATTGCTATGGAGCATCGTCTTTGTGTGTTAAGAACAATGTCCATGTGTAGCGTGAGTAATCGTCTACTATGACACACACATAGTAGTGTCCACCTAGACTTCTTGTCCTACTTGGACCAAATAAGTCTAAGTGAAGCAATTCTAGTACATGACTAGTACTCACTTCATATTTCGGTTTTAAGGTTTCTTTAATGTGTTTTCCCTTAATACATGTTTCACACATTTGAAAATTATCTAAGTCTAACTTAGGCATACCTCTAATTAAATTCTTTTTAGATAATTTCCTAATGGTTGAAATTCCTATATGTCCTAATCTTCTATGCCATAAATTCACATCTAAGTCATGTGATATTAGACACTTAACCTTAGCATTTAACATGTTATATAAGGTAAGGGTATAAATATTTCCATCTCTATTTCCTTTTAAAACCGTTTCTCCTTTTTCATTTATTATATCACAAGAATTGGGAAGAAAGGAGACATTATAACCACAATCTATAAGTTGAGAAATACTAAGTAAATTATAAGAGAGATTGCTTACTAGCAACACATTTCGTATTTGAAATGTGTTTGGGTCCCCGATTGTTCCTTTTCCAACAACTTTTCCTTTGTTGTTGTCACCGAATGTTACCTTTCCACCATCAATATGTTCAAGTTCGGTGAATAGATTGGGGTTGCCCGTCATATGCCTCGAACATCCACTATCTAAAAACCATTTGGTTTTTAGATTCTTTGACTTTGCCTCTTTCTTGCATTCCTTGCATTTTTCCTACAATGGAGACAAAGTTTTAGGTACCCTTTATTTGGGTCCTTGAATGTTAGGGGCATTATTCTTGTTTAGATAACCCTTAGGTATCCAAATTTGAATATACTTTCTAGGCACATTTTTAGCATGGTTAAAGTAAGAAGGATAAGCATATAGATGATTATTCCACATAAGTGAGGATGCATTGTTATACATGTTGCGCCATGGTTGATAATCATTATAGGATGACCGAATCTTATAATGTGTATAAGGCATGCGATTTTGTTTCTTATATGGTGCTCTATATGTATATTCATGTGTATTTCTATAAGACTTGTATGAAAGTTGCTTATGCTTAGGTTCATAAAAAGTTGGATGCATTTTATTTGGTCTAGTTGCATTTGTATACATGTAGGCATGATTTCTAGGTTGTCTAGATGCAAAATTTGGCCTAGATGTATGTTTATGCGTGTGCATATTGGTGGGTTTGTGTTGTATTTTTGCCTTGATATGAGTAGAAGAAGGTGTAGAAGAAGATGTAGCAGGCAAAGTTGATTTTGTATTATATGGCAACTTTTTACTAGATGAAACAAACTTAGTCTTTTCATTTACTTTTTCGTTTTCTTCTTTATAGCCTAGGCCGGTTTTATCATTGCCATACTTTTGTGATGAGATAAGTGTATCTAACATATTTGCACCCGATTTAAATTGTTCTATCATTTTTTCTAAGGTAAATTTAGAAGACTTAAGTTGCACTATTTCATTTTCACAACTTTCTAACTTGGATTTCAACATTTTATTTTCCATTTGTAACTTTTGTTCATCTTTCCTATATGATTCAATTTTGTTCTCTAAAGAATCAAGAGTATTAGTAGACTCTTGTTTAAGAGATTCTAGTTGATCGGAAAATTCCAAGTTGGACGTCTTCAACTTGTCATTTTCTTCAACTAGTTTCTTCTTTTCTTTAGAGAGCCTCTTACAGTGAGCATGCATTCGTAGGAATTCTTCATACATTTCATCAAATGTCATGTCACTATCAGAATCACTATCAGAAGAAGAACATACCTCGTTGGATACGAAGCACACTTGAGCTTCCTCAGTTTCGGATTCTGAGTCGGATGAGTCGCTCCATGTGCTCACCTTCATTGCTCGTTTCCCTTTTCTTGCCTTAGACTCCTTTGTCTTTGACGTTTGAGCTTCCTTGTCCTTGGCTTGTTTATTATTGTTGTTTTTATTATTATTTTTCTTTGTTGGACAATCGTATGAAATATGTCCTTTTTGACCGCATTCATAACACTTTAATTCTTTATTATACCATTTGTTTGTGTTATTTTTCTTAGATTGAGAAAAAGAAGAAGAAGAAGAATTATGTTGTCTATTCCTATTTGGGCGTTTGAAAAACTTTCTAAGTTTTCTAGCAATCAATATCAAGTCATCGTCTAATTCAGTATCACTATTACTATCATCGTTATTAGCATGTGTTTCAGTTGTTTTGAAGGCTATTGACTTACTGGATGACTTAGACGATTCAGACTTTCGTTGGTTCAGTTTTACCTCATAGACTTTAAGAGACCCGATCAATTCATCCATCTTGGTGATTGACTTTGTCTCCTCGATTGCAGTCACCTTTGGATCCCATTCAGCAGGGAGACTTCGTAGCACCTTTTGAACCTTTTCATTGTTCGAAAATGACTTCCCTAAAGCTTCAAGGGCATTGAAAATATTAGTAATCCTCAAATCCATAGATGTTATGGATTCGTTTGGCAACATTTCGAAAGTCTCTAATTCAGTCATAAGCATGTTTATTTTTGACTCTTTAACACCACTAGTACCTTCATGCTTTAATACAAGTGATTTCCACATGTCGTGTGCACTTGTGCAATTTGACACATATCCTGCTTCAGAAGTTGTAAGTCCATTCAAAAGTAATTGCATAGCTTTAGCATTCATGGACATTTTCTTTTTATCATCTGATGACCATTCACTTTTGTATTTTTCAACCTCTTGAGTTACTCCACTAACTTGTACAACTTTCATTGGAATGTACGGCCCATCTTCAACTATAGACCATAAATCGATGTCTATAGCCATTAAGAATAGCCTCATTCTTAGTTTCCAATGAACAAAATTATTGCCATCAAAAAGAGGAGGGCGTTGTGTGGACATACCTTCCAACTCACCTTTGTGAGAAACAATAGCCATAGTATGTACCTTTGATTTGAGACAAGCAGTATATTATGAATTGTTGTTTCTTGGCCTTGTATTGTTCGTACGGTGTTGAATCTTGCTTCTTTTGAGTGGTGTTGGTCTGGCTCTGATACCAAATGTTGGACCGTGCACCTGCAATGAACACCACTAGAGGGGGGGTGAATAGTGGTTAGCGGAAATTACACTACAACCCTTTGTTAAAATCCCCTTGAAAACAGAATCTGAGACCAACTCAGATTCAGAACCCGTTTTTCAAAAATTCAAAAATAATTGTACACAACTCCAAAAATTATGAAACTTTCCAGAATTAAACTTCAATTAGTTAACAAGACTCTGTCCAAAAATCAGACAAAAATAAGATCGTTTGACCCTTCAAACAAATTAAAAGTTTTAGATGGTCAATCTGGACAGAATTGGACAGAATGTTGCTGATTTTGAAAATAGTGTTTCTCTTTGAATACTCAACCAAAAAGGTTGATCTTTATATCAAAACACTCCTTAGGATGTGTAGATGAAGTTTCCAAAAGGCCCTGACCTCAAACAATTCTTGAAAAATACAGAATTTAACTTTTCTCAAAACTGGTCAGATTGCAGCCAGATTGGAGCAGTTATCTTGCAAAGACTGAAAGACTAACTTTTACTTGCTCAAATCAAGTGATTCTTGTTGCAAATGAAAGCTAACAGTCTGAAGTATAACTCCACCAAAAATCATGAATTTTGAAAATGTTTAGCTATTTTTTCAAATTGTGTGAAGTTGGGTGAAAACTGTAGTCAAAAACGGGCAGAAAACAGAATAAAGAAACAAGAGAAGAACACCGAGGATTTATCCTGGTTCGGTCAATGTGACCTACTCCAGTCCCAAGGAACACCTTTCCTTGGATTTCACTATGATATGAACACCTTACAACAAGAGCCAAGCTTGATCCTTGGGTTATACACCAACCCTACTCAAGACTTGGATAATCACCTCTAAGCAACACTTAGTTGCAATACCTCCAACACCTATTGATGTAGCCTTATAAAGATGGCTAATCAATCTTACAAAAGAAGCTCAAGAGGCTTGTAGCTCACCAAAATATTAAGAACAACTTTGCTACAACAAAATACAACAACAAGAACAAGAAGATGAATATGAAAGCTATAGAATGCTTGTGAGCTTCAAGTGTGTTTCATCTTCTTCACCATTGCCTCTATTTATAGTGTGATTTGAGCCTTGAAGATAAGAATGCCAATGTGTCATCATCTTCATCATCAACTCCAAATGTCTTCTCATCATTGGTTGGCTTTGTACACTTGGCAAAATAAAACAACATGATTGGTTCACCTTGGCAAAATAATGTTGGCCAAAATTTTCAACTAAAAGTGACTTGGAATTATCTTGAAAATGTGAAGATAATAGCACCATAAAAACTCCATCATCTTCTCAACTTTTTGGCAAGATAATAGGCATGTGGAAGACCATTTCAAAAACTCAAAATTCAGCTCCATTTACAAGTAGTAGCCGTTGGCTACTTTGTATTTTCAAAAAAAACTTTGATTTTTTTTCTTAATAAAATAAGAAAGGATAATACCACCAAATTATCCCCAACTTCAAGCATCATAATAGGACATGTGAAGTCTTCATTTCACTTCAAAAATCTGCTGAAATTTCACCAATAAAACAATATAGCCGTTGGCTATTTTTAGTAAACTCCAAGTTGGCAATTTTTGCCAACTAGCTCCTTTTTGGTTGGTCCACTTGTCTCCAACTCATAAAATGAACTCCAAATCATATCCACCTTATCAATCACGTTTTTTAACATATATATAAGTGTAGCAACTCAGATTTTTGAAGAAGAAATAAATAGATAACACTAGACAAGATTATGTCAACGTGTAACACCGAAATTAACCAATATTTCTTCTTATATGTTGAGATCATTTCCACACCTTTGATACTTTTAACATCTCTGAAAAATGATGATAAATGTTCTCTTATAACATATATAAGAGGGTCTTCGAGAAAAATTAGAATGTGACATCTCAAATCGTCACATATCCAGCTATAGTCAATAATATCATCGGTTGAGAGAAAAAGATATAAGATCACCATATTATCTTCAAAATAATAATAACACAGCTCCAGAATGAAGATAATAATATGCTCAAGAGATTCCTTGAGTGAAAATACCAAAAATACCCTCGGGGGTAAAATGACCAAAATACCCCTGGTGTGAGAAAACTCCAGAAATGTCCCGGATGGTCATAAATAATCATGATATCAACTTTGTCATGATAAATAGTATAAGAATATGCTCTTGAAATATTTCCACCATATCATGTTCCTACAAAACTCAAAATACCAATTTTGCCCTTTTTGGTAAGTTGTAGAAACTTCCAAGGCATGTTAGTCACAAGACAATAATAATCACCAAAAACACATAATAATCATATAATGAACATGTATAAATCATATACAAATGAAAACAATCATTTTAACATATTTTAGAAAATTATTTCTAAAAACCCTAGACATCGATCGATGTGTAACAATCTGAGAGACCGATGTCAACTTTTTCAACTTTTAATCACATATAACACCATGTATGACATTTTTAAGTATTAACCACTTAAAATCATGACTTTGAAAATTATCCAAACATATTTCTCAACACAAAGTCTATAAAATGGAAGTTGAAAATCAATCGGGATTGAAAATCAAAGTTCTAAGAAGTGATCATGGTGGTGAATACTTTCCTCTTGAATTTAATCAATTCCGTGAGGAGAATGGTATCATACACCAGAAAAGTGCTCCATACACACCCCAACAAAATGGTTTGGCTGAAAGAAAGAATATAAGTTTAGTTGACATGCTAAATGCAATGTTAATAAACTCTGGTTTGCCAAAGAATTTGTGGGAAGAAGCCTTGTTGACGGCTTGTCATATCATAATAGAATTACTTCTAAAAAGTTTAAGGTTTCTCCATACGAATTATGGAAGAAACGAAAGCCAAATCTAAGTTATCTTAGAGCTTGGGGTTGTCTAGCCTATTATAGAGTTCCGGATCCAAAGAGGACTAAGTCAGGGTCAAGAGCTCTTAAAGGTGTCTTTATTGGATATGCCAAAAACTTTAAAGCATATAGGATTCTAGATTTAGAATCCAATGTGGTTGTTGAATCTAGAGATGTTGAATTTCTTGAGAATAAGTTCTTGAGAACAGATTCAAATCAAAGTTCAACTAGTGAGAATTTGAATGAACCTATTGTTGGAGATTTCTCCAATGATCCTTCTAGTGTTGATGATCAAAATCAAGATTCTCCAACTGAGGTTAGGAGAAGTCAGCGTGCTAGAAAGGAAAAGTATTTACATCCGGACTTCATTTCTTCGCAATCCATTACTTTCTTAGTTAAAGGTAATAGGACAAAGGTATTTAATCAAATACCTATTGTACTAAGCGTGGAAGATGATCCAAAATCCTATAAGGAGGCGATGCAATCGAGAGATGCATCATTTTGGAAGGAAGCAATTGATGATGAGATGAATTCGTTATTGTCTAACAATACATGGATTCTCGCTGATTTGCCTCCAAGTTCCAAAGCAATGGATGTAAATGGGTATTTAGAAGAAAATACAATACGGATGGTTCACTTCAAACTTTCAAGGCTAGATTAGTAGCCAAAGGCTTTAGACAACGAGAAGGGATAGACTATTTTGATACATATGCTCCTGTAGCAAGAATAACATCCATTAGAGTGTTGATAGCATTAGCATCCATAAATAACTTGGTTATTCATCAAACGGATATTAAGACTGCATTTCTCAATGATGATTTAGACGAAGAGGTCTATATGGAACAACCGGAAGGTTTTGTACTTACGGGGAATGAGCACAAAGTGTGCAAGTTGATAAGGTCTTTGTATGGAATGAAACAAGCACCGAAACAATGGCATGCAAAGTTTGACACTACCATTTTAAAGGATGGTTTCCGACATAATGGTGTAGATAAGTGTGTATATTCCAAGTTTACAGACAAATATGGTGTCATTATTTGTTTGTACGTGGATGACATGCTGATTATCGTACTAATATGGAAGGAGTAAATGAGACTAAGAAGTATTTAACTTCACAATTCCAAATGAATGATTTGGGTAAGGTAGATACTATCTTAGGGATTAAGGTGTCCAAACATAGTGGGGGTTTTGCTCTTTGTCAATCTCATTACATAAACAAAGTGTTGATTAAGTTTAAACACTTGGAGGTCAAAGAAGAAAACACACTGTTCGATGCCTCATACAAATTGACTGGATATACCAGAAGAGTGGTAGCACAATTGGAATATGCTAGTGCAATTGGTAGCTTAATGTATGCTATGCATTGCACTTGACCGGATATCGCCTTTGCGGTGTGTAAATTATCAAGGTTTACAAGTAATCCTAGTAAAGACCATTGGAAGGCGATCGGGCGAGTACTTGGGTACTTGAAGAGGACTATGAGTTATGTATTGTTTTATAATAATTTTCTAGCCATGTTAGAAGTTTATACTGATGCTAGTTGGATAACTAGTGTTGGTGATAACAAGTCTACTACGGGTTGGATATTTACATTGGGTGGTGGTGTTGTTTCTTGGGCTTTAAAGAAACAGACATGCATAACTCATTCAACAATGGAATCCGAATTCATACCATTGAGATCTGCAGGTAAAGAAGCGGAATGTCTGAGAAATCTATTATTGGATATAGAGTTGTGGCCACAACCGATGCCAGCCATTTCTTTACACTGTGATAGCCAAGCAACGATGTCTAGAGCTTATAGTAAAATCTATAATGGAAAATCTAGACATGTCAGCCTTAGGCATGATTATGTAAGGCAATTAATAATGGATGGTGTAATAGCCGTTGCATACGTCAGATCCTGCAATAACCTGGCGGATCCGTTAACAAAGAGTCTATCAAAAGACTTGGTACAAAGTACATCTTTAGGGATGTGATTGAGACGTATGGGATAAGTTCACTTGTGATAGAAAACCAACCTTGTCTAGCATACCACTAGCCAAAGGTTCAATGGGTAACAACAAGTCACAAAGTGAGGTATTAAAGCACTATGATTGATCTTTAAAGAATCAAGCCGCACGACATTGATCTTTAAAGAATTGGAATGTTAGTGTTAAAGGAGGATGAGTGTTAAAACACTCTTAATGACGAATTAAAAGGAATTATCTTAATTGTCACCTATATGAACATAGGAAGTGGTGCCGCTTCGACAAGCAATGATCTTGAAATGTTCATGAATACTAAGGGTAGCACAAGGCCATAAAGTGCGGTTTAAAATGGACTTCGATTGAGAGTGTGGTTTCATGTGTATAATGTTTCCGGTTCTAACACATAGGAATCTGATTCAAGGATTTTTAGCTATAATGATTTCGTTAGAACTTTGAAATGTTATACTAATAAGAGGTTCAAATCGAAAGATACTTCTTAAATACATGAAATGTCATAAGTTGATTTACAAACTAAGTGGGGGATTGTTATAATAGTTTGTAAAGGCAATGGAATGAAGAATGGATGTTTGAGATCAAAGATGAAGGTGAAATGGTGTTGGAATAAGCAAGAATAGGTTGACTCATGACTTGGATTGATCCATGTATCAAATGGATAGATCTATGTGGCATGGAAATGAAGTTGAGTATTCAGCCGGACATAGATCGATGTACATAGATCGATCACATCGATCGATCGATGTGTCCTGGGTGCAGAGTTGAAACTTTCTGTCTGACATAGATCGATCATATAGATCGATCGAAGTGACTTTGATCGATCGATGTCACATCAATTGATCGATGTCCTGACAGAGGTGACTTTTCATGGAAATTCACATCTTTTGCACCAAGAGACATGCCCAATCGCCATGCAACTACCTCCAACGACTTCCTGGAGTTTGAGAGCCTATAAATAGGCTTTTAAAACCCATTAGAAGTATCATCTTGCAATCTATAATATACAAGCATTCCATTTTTTTTCTTCCTATACTAATACACTTTTGTTCTCAGAAAGTTCATAGTTTCTCAATCCTATTTGCTGAGTATTAGAGATTGTTGACTGTTGTATCCTAGGAGGAAGTTTACCTATAACCCTGCAGCATCAAGTGGGGGCAAATATTCCTTACGGAAAGTGGGTATACACGCCTCAAGCCAAGTTCTTTCGTTGTTCTTGATTTCTTGTTCGTTGTCTTGTTTCCTACATTTCATAACATCAAGAGACCATGTGAGTTTACTCATCAGAAGTAGGAACACTTTTACGGCAGTGGTATCGAAAATATGCATCTTCAATGACCCTTACATGCATATTCAACTTTGCCTTCTCTATGAATCTCAAACTCCTTCATAAGACAAATCTTTATATGTAGGCAGCCTTTTGTTTTTGGGCCCATTTGTTTAGCTCTCATGCCTAAAAGTCTCCAATAACACTTAGAGCATTTATGAACTCTATAAACATTTAACACATGACCCTTTTTGTTATAAAAGAAATGAGTAGGTGTATGATGTGATTGTGAGTTTTTATACTTGGACGGTTTAGTTACATTCATAAGCTTACAATCTTGTAGTACGTATAGAATGGACCTTAAACTTTGAAAAGATAAAAAAGGACCATGTAATTTATAGGTCTGTATATGTTAGTGCATATATATTAGGATGCTTACACAAAACAAAGCAGTGATAACTTGAGTCCTGCAGAAGCCTAAGACAATAACTGGTAACATATATTGAGTTGTAGCTCAGAAACAACTTATAACATTACATGGAATTCATGACTTGCATAGCACTAAAACGTTCACAAACAACAAAACCACAATTGAAAACCCTTCCCATAACTTGGGGAAACCAAGAAGCAAACATGAAAAAGATAAGTTTGGATCTTGTTGTAATTTGGTTCATATCATATTGAAATCTAAGGAGAGGTGTTCCTTGGGACTGGAACAGGTCACATTGACCGAACCAGGATAAATTGTCGGTGTTCTTGTCTTGTATCTATATTTCTGCATTCTGCCTGCTTTTCACTGCAGTTTTCACACGAATTCTCACATTTTAATAAAATAGCTAAACACTTACAAAATTTGTGATTTTTGATGGAGTTATACTTCAAATTGTTAGCGTTCATTTGAAACAAGAATCAATTGATTCGAGCAAGGAAAGTTAGTCTTTTAGTCTTTGCAAGATAACAACTCAAATCTGGCTGCAATCTAACCAGTTTTGAGAAAACTTGAATTCTGTTTTAATCAAGAATTGTTTAAGGTCAGGATATTTTGGAATCATAAACTAGACATCCTAAGGAGTGTTTTGACATAAAGATCAATCTTTTTGGTTAAGTATTCAAATATAAACACGTTTTCAATTTCAGCAACACTCTGTCCAAATCTGTCCAGATTGACCATCTGAATCTTTTTATTTGTTTGAAGGGCCAACGATCTTATTATTGTTTGATTTTTGGATAGAGGCATCCTCATATCTGTCACTTCCATCCTCTGCGACTATGTCCTCTTGATGGTTCAGCAGTCTTTTCCATATCACATTGTCGGCCGTACTGCCTCCCTATAAAAATTTTCTTTTAATTTAGTTGGAAAATTCTTGTCACACAGCACCTCTGAGGCCGCCCTCCACCTACAACAGCCTGTCTGAACTCAATATATTCATATTCCGTATTCATATGAGCTCCATGTGTATATCTATTTTGCATCACGTCACATATGCCATATATACACCCATTTTGCACCACAAGCCACATATACCACATATTTACCATATATATATATCAGATGCCGCATAGACAAACACATACCACACATATCACAAGCCGCGCACCACATATACCACGTACATACAAATATACATCACATGCCACTTGTACCATATTTACCACATATATATTTTTCTTTCTCTTTTTGTAACTTTTTTAAATAAAAAAAAAAAGAAAATAAGGCACGACCAACATTTAACCGTACAAGTGAATTCAGGTTTAAACAAAGTATAATAATAGTATAAGTTAATACTAGACTAGATTAGAGCTGCGGACAATGGGACATGAGGAAAGGGGATTAGGACACAACAACAGCTTCTAGAATTGACTCAAAACACAATGGAATTGGAGCTCTTTAATCAACAGTTGAACCACACCGAGAAGACACCGGTAGCAGTGACGGAGGATCATATCCAATTGATGCATTATCCGAATTTTCTTCAATAGTGAAAACAGATCCAGTTGATGCATTATCCTAATTCAGTTAATGATTATCCTAAATATGATTTAATCATATCTACTAAGATACCATGAACAAACAGACAAATTTTTTTTTTTGTTGCACAAAATGTATAGGAGGCCCAATATGCTAAATTTTCGAATATTCTTCATAACAAACGACACATAAAATATACGAGAAGCACCACACCAATTTAAGATTCATTAAATCATTCATCTCCATGGTGAAGTAGCAGTTGATCATCTATCTCTATTGTGAAGTAGCAGTTGATCGATACAGCTTAACGCAATTTTCATTATGGGTCATTGGAAAACAAACTTTGTGTGTTTCTAACACTTAGGTATGGTTGCGTACATATGACTCTCTATACCCGTCATAGATGGGAGCCTATAAGACAATAAGCTAATGTTGTTGTTGTATTTACCGCATCTTGCATGGCTAGTTAGCCATATTCTTTATACTCTGTCTCTTCGTCATTTTCCTTCTACCGCATTTAACACTTTATTTTGTGACGGAACTTCTAATGTTTAACATGTGCATCTAACAGTTTGGTTTTCTACATTCACATATCGCCTCATTTTATCATCTATAGCCGTAGGACTGTAGATTGTTTTTGCTTACCTTATTAAAATCATAATTATGATGAAAAAAGTATTACCTTCCTACAGCTGTACAACTGCAGATTGTTTTCGGCGTATTATAGGCTTTGTTCATTGGGTATTGCCAGCGTTTCTCGTTTTTATCTGATGTAATGCTGAATCTGTCAACAAAATATGATTTCTTGCGGAATTGTTTATACAATATATATCAAGAGTTTGAAAAATCCAAAAATGGAGACAACTGTTACAACTTGCAAATATAAAAATTATAGCTTAACTTACCGGCGGAATCAATGAGAAAGGTGTTTGCTGGAAAAAAGATAAAGAGTAGCTATCTTTGAATATTTTGACACATAATGTCACACTACATTAGTAATAACAAGAAATAGAAGATGACAATTCTAAAATTGAATTATACAAGTATTGTACCTGTGTCACAGCTAGGTCGGAAACATGGTATTCTAAATATAATGATTAATGCTAGATTACTTCCATAATAGTATGAAGATTTTAAAATTATCTTATGAAATATTTTAAAATAAATTTCATTAACAATATGTTTACTGTCAAGTATTTTTTTACTGCGATATAACATGAAAAGGAGCTAGCTATTATGTGATTTATATACTTGTACAATTGAGAATAAAATAATAAAAATGTATATGAGATATAATTTATGCAAATTGATGTATCTATGTTTTAAAACATTTGTGGCTTTAGTTCAAATGAAGCAAAAAAAGAGCATGGCACCTCTTTGCAATATGAAATAGAAAATATAAATATGAACACATGATACATGAGCAAAAAAAAGAAAGAAACTATACGATACAAAAACAACAAAAAGAAAATGTTAGAGTTTAGCTCAGCTTAGCTACCGACATGACGTGCCCACCTGATCACCGTGCCGTCCTGACCTCCTTGTTCAGCTCAGCTCGGAAGTGTACTGACCTGATTGTAGATAATCTGAACTTATTAGCTGGCCGACCTAACCTCATTCTCTACCAGCTCAGCTCAGCAGATTTGAAGCGCTAATTACGACTAACTAGATATCATTGTGGATATCCAATCTAATCAAATATATATTATTCATTGAGTTTATCTTGTGCATAAATATAGAAATATGATAGGATTTGTACTGATCTCTTTAGCTATAGATTAGCACAAATTGCTCTTTTGTATTTTCTATAAATTAACGGACAAATGAATAGGAACGTCAAAGATTTGAGTTGCCCAATAAGTCTTTGTGCAAATCTATTTTTACATGGTATTAGAGCCGGGTTATGCTTTCTGATCGTCTTTCTTCAAAAACTTTCTTCCCCAACCATGGCAGTCAAATCTTCCTCCTCTTATTCTCAAACCGCGGCAACCGAATCCTCTCATGGGAAAATCATATCTCCCTTTGATCTACACTCAGGTGACCATCTTGGGTTGCTCATCACTCCGCTCCAACTCACCGGATCAAATTATGAAGAATGGGCAAGGGCCATTTGTGGCTCCTTGCTCGCCCGACGAAAATATGGTTTTCTTGATGGAACCATATCTCAGCCTGCTGATGGGTCTCCTGACATGCCAGATTGGGAGCCAGTCAACTCAATGATTGTGGCATGGATTTTGAATACGATTATGCCCAGCCTGTGTTCTATCGTCTCGTACTTATAGAACACTAAGGAATTATGGGAAGACATTAAACAACGATGCAATGTTGTGAGTGCTCTGCGAGTGCAGCATTTGAAGAAAGCACTCACAAATTGTAAACAAAATGGAGATTCTGTCATGATATATTGTGGAAGATTGAAGAAACTCTAGGATGAGTTGAAAGACTATGACGGCATCCCAATGTGTTCCTGCAATGGCTGCAAATGTGATATGTGACTAACACTTAGTCGTCACAAAGAAGCTGTCCGAGTTCATTAGTTCCTTATGGGACTTGATGAACATACGTTTAGTACGGTTCGCTCGTCTATCCTTAATCAGGAACCTCTTCCCACCTTGAACAGGGCTTATCACTTGGTGGTTCAAGAGGACAGCCTGGATTCTATTGCCTTTGCAGAAGACAAGTGTGAATCTCCTGCCTTTGCCCTAACAGTCTCAGGAAAGTTAGGTGTTGACATGAAGAACTCCAAATCTGCGGTGATGTGCACACAACGGGAAGGGACATGAGGCCAACGGGTGCTTTCAAGTCATTAGTTATCCTTACTGGTGGGGTGACCGACCTAAAGGACAATTCAAGACGACCTACACCTCCGACATCCTTGCGACCCATGGTCACAGGCAGCACTACACATGTGGCAACTGCCTCATCAAAGGCATCTTCCACCCCGGACAATGCACATGGGGGTGCAAAGATTTTGGTCTACCCCTCCGTAGTCGAGCTGAGCTTACTTCTCCCAGCTCTTAGTACACGTAAGCAAACAACTCCGGAACGCCTGAGTGGTAAGCTACCTGACTCTTTTTAAATATAGATTCACGAGCTTCTCATCATACAACGGGTAATCTAAACCTTTTATATAATTGTGTCCCAATCTCGCCGTGCAATATCCGGCTGCCCGATGGAACTATGACCCAAGCGGAGCAACAAAGGTCAGCTCGGTTGAACGAAGAACATATGCTAGACAAAGTGTTCTTTGTCCGAAACATAGCTTGCAATTTTTTATAAGTGTCGCAATTGTTGCACAATCAAGATTATCTTGTTAAATATACTAATGAGGGTTGCATGATACATGACCAGAATATCAGGACTCAGATTGGAGCGGGCGATGTATTTGAAGGGCTGTACATCTTGAGGAGAGCAGATTCTATGTGGATGCATACTGAAGGGAAGCAATTCAATGTCTCCTTATGGCACAATTGGTGGGGACACCCTTCCAGTCGAGTTTTGCATCTATTACATGGAGTAGTACCTTCATTTGATGAAACCAGCACAACTTGTTGTGAGGTCTGTCTTCGTGCAAAGCAGACCAAAGAACCATTTGATTCAAGCAATACTATTACCGAACATTGTTTTGATAAAGTGCATTGTGATGTAAGGAGTCCTTACCGACATAAATCTTCTTGTGGTTCTTCTTATTTTTTGACTTTTGTGGATGACCATTCTCAGGTAGTGTGGGTGTATTTGTTGAAAACCGAAGATCGGGTACTAACTTTGGTGAAACAATTCTTTGCCATGGTTAATACACAGTTCGGTCAAAAGATTAAAATTTTCCATATTGGCAATGGAAAAGAATTCTTACCACTAATCCTTTTCTATGCTGACCAAGGTGTAATACATCATCCCTCCATTGGATATACTCCCCAACAAAATGGAAAAGTAGAACATAAACATCGAGTGTGTTCTGACCACAGTTCATCTTATAAAAAGCACTTTTACAGTCCTACTCGGAGTCAAGACATCTTACAAAATTTTATTTGGTCGACCTCCCAATTACAATGACCTTCGAGTCTTTGGCAATTTATGTTACGTTCACAATGATCAATGGCATGGTGACAAGTTCAAACCACGCAGTCGTAAATGTATCATGGTTGGATACCCCTCTAGAAAGGAAAGGATGGACTGTGTGCGACCTGGATACTTATGAATTTGTTTATTTTCTGTAGCATCACCTTCGCCAAGACCACGTTTCCATTTGTCAGTAGCCCTTCCTCCATCCTCTCCCTATCTTCTGAATCTTTACCCAACCACTCTCCCATGATAGAAACACCTTTGTCACTACTCGAGACACCTACTTCCACACCCGTGTTGATCTCAACTGGCTTAAGTCCATCACACCAGCCCTGTCTGACTGACCAAAAGCAGACATCAGGGCTTAGCATGGACGAAAATACCTCAACACCTGAACTCAGCACTGCGGAACAAACTTCAACGTCTTAGCTGACCTCTCCAGCTCATCCATAATCTCTTTCAACCAAGCTTGGCAGAGGACAACACGTCAACCCTTTGCCCACATCACTTGAATGCCGCTCAGACCAACCCTTCGCCCACATCACTTAAACCGACTTTACTATGTCAACAATTTTCTTAGTAATCATTGTTTTCTATTGTCCATCGCACTTTTGTTGTGGCTATCACCTCGAACACAGAAACCAGACTCTTACTATCCACAAAAAGAGATCCTAACTGGCTTGGTGCCTTGCGCGAAGAGCTGCAAGCTCTTGAGGATAATCAAACCTGGACATTAGAGGAGTTACATCCTGGGAAACATGCTATCGGCTGTAAATGGGTGTACAAGGTAAAACACGACTCGAATAGGAGTATAGAGTGCTGCAAGGCTAGGCTGGTTGTGCACAGCAATAGTCAGATCGAGGGAATTAACTACACTGAAACTTTTGCTCCCATCCCGAAGATGGTCACAGTTCGTGTACTCTTGGCTCTAGCGGCTGCTCGGCAGTTTTTCTACTTGTCAGATAGACGTACAAAATCCATTTCTTCACGGTGATTTTGATGACGAAGTATATATGAAACTACCTCCTGGGTTCGCAGCAACCTCACCTTGCACCGTCTGTCGCTTGTGCAAATCCTTATATGCTCTTAAGCAAGTTCCTCGGTGTTGGTTTGCTAAGCTCTCTTCTGCTCTGCACTCTTATGGTTTTGTTAAGTTCTATTCGGATTATTCTTTGTTCAACTATGCTCGTGCTCATATTCATATTTATGTCTTGATCTATATAGACCATCTTATACTTGTGGGTAATGATTCTCATGAGATAGAGGTTGTTAAAACATATCTATGTACCTCTTTTCATATGAAAGATCTTGGCCCTTTAAAATATTTTCTCGTCCTTGAGGTCGCTCGCAGTGCTGCAGGTATTTTTATATCCCAGCGTAAGTATACTCTAGACATTATTGCAGATTATGACTTGCTTGCTTCAAAGGCTGCCTCCATACCCTTGGAACAACAACATCAGTTGGCTCAGTCTACAAGCTCTCTTCTCGAAGATCCACTATCGTATCGACGTCTCGTTGGTCGATTGGTATCTCAGTCTGAGCTCTCTTACGTTGTACACACACTGGCTCAGTTTATGTAATCACCTCGGCTTCACCACTGGCATACTGCTCTGCATGTTGTTTGGTATCTCAAAGGATGCCCGAGTCAAGGGCTTCTCTTTCCGACAACTAATGACCTCCAATTAATTGCCGACTGTGACTCAGATTGAGCAAGATGTCCTCTTACTCGCAGTTCTCTTTCCTCCTGCTTTATTCAACTTGGAACAACACCCATCTCGTGGAAGACTAAAAAGCAACATCCTGTCTCTCGTTCCTCTGTCGAGGCAAACTATCGCGCCATGGCCTACACTACTTGTGAGGTGAAGTTACTGCTAAGTCTTCTTTGTTTTCTTGGCATATCTCACTCAACTCATGTTATCCTTTACACTGATAGTCAGTCTGCATTGCATCATGCTCACAATCATGTTGCTCATGAACAAACTAAACACATTGAGGTTGACTCTCACTTTCTTCGGGATGCCGGCTTAGATGGACAAATTCGCCCCTTCATGTCTCAACAACACATCAGCTTGCTGACATCCTTACAAGGTCTCTTGGGAATCACGAGTTTTGTTTCTCGTTGTCCAAGTTGGGCATTGACGACCTCCACGCATCACCTTGAGGGGGGTGTTAGAGTTTAGCTCAGTTTAGTTGCTGACCTGACGTGCCAACCTGACCTCTGTGCCAACCTGACCTCCTTGTTCAGCTCAGCTCGGAAGTGCATTGACCTGACTGTAGATGATCTGAACTTACTAGCTGATCTGACCTTATTCTCTACTAGCTCAGCTCGGGAGATCAGAAGTGCTAATTACGACTGACTAGATATGATTGTGGATATCCAGTGTAATCAAATATATCTTATTCATTAAGTTTATCATATACATAAATGTAGAGATATGATTGGATTTGTATTGATCTCATTAGCTATAGATTATCACAAATGTCACTTTTGCATTTTTTATAAATTGACGGACAAATGAATAGAAACTTAGAAATTTGAATTGCCCAAAAGTCTGTGTGCAAACCTATAGAGTATCATATTGTCGCTATAACGCAACAGGCAGCCTTTTTATTTTAAGAAAAAACTCCTTAAAACACGGAATACACCTCTAAATCTGAATTTGGCATAGAATAAATCTCTGTAACCAACGAAATATACCACATAAATCAACCATTGTTATACATGGAAATCAACGACAATGTTAAATGCAAAAACTTTACGCCTGCATAGGGCCTCACCCATCTAAATATACAAATGAATTCATTTTTTAATAAAGTATAAGTTAAGATTAGACTAGACTAGAGTTAGAGAGGGCAAAGGCACATGAGGAAAGGGGATTTGGACATAGCAACAACTTCTAGGATGAGAGAGCAGGACTTAGAGTAACTGATAAGGTTGCTGTTTTGTGATCTTGAGGTCACCGGTTCGAGTCATGGAATTAGTCTCTTGCAAAAATGTAAGATAATGCTGTGTATATCAGATCGTAAAGTAATCCAGCCCTCTCAGACCATACACAAACGTAAAAGCCTAGTACACGGAAACCTACTTTTAACAACTTCTAGGATTTCCTCAAACCGGAATGGAAATGGAGCTCTTTAATCAACAGTTGAACCAGACGAGTATACACCGCTAGCAGTCGCGGAGGATCATATCTAACTGATGCATTATCCTAATTTTCTTCAACAGTGAAAACAGATCCAGTCGATCAAAGTGGACGCAATGATGATGCTTTTCGTCAATAAATTTTAAAAATAAATTATTTTACTTAAATATAGAGTTTCTTGTATAAAATTAAACACTGAAAATGTGTTTCTTTATCATCTACCTTAATTCTCATATAAGATATTGTTTTAACAATTACATAATAAGTTAGTACATACTTTAAAGATCGGTTTCATGCATATCCCATTCTGAATTGTATATTACTATATGGTTATGATTCTTATTGAAAGTTACACTATCATCCTTTGTCTAATCATATATAAAAGTTCGCATCATTAATAACGAAATTATTAATAAATATAAACACATCCTATGTTTGAGCAGAAATTTTACTATTCTTAGACCCTTTAAAAAATATCTCTAATCTGATTCAGAAATTTTCAGATTCAGTATCCGTTTTAAAAAATATGCAACTCTCACTACACAATTCCAACGTATTAAACACAATCGGTCCAAAAATGAAAAAAAGGGTTGGCCTTTTCAAACAAGTATGAAATTTCAAGTACTCAGACTGAGCATAATTTAACAAAAAGTGAGTGAATTTTGAAAGACTCTAACTTTTTGTGTACTCATTCAAAAAGATTGATTCTTATGTCGAAATAGGACATCTCATTTATGTTTACAAAAAGCCTTGACCAAAAACTATTTTTAAGTAATTTAGGAATACATTTATTTGAAATTGGACAATTTTTGTCAATAGAATGGAGAAATAATATTTCAAAGACAAAACGTCTATCGTTCCTTTGCTCAAATTCGATAATTCTTCATGTGAATGAAAGCTAAAAGCTTGAAGTTTATTATCAACAAAACTCAATAATTAAAACCGTCAAAAATGAAAAAGTAAAGAAGAAGACATAAACACCAAAGATTTATCCTGTTTCGATCAATAAGATCACTCTAATCCCAAAGAACACTTCTTCTTTGATGTTCACTATCAAATAGTCATCTTTTACTTGACAAAATACTTGATTCTTGGGTTATACATCAACTCTTATGAAGATTTATATGCATCACCTTATCAACAATAATTAACCAAACACCTCACCATATATTGGTGTATTCTTATAAAATATCTAATCAATTACAACTTTTATGAACAAAAGAGATGTAATTGCATTAAAATGATAGCTCAACACAGTACAAATCGGCAGCAAGAATAAAGAACAAGAGTGAAGAATAAGAAAAAGTAGTGAGGAAGAAGAGAATTCAAGGTGCATCTTCCTTCTTCAAGTTCCACCCTTATTTATAGGTGTGAGTAGCCTCTTAGGATGATTAAGATGCCCACATGTCACCTTCAATGTCATCAATCTTACTTGTCTTTATTTTATTAGATGAACACATCTCCACCTTCCATACTTGGCGCCTTCAACAGCTTCATTTCATTTACATGTCAATTCGTACTATGCCCAGTGTTTCAAGGGCGTTTCGTGATTTAGGCTGCAATGCATTTTGGCCATTTATGCAAGCTTATTTTTTGTGTAATGCTAACATGTTTACTATATGGTTTTCTAATATGTGGTATTCATGGAACTCCTGGTCTTCATGTATCTATCAACCATATCTTATACAGACTTCGGTTCTTCTTGAAATTCTTATTTATTAAAGTCTGACATTTATTTTGTAATACTATATGGTCTTCATGTTATTCTGGTATATATTACCCTTGGCTACTCTACTATTATTTTTGATATGATATTGGTTATATTTTTGAGAAAAAATTCCGCTATGCTTGAAGGAGAGAAAAGAGGAATTAGTTTGAATCAAATGGTGATATTTACTATGCATTCTATCCTGATTATTATCCATTTCTTCTTTTTTAGGAATGTACAGTTGTACGGTATAGGAAGTTAGTATTTCGTTATCATTTTTATAAAGTAAGGAAATAAAAAAATTGGCTCACTCATATTGGATGATAAGAGTAGAGTGTCACAGTTCATATAAAAAGAACATATACAGAGACATCCTCTTGATGCATCTGCTACATTGTGAAACATAAAAGAAGTGCATGTTAAACGTCAGATATGAAGACCAATGCTTACGATAGTCGGTTCAGCTTGTAAAGTTCGTTCATTTTTACTTGAAAGTCAAATCTCTGTGCCAGCTATCCCACTTGATGTATTCCATTGAAAGTCTAAGATGAGGGTGTTGGTAAACCATGACCTGGACCGAGAAGTCTCTTCTCAACGTAAACTTTGAAAAAATGGAAGAAGACAATTAGAATTTATAAGACTTACAGTTCAATTATTAGAGGATGTGATCAGGGATAGTGTAGCATATAAGAATCCATAACCTCTTTTTATTTCAATTCTTAGAGGATGTGATCAGGGATAGTGTAGCAGATAAGAATCCATAACCTCTTTTTATTTCAAAAATATTGTTATAGTTGATTTTTTAATATAGTACAAAAATTACATTATGTCGAAAAGTCAAATGTGACAATATTTTTGGGAGAGCGTAATGCACCCCACACAGTAAAAATAAAGCTTCTGATTTGTCTCGTTTGTATTTTTTTTATGGGAATGTATCATCAAACTAAGATTTTTTAGTGGAATTTCTAAATGTAAGGTCTTATAGTGTAACTAAAAGCATTGAAGGAAAACACAATCTTGAATTTTAAAAGGATAACCCAAAAGTGAAACAAGTGCGAACATTTCGATGCTGATGTATTGACAGTATAATGGAAAATGAAATACTGTATGAAGAAAATCATGTATTTCTTGGAAAAATCAAACACAAAATACCCAAATATATATATTTGTGTCCCCCCCCCACACACACACACATATATATATATATATATAATGGCGATTCTCTCCCACCATGACGACCGAAGGCGTCTGGCGACCTAGCGCCGCTGCTGCTTTCTCCTTCCTCCCCTACTCTCCGATTCTCCTCCTCTTCCATATACATTAGCCGGCAACAATAATCTATTCGGATGGCATCCAATGCGGCCAAACGGCCGCCACAACCGAACCCTGCATGATCGGTTTTGGGGAAATCGTTCACGTCTCTATTCTCTTAATCCGTTAAACCTTCAATTGCCCCAAAACCAATTTAACGGTATAAAGGGAGTCCCATGATCGAATTTTCTGAGGAAGATATCAACTCATTTGCGGCTCCTTATTGATTCACGTTAGTGGGAACATTTTGGTATGGAAGACCACCGATGGCCACCATCCACGCGAATATTGATCGCATTGGTTTCACAAGCAAGTTACGTGTTGGACTTCTCGATCCAACACCTATCTTGTAGCATTTTGATCAAGAATCAGATTATCTCCGATGTTTTGCATGACAAAGCTGAACCATTGTCGGTAAATATATGAGGGTTACCAAATAGACCCCTGATTACGACCCTAAAGTTGACTTCCCAATTTTCCCGATATGGGTAGCATTTCCTGGATTTCCAGTTCACTTTCATCAGCTGGATGCTTTGTTTCATATAGGCCACATGCTCGGAACGCTAATGAAATTAGATGTCGCTACAACAGAGGTAATCCGTCCATCAGTGGCGCGTATGTGCGTGGAGGTTGATATCTCCCAAGAACTGCATGCGCGAGTTTATACTCAGATATCCAATCGGTTCCTCTCCCAGCCTGTTGTTTACGAAGATCTTTCATTGTATTGCACTTCTTGCTTTCGCCTAGGATATAAGGCAAGAAATTGTGGGACGATAGAAATGAAAGCACAACCGCCCAGTGTTGAAGATTCTGGGGATAAGTGCCCGCAGCATTTGTCTAAGGAACCCTTACAGCATTGGACCGCGAAGAAGCCCTAACCAAAGCTTACAGACGTAACAAAGATCAAGGAAATTCTTCCATCCGCATCAGAATCACAGCCTTCGGCAATGTTATCTCTTTAGATGGCTCGTAATATATCAGTCTCGTAGGTTCAGGATATTTCAAGGTTAAAAGGCATTGATGATAGTATGTTGAATGAACTGCCTACTAATCCCGACTCAATTTCTATATCGGATAGTGAGGCTTGTTAAAGATACAGATGTAGTGTTGCAAGGTAAAGGAAATCACAAGACGAAGTAGTTTGTGACTTAGTCTGAAGGCATTGGTTGATGGCTAGTCATGGTCTGTGGTTGGCACGGTGGTTGAGTCTTGGTACGGATAGTGTTAAAGATACAGATGTAGTGTTGCAAGGTAAAGGAAATCACAAGACGAAGTAGTTTGTGACTTAGTCTGAAGGCATTGGTTGATGGCTAGTCATGGTCTGTGGTTGGCACGGTGCTTGAGTCTTGGTACGGATGACAGCATGAAACTTGAGTCTTGGCACGTACGGCATGGATGGCATGTCTGGCTAGGGGGACGAAACTTGAGTCTTGGCACGTATGGCACGGGTAACATGCTTGGCACGCTTGGTGCGCAGGACCTTATGAGGCTGGCACGGGTGACATACGGCAGCGTGCCTCGGCGGCGTGCTGCAGAAGCTATTGCTGCAATAGCAAGCCAGCTCATTTCTCACATGTCATTTTTGGTTTCTAGATAGTTCTTTAGATTAGTATAAATACATGTATTGGTTGTACATTCAAGTATTAAGCAGAAAAAAGTCCTTTGAATTTTTCTTCTTCTTCATAAAGTTGAGGTCGTTACTTTGGCGCCATAGTGTTCTTCCACATAGTTTGAATTTCTTTTCTGCAATTGTTCCTTGATCATTACACTCTAATGAAATTGATCGTTACTTTTTTGATTTGATACGGATTTTGGCATGGTATCAGAGCAATGACAATTCATTACTAATTCATCGAGTGTTCTTGATCAAACTCTACATCGCATCATTCTTCTTGCGAATCACTCGAACTGAAGTATAGACATGGCAAATGCAAGTGCTGCTTCATCTAGCTCGCGAAGTAATCATGTGAACAATGAGAATCCAGCAAGTAGCCCGTACTACTTGCATCCAAATGACAGTCCGGCAATTGTTCTGGTTCAACCTCCACTCAATCCGTATAATTTTCACTCTTGGAGCAGAACATTTCAAATGGCGTTGTTAGTAAAGAACAAAACCTGCTTCATAGATGGATCTATGCCTAAGCCTACACAGAATGATCCTCAATTTCAGGCATGGAGGCAGGTAAACACCATGATCCAATCCTGGATCATAAACTGCGTCTCTCCTTCAATTGCGCAAAGTATAATGTGGTACGATAGTGCTCTAGATGTGTGGAATGATCTAGCTATGGGATATTGAAGTGGTGATCCATTCAGATTGTCTGATTTACTATGTGAATTTTATGCTGTGAAGCAAGAAAATCTTAGCGTAAACGATTACTTTACGAAACTGAAAGTGCTATGGGAAGAATTAGCTTCTCTAAGATCCATACCAAAATGCAAATGTCTTCGGTGTGTGTGTGACATAACTAAGAAGGTGAATGAGTTCATTGAAAGTGATTACGTTATAAAATTTGTCAAAGGTTTGAATGAGGAGTTTGATCCGGTGAGATCACAAGTTTTTGTGATGACTCCTCTGCCGGATATTAAAACTGTTTTTGCAATGGCACTGAAGTTTGAAAGGAAAATTACCAGCAATGCTGTATCAACTGGTTTTAATAATGCACCTACAACATTAGTTTCTAATTGTGATGATCAAGAAAGCTTTGTAGCGAATACATATGTTAACAGGAAGCAAGGGCAGACATATAGAAGAGGAAATGGAAGATTTTATCAAGAAGGAAATAAACGTTTGCAATGTAACCACTGTGCTATGATAGGACATACAAGTGATAGATGCTATAGAAAGCATGGATTTCCCCCTGGATTCAAGTTTAAGAATCAAGTCAATGCAGCTGAAGTGGTTGAAGAGAAATCTCAAAACTGTGATGTTGAACTGCCTGCGTCTGGTTTATTTCCACAATCCTCGCAATCTCTTACTCAAAAACAATTTAATAAACTTCTGAAATTGTTGGATATTAATGATGTTGTTTCAGGAAGCAATGGAAATAAGGAAATGCAAGGAGCTGTTATGACGGCACAAACAGGTATGTCCACAGGTAAGCGTTCTGTAGGTACTGATTGTGTGTGGATCTTGGATTCAGGAGCCACTGACCACATTTCATGTTCCTTGACATTGTTCCAGTCTTATAATCCTATTGATCATGTTTCTATTAAGCTTCCTAACAATGTCACAGTTGAATCTACTCATAAAGGAATGGTTATATTGCACAGTGGTCTGGTCTTGAAGGATGTATTATATGTTCCTTCGTTCTCTTTCAACCTTGTCTCTCTAAGCAAGCTTACTGACTCTCCTCATCTGCTTGTTTCATTTCATGATTCGTGTTGTTTAATTCAGGATCAGTTGTCCAGGAGGATGATTGGTTCAGCTAGGAAGCATCATGGGCTTTATTACATACATGACTCCAGTCTGCCTTTACAGTATGAAGCCTCCAGTATATGTCTTTTGCCTTCTGCTTTATCTTCTTCTAGTCTTAACTCTGATTCATATCTGTGGCATGCCAGACTTGGGCATGCCTCATCAACTAGAATACAAGAGTTACATAGGTTGCATCCAGAAATACCTTCCTTTGATCAAAATAATGTCTGTACGGTTTGTCCCTTAGCAAAATTGAAAAGATCACCATTTCCCACATCTGTTACAGCCTCTAAATTTCCTCTTGATGTCATTCATGTTGATATATGGGGCCCTTATAGGCACCCTACAATGTACAATCAGAAGTATTTTTTGACTATAGTTGATGACTGTTCAAGGTATACGTGGATATATCTGCTTAAGGCAAAATCTAAGGTTAGACAGGTTTTGCAGAGCTTCTCTCATTACGTGTTTACCCAGTTCAATGTTCATATCAAGGTTGTCAGAAGTGATAATGGAATTGAATTTAAAATGACTGAATTTTATATGCAACAAGGGGTAGTCCATCAGACAACCTGTAACTATACTCCTCAACAGAATGGGGTGGTTGAAAGAAAGCATCAGCATCTTCTAGTTGTGGCTAGAGCACTTTGATTTCATGCCTCATTACCCATTGACTATTGGGGATTCTGTCTGCATCATGCCACTTATTTAATAAATTTGATGCCATCTCCTGTACTTGAGTGTAAGACTCCTTATGAGATTTTGCATCAGAATCAGCCTGTATATGCTCATCTTAGAGTGTTTGGGTGTTTAGCTTTTGCTTGTGACAACACCCCTCATAAGGCCAAGTTTTCTCCTAGGTCTCTGCCTTGTGTTTTTCTTGGTTTTCCTATGAATACAAAGGGGTATATTCTTCAAAAACTGTAAGACAAGTCTATTCTTGTGTCTAGAGATGTCTTGTTTCATGAAAATTCTTTCCATTCTCTAATGGATCCCCTTTGCCATCAGCGTCAGTCACAGTTCCTCATGCTGTGGCTGATGTTCCTTTGTCTCCCTGTTCATCTCCTCCTCAAGTACATCCTTTACTTGAATTGCCACCCACTCCTGATGCTCTTTATTCGAATGAAACTGGGTCGTCCTCAGTGTCACCAGTGCCTTCATTGGCTTCATCTCCTTCTTCATCCTCCAAAGACTCAGTATCCCTTTCAGGTGATCAGATACCCATAACTCAGTTGGAGGTTCACTTGCCCCCAGTATCAAACTCTGATCACAGACATATTAGACAAAGGCATGCTCCATCCTATTTGCAGGATTACTATTGCAATCTTAGTCATTCCCCTGCTGTTATAGATTCACCTGGTTCTATGCCATATCCTATACAGTCATTTCATTCTCTTGAAGCTTTGTCTCCTGAATACTAATCCTACATCCTTAGCATCAGTACTGAGCAGGAGCCTGTGACATATCAACAGGCTGCTACATCAGCAGCCTGGCAGCAAGCTATGCAGGTTGAATTGGCAGCTTTAGAGGCCACACGTACCTGGAACATTGTTCCCTTGCCACCTGGTAAGCAGCCCATTGGCTGTAAGTGGGTTTATAAGGTTAAACGCAAGGCTGATGGCTCAATTGAGAGATATAAAGCAAGGCTTGTGGCTAAGGGATACACCCAGCAACCAGGTATAGATTATGTTGATACATTCTCACCTGTGGCCAAAATGACTTCTATGTGTCTTCTTTTGGCTTTGGCATCTGTGAATCATTGCCATGTGCATCAGTTAGATATAAATAATGCCTTTCTTCATGGTGATCTATATCAGGAAATTTATATGGAGTTGCCTCAAGGAATTCGGTCTTCCATCCCTAATGCAGTTTGCAAGCTTCAGAAATCTCTTTACGGGCTTAAACAAGCCAGTAGGCAATGGAATGAGAAGCTTACTGTGTACTTGCTATCTCAGGGTTATAAACAGTCCAAAAATGATTACACCTTGTTTACTAAAAGAACTTCAGATTCATTCATAGCTTTGCTCATTTATGTTGATGACATTATTGTAGCTAGTGATTCCTTGTCTCATATTCAGAATCTGAAAGAGCATTTACATTCCACGTTTCAAATAAAAGACTTAGGTGTTCTTAGGTATTTTCTGGGGCTTGAGGTGGCAAGGTCTCAGGGGGGGATTATGATTTGTCAAAAGAAATATGCAATGGAACTGTTAGATGAGACAGGTTTTTTAGCTTCCAAACCTGCTTTGACACCCATGGAGCAAAATTTAAAACTGGAACATAATGATTCACCTTTATTTTCAGATGTATCTTGTTACAGGAGAATTATTGGGAACTTATTGTATCTCACCATTACAAGGCCTGACATTCATATGCTGTACAGCAATTAAGTCAGTTCCTAGACTGTCCCACAGAAATGCATATGAAGGCTGTTCACAGGTTGCTTAGGTATCTAAAGAGTAATCCTGGTCAGGGATTATTGTTTCCCAGTACAGGTTCAAAGTTGCTTAAGGCATATTCAGATTCAGACTGGGGTGGTTGTACTGAAACCAGAAGGTCTATTACAGGATATTGTATGTTCTTTGGTAATGCTTTAGTGTCCTGGAAAGCTAAAAAGCAAACTACAGTGTCAAGGTCTTCTTCAGAGGCTGAGTACAGATCACTTGCTGCAGCCACTTGTGAAGTGCAGTGGTTGCTGTATTTGTTGAAGGACCTAGGAATAGAACAGAAAGAACCTGTGGAGTTGTTTTGTGATAACAAGAGTGCTATATATATAGTGGAAAATCCAGTTTTTCATGAAAGAACAAAGCATATAGAAGTGGATTGTCATGTAGTTAGAGATAAGTTTCAGGAGGGGGTGATTAAGCCAATGCCAGTCAAAACTGAGTTTCAGGTGGCTGATCTATTTACTAAGGCATTGAGTTCACAAAGGCTGCAATTTCTGACTTCTGCACTGGGGGTCTGCAACATTTACAAGAAGTCAGAATTGAGGGGGGTGTTAAAGATACAGATGTAGTGTTGCAAGGTAAAGGAAATCACAAGACAAAGTAGTTTGTGACTGAGTCTGAAGGCATTGGTTGATGGCTAGTCATGGTCTGTGGTTGGCATGGTGCTTGAGTCTTGGTACGGATGGCAGCATGAAACTTGAGTCTTGGCACGTACGGCATGGATGGCATGTCTGGCTAGGGGGACGAAACTTGAGTCTTGGCACGTATGGCACGGGTAACATGCTTGGCACGCTTGGTGCGCAGGACCTTATGAGGCTGGCACGGGTGACATACGGCAGCGTGCCTCAGCGGCGTGCTGCAGAAGCTATTGCTGCAATAGCAAGCCAGCTCATTTCTCACGTGTCATTTTCGGTTTCTAGATAGTTCTTTAGATTAGTATAAATACATGTATTGGTTGTACATTCAAGTATTAAGCAGAAAAAAGTCCTTTGAATTTTTCTTCTTCTTCATAAAGTTGAGGTCGTTACTTTGGCGCCATAGTGTTCTTCCACATAGTTTGAATTTCTTTTCTGCAATTGTTCCTTGATCATTACACTCTAATGAAATTGATCATTAGTTTTTTGATTTGATACGGATTTTGACAAGGTTGAAGTTGGTCCTCATCATTCTCAGTTATTTGCAGCACCTTCGGATGATGATATTTCTCATTTTATTTTGGCCTTAGTCCAAGCGGTCGTTGTTGAGTACACCTCTCATGAACATCTTCTGACCACACCCACATTCATCGATGATGATGGAGTTTTTCGTGTTCCACCCAAATTATTATGACGACAGCATAAAACCATAGTACCGCTTTCATCGCCATTTACACGTTTGTGGGCATCTCTCTCTAACTTGTTTGATGTATTATCGACCCAATAAAGATTATGCTTTGGAATCTCAAAGGTATTCGTACTTCCGTTGATTGTCTCCTATTATTAGTTCGTCGTTATCATTTACATCTTCTGGTTGTTATTGAACCTAAAGCTAGGCCTTCATCATTGGTACCATATCGTCTAAAATTAGGATTTCCACAACCGGTGTCAGTTTGTAATGATCATATTTGGATATTTTGGAGAGATGCCGTCTTTTAGCTGGAAGGAGAGCACCCAGGTGCTCAAAATCATTCTATGCGGTTATGTTGGTTGCCTTCGGGAGATTCTTTTTGGTGTACTTTTTCTATGGTCTTCACTCTATTGCGGCTCGTCGTCCTCTTTGGGAGGACCTAATTTCTTTTCAGGGCTCCATTGACATCCTTTGGCTTGTTGGTGGGGACATTAATACTTTTTTGACACTTGATGAGCATAAGGGCCGATCATCTCCACCGCTTCGCACATTGTAGGATTTCAATGATTGTCTCTCCACCTGCTCCCTCCAATCGATTAACTTTCAAGGATCTCCTTATACTTGGTGTGATGGACGGGGGTTAGGTAGAGCTTGGCGTCGTTTGGATTGTTTCCTTTGCTACATTATCAGCATCTTAATTGTACTACTTTGAATCATTCCCCTCTTTATTTAGAGTGTTCAGTCGATACTTCTACCATGCCAGTTTCTTTCAGGTATTTGGATGTTTGGCCAACTCATCCTGAGTTTGACAATTTTGTCAGTCATCACTGGTAGTCGTACAGGATGGGGAGGCATGTGGGGATTTTATTCAAAATTGTGCGAGCTCAAACATCATTTACGATAGTGGAATAAAGATGTGTTCAAAAATATCTTTGATGCGGTGGCAGTTGCTGAATCCAAGGCATTATGTTGTGAAAGAGAGTTTGATTCAGACCCATCCAATCACATGCGGATGGCATACCATCGAAGTATGCCTACATTACCCCTTGCTCCATCTCGTGCACTATTATTTTGGAAGCAAGAGGCAAATGTAAATGGTTGCAGGAAGGAGATGCAAATACTCGCTTTTTTCACCAGAGAGTAAAGGAAAGGCGCCTAAACAGGTCATCCGCAGGATTATCCAAGATGATGGGAAAGAGTGTGACACTCCTCAGGATATTGAATTATGAGGCTGTCCGATACTATCAGGATCTAGTTACGGCTGCCCTAACTATCCAGCCTGCTCTCCTTTAGTATATTCCTCATTTACTATCAGATGATGATAATCATTCTCCTTTATCTCTGCCGACTTTACAGGAAGTTAAGCAGGCAGTTTGGGATCTCAGTCCCATGAGTGCATCGGGTCTTGATGGCTTTATTGGTTCATTTTATCGTCGTTTCTGGCCGATCATCCCTTGGGATGTCCATAAAGTGGTCAAGAATTTTTTCTTGGTATTCGTCCGCCTAGTCAGGTTGTAGCTGCTCTTATTACACATATTCATAAGATGGCGAATCCACAGTCATTCTCGGATTTTCAGCCCATATGTTTGACTAATTTTCTATCTAAAGTCATTCACGGTTGTTTGCCACGCGGATGTCCTCCTTGATTCCACGACTGATATCCCCTGAGTAGGCAGGAAATATGAATGGACGGGATATTACAGAAAAGATTCTACTCGCACAAGAATTGGTGCATGTCATAGATCGGCCGGTCCAAAGGGGTCATGTAATTATCAAATTGGATATGACCAAAGCTTTTGACAGGGTGATCTGGTCTTATTTTCGATATCTTTTGCAAAAAATGGGCTTTCATTCTCGGTTGGTGTGGATTATATTAAATAATTTATCTGCCACACGATGTTTGATTTTAATCAATGGTAAGCCGGTGGGTTACTTTCCTGTGTCAAAAGGGGTTAAATAAGGAGACCCTTTATCGCTTCTACCGTTTAATATGGCTTCTAAAGTTTTTTAAAGAGGTCTTAAAACGCTTATGCCGATGGGTGTTTTACAAGGATTTCGGACAAACCGTGTCCCGCAGGTGTCACATTTGGGATTTGCAGATGATTTAGTGATATTTTTAAATGGCTCCCTCCGGAATTTACGACACTTTCGAACTTTTTAGACGTCTATCAGCAAGCCTCTGGACAGCTGGTAAATTTTCATAAGAGCCAAGTAGTGGTTGGCTCGGGTGTATCGGGGTCGCATGTTTCTCAAGAGTTAGGTATGTGTTTGACTACCCTACCTATCACGTACCTTGGATCTTTTCTGTATAAAGGTATTAATCATGCCGATTACTGTGTTTCTTTACTTTCCCATTTTGATGTTAAGTTAAATTCATGGTCATCTAAGCTACTCTACGGCGGGTCGCCTGGTCTTAATTTGCCATGTCCTTAATTCTATGCCACTACATATTATTGCTTGTGCGTGATAACCAAAGAGGGTTTGGAGGCTTTAAATCGAAAGATGTCACATTTGTTATTGAATGGCCGCCATGATTGGCAGTCTTGAGAGAGCATCTGCCATCCCACTGAGTATGGGGGTTTGCGCATTAGAAACCTTCAAATGGTCCAGCAGGCATATGATGGTCTTCTATGGTGGAAATATCATCAGTCCGATTCATTATGGGCGACCTACTATTGCACAAAATATGGTCGCAGAGACATGGTGTGTGCACATATTTATGATTCACCAATTTAGAAGCGTATTTGTTGAATACATGATTACATGCAGCCTCGGGTATAGTCCACTCCTGATGGACTTAATTGGACTGCAGAATCTTTGGGACAATTCACTCTAAGATCCGTTTATAGCCCGCTCTCATTTTTAGGAAATCCGACAAGATCACTGCGAAAACACGCAGCGGAAAAACTTGATCTCCGATTTCCTACCAAGGATCCATGTTGTTTGTTTAATCGACGAAAGAAACGTAAAAATTACCTCCAAAGATTCGAAATCTGTAGGTGGAAGAGGTGCGAAATCACGAACACCCTCTGTCGGTATCCACACGAATGCTTCTGTCCGGAGTGCTAGCTCTTGAGCGGCGCGGCTGAGAACTCTGTTTTTCTCAAAAACGGCTCTAGGGTTTCTGTTGTTTCCATGTGTATTTTTTGTGTGTGTCTCTATGTACGAGATGGATAGATATATATACACATATATGGACATTAAAAACCGAGTCCTAATCGGTTTTGTTGATGCCAATCAAAATCCATATGACATATGGATTCTGTCAGGATATTCAAAATCCATATCAGATATGGATTCTCTCATAATTATCCGACAATATATATACACACATAACCACAAAAAACGAAATTAATAATAATAATAATAATAATAATAATAATTAATATTCAATATTAATATTATTAATATTAAAAACGATAATAATAATAAAAATTAATATCCAATATTAATATTATTAATATTATTAATCTCAGCCATACGCATTCTTGTGTGTGACCCGATAGGCCCATATTAATTGGCAGTTGATTAAATCTCTATTAAACCAACAAGTCGTAATTGGTCTCTAGCAAGACATTACGACTACCCAATTAATACGAGTAAAGTCCAACTAGCCTAATAATAGCACATGCATTAATCCCTTTGTCACATGATATCTAGTTTGAACATAAGTCATGGTCAGCGTCATACTTATATTGTTCAAACATATGATTACTCGATAAGTAGACTGATAAAACAAATGATATTGATCACACTATCAATTCATCTGAGCACGGCCATGCATTTCACAGCCTCACTAATCGAGGGGTCCAAAGATATCTCCCTCAAAAGAGAGGGACAAATCCTATCTTGATTGTTCAATATCCTCTACATAATTTCTATCACATTCAATCATTACCTTTATTATTATCCAGTTACGGATAACGTTTGATCATGTCAAAATATAATAGTCCTTATGTTGGAAACTATTACAATCTCAATTCAAAGGATTAAAACACGACTATCATGAGATTTACTTATGACGCTAATTCATGTAGTAATCTCATGATGTGTCTATCCAATACACTGTTCTCTAACAAGTATCTATGAAATTGATTTGTATCACCATACACATAATCATCTCATGATTATCAAATCAATACTCATACTGATTATAAATTATTTTATCTCTATAACAATAATGAATTAGGGACATATATCAAAATTGTGTAACATACTAACCAACAATAATGATAATAAAACCTCTTTTATTAATAATAAATGTATAACATAAATATTCAAATCATGGCCTAGGGCACAAACACTAACAATCTCCCACATGCACTAGGCCTACAAATATCTGAGACCCATAGATCTAGTGTGCTGATCATGCTTGACCCGTGAGAGAGGCTTAGTCAATGGATCCGGTATGTTATCGTTTGTGTCAACTTTGCATATCTTGACACCTCCTCTATCGATGATGTCTCGAATGAGATGGTAGCGTCTGAGTATATGCTTAGATCTCTGATGAGACCTAGGCTCTTTTGCTTGTGCTATGGCACCATTGTTGTCACAATAAATGTCCACAGGATTTGCAATGCTAGGTACCACTCCTAGCTCAGTGATGAACTTCTTCAACCAAACTGCTTCTTTAGCTGCATTTGATGCTACTATATACTCAGCCTCTGTTGTAGAATCAGCCACAGTGCTTTGTTTTGAACTCTTCCAACTAACAGCTCCACCATTCAATGTGAATACAAAACCGGACTGCGATCTGAAATCATCTATGTCGGTTTGGAAAGTAGCATCTTTGTAACCATTTACAACTAACTCGTCATCCAAAACTCCATAAACCAAGAATACATCTTTAGTCCTTCTGAGATACTTAAGAATATTCTTGACAGCTGTCCAGTGACCTTCACCGGGGTCAGCTTGATATCTATTTGTTGTGCTTAATGGATATGAGACATCTGGTCTAGTACATAACATGGCATACATGATCGATCCTATAGCAGAAGCATAAGGAATTTTATTCATTCGATCTCTCTCATCAGATGTCTGAGGACATTGATTCTTGCTAAGATGAATGCCATGAGACATAGGTAGGAATCCTTTCTTGGTCTCTTGCATGTTGAACCTCTTCAACATTTTATCTATGTATGTACTTTGACTCAAGCCTATTATCCTTTTAGATCTATCTCTATAGATCTTGATACCAAGGATATAGGTAGCCTCACCCAAGTCTTTCATTGAGAAAGAATTCCCTAACCAAGTCTTAACGTTTTGCAAGGTAGTGATATCATTCCCAATAAGCAATATGTCATCCACATATAAGACCAGAAACACTACTGCACTCCCACTAACCATATTGTAAACACAAGGTTCATCTTCATTCTTGATGAAACCAAAGTTCTTAACTATTTCATCAAAACGAAGATTCCAGCTTTGAGATGCTTGCTTCAATCCATAGATGGACCTTTGAAACTTGAAAACCTTCTTTAAAATCTCAGGATTTACAAAACCCTCAGGTTGTGTCATGTACACATCCTCGAGTAAATTTCCATTAAGGAAAGCAGTTTTGACATCCATTTGCCATATCTCATAATCATAGTATGCTGCAATGGCAATGAGAATTTGAATAGACTTAAGCATAGTAACTGGTGAAAAGGTTTCATCATAGTCTATACCATGAGTTTACTTGAAACCTTTAGCCACAAGTCTTGCTTTGTAGGTTTGCAAATTTCCATCCATGTCAGTTTTCTTCTTGAAAATCCATTTGCAACCAATAGTCTTAATACCATCTGGAGGATCAATTAAAGACCAAACTTGGTTATCAAACATGGATTGCATCTCAGAATTCATGGCTCCAAGCCATTTATCTAAATCTGGACCCAACACAGCTTCCTGATAGGTAATAGGCTCATCTTGATCTATGAGCATAACTTCACTATCATCAGTCACAAGAAATCCATATCTCTCTGGCTGACGATGTATCCTATCAGATCTGCGTTGGACTTGTGTTACATTTTTAGGCTCCACAACTGTTTGTGGTTCTGAAAATGTCTCTAAAGACGGTTCAATGATATCTTGTGGAACTTGAGTTTCCTCAAGTTGTACTATACTCCCACTAGTTTTCTTAGAGAGAAACTCCTTTTCCAAAAAGACTCCATTTCGAGCAACAAACACTTTGTTCTCTGAGGGAATATAGAAATAGTTCATTTGATAGACTTTGGAGCTAGCTTATCTGACACCAATCTTTTCGCATAAGCTTCACAACCTCAAATCTTAAGTAAAGACAAACTGGGTCTCTTACCAGTCCATATCTCATATGGTGTCTTTTCAACCGCTTTAGATGGTACACGGTTCAAAATGAATGCAGCTGTCTCCAAGGCATAACCCCAAAAAGATAAAAGAAGATCTACTCGACCTATCATAGATCGAACCATATCTAACAAAGTTCGATTTCTCCTTTAAGAAACACCATTCCATTGTGGAGTTCCTGGAGGAGTCAACTGTGAAACGATTCCACAATTTCTTAGATGTTGGTCAAATTCTTGGCTCAAATATTCACCACCTCGATCTGATCGAAGCGTTTTAATTGTCTTACCAAGTTGATTTTGTACTTCATTTTGAAAATTTCTAAACATTTCAAAAGACTCATGCTTATGTTTCATTAGGTAGACATAGTCATACCTACTGAAATCATCAGTAAAAGTAATGAAATACTGAAATCCTCCTCTGGCACTAATGCTGATTGGGCCGCATAAATCTGTATGTACCAAGCCTAATAAGTCATTAGCCCTTTCACTATGTCCAGTAAAAGGGGTCTTTGTCATCTTTCCAAGCAGACAAGACTCGCAATGTTCAAATGATTCAAAATCAAATGAATCTAATAATCCATCTTAATGGAGTTTAGATACGCGCTTCTCATTTATATGACTAAGGCGACAATGCCATAAATATGAAGGGTTTAATTCATTTGGCTTAGTTCTCTTTGAAGATATGTTATAAATATTACAGTCATTGGAATCATCAAGGTTAAGGACATAAATGCCATTATAACTACTTGCAATACAATAAAGCAAGTCATTTTTATCAAAAATAGAACACTTCTTATTTTTAATCAAAAACGAATAACCTTCATCATCCAAAACAGATACTGAAATAAGATTCCAACTCATAGTGGGAACATAAAAGCAATTGTTCAACACTAACAAAAGCCCATTGGGCAAGACAAGCTCATAGGTCCCTACAGCTATAGCAGCAACTCTTACTCTATTGCCAACACGTAGGTCCACTTCGTCCTTCTTCATCATCCTACTCCTTTTGAGCCCCTGCATATTTGTACAAATATGGGATCCACATCCAGTATCTAATACCCAGGAAGAAGAAGTAGATAAATTAATTTCTATAACATAAATACCTGAAGATGTAGTCGTACTACCCTTCAGCTTCTTCAACTCGTCCAAATAAACATCACAATTTCTTTTCCAATGCCCAGGCTTGTTGCAATGGAAACAAGTTCCTTCCTTAGGAACCTTTGCCTTGGGACCAGGTTTTGGTTTAGCTTGACCCTTGGACCCCTTTGCACCCTTCGCACCTTTGGGCTTACCCTTGCATTTACCTTTCTTTTTCACCCTTGCCTTTACCTTTCTTTTTCATAGGCTTGATATTGGCACTCAATACTTGGGTAGGCTTTTTGATATTCCCCTCAGCAGTTTTGAGCATACTGTGTAGCTCAGGAATAGACTTTTCAATATTATTCATATTGTAGTTCATAACGAACTGAGAAAAACTGCTAGGCAAACAGTGTAGGATCAAATCCGTGGCGAGTTCCAAACTCAGGGGATATCCAAGTCTTGCAAGGTGATCTATATAGCCTTTCATCTTCAAAACATGAGTGCTAACAGATTCACCTTCAGACATCTTACAGTCAAAAAGTGCAACAGCGGTGTCGAACCTATCCTGCCTAGCTTGTTGTTAGAAAGCTTGTTTGAGATGCACACTCATCTCATAAGCTTCTAAGTGTTCTAGGTCCTTCTGATGTCCTGGACACATAGTTGCCAATATAAGATGTCCTATGTCGTTTGAATCTTTCACATGCTTCTTATGCTTATTTCTAGCAGCAACAGAAGCATCAACAGGAGGGGGTTCAGGGACAGGGTCATCGAGCACATAGGACTTCTTTTCTGGCTTGAGAACGATTCTCAAGTTTTGAAACCAATCAACAAAATTAGTCCCACATTCTTTTAATTTTTTCTTCTCAAGGATTGATCGCAGCGATAAGGTGGAATTGTTATTAGCAGCCATTTATGATCTACAAAACATGCAAAGTAACACTTTATTAATAATTAGGTTAACATATATAAAACTCTCACTAAAACATAACCCTCAAAAGAAATATTTTAGTGAGCTAAGATCCATATTTAACTTAATTCTAAACTCAGCTTTGGCATGACAATTAAAATTAAGTTATTTAAGTAGGTAACTTCTTTACCAATTACATCTCATGTAACTCTTAAAATTTATGGAATAATGACATCATATATCATTGTATGTTAGATTCCATCTAATGCCTTAGGCCCAAAACCGTTTTGATAGCCCAATTAAGTCTAACCAATTCTAAACATATGAGTAGCACTATTACTCATCCTACGTAGCTAGGAATGTTTAAAGCACATTGCTTTGGCAATACCTACTTTAATACAATCCCAGTTTTAATAGGTGTTTAAGGCATGGATGGCATCAAGACTTAAATTATTAATGAGGGTTCAACTTAGTTTATGTCTTGCATTGCATATCATTATATCGTAGCATCCTATATGCATATATAATATATCATCCACGCATCTCATACAAAATGATAAATATGTAAACGTGACATAGCATGGCCAAACTAAATATGATCTTCATGAGACCAAATGAAGATCATAAAGGAAACCCTATGTGAAAGACTTCCTATTACAACATTTGCAATGATACATATCTTCTACTCTTGAGCTCGTGCCTCCATCTCCATGGAATCCACTCGTCCTTGATATGTGTCGCCATCACCACTTTTGTAGCTTGATTCTTCATTTATTACAATAATAAAGAAAAACCTAACTACTTGTATAATTAAATAGAACAAAAACTACAGCGGCACGCAGGCCATAATAACCCGAAATAGAAATATGACTAAGTCAATCACATAGGTCCTGAGGCCATGCTATGGACCATGCAAAGACATCAACAATTATAATATATTTTACACAAACATATTATAACAAATAAATATATATTGACATTCTTAATGTCTACAGAAAGTATCAATCGCATTGATAATTTTCTTTTCGAAACCCTAACACAGACGCGTCAATCATATTAACGATCTTACTATTTTGATTACGTGTAAACCCTTATAGAAGCATCGATCGAATCGATGGCTGTCATTCGCAAACCTTAAAACAGAATATCAATCAAACTGATAATCTTCATCCGAAACCAGAAATCAAAATCATCATCGAATTGATAATCTGTCTTTTGAAACACGAAAACAGAACCATCAATCGGTTGTTCATATCGATATAAACATAATCGTTTTTGATCATCTCATGAAAAACGAAAACTTTATATCACATATAACAATCTCGAATTATAACATCTGATGAAAACGAATTGAAACATCAATCCGCTATCACCAGATGAGATTCGAATAAGGTTTTACACATATCGTGTGATTATATCTAATATAAAAAAAAACGGTTTTGATCATCACATGACAAACGATTACCGCCGTATACAAATCATCTCATGAAAACGAATTGAAGAACACCATTCTTCTCTCATCATATGAAATCCGAATTACTATTTTATACATATCATGCCATACGAAAAACAGTAAACACATAAGCATGATATAGTCGATTTAAAAGAGACAATAAGTGGCTCTGATACCACTGTTAGGAAATCCGACAAGATCACTACAAAAACGCGCAGCGAAAAAACTTGATCTCCGATTTCCTACCAAGGATCTATGTTGTTCGTTTAATCGATGAAAGAAAAGTAAAAATTACCTCCAAAGATTCGGAATCTATAGGTGGAAGAGGTGCGAAATCACGAACACCCTCTGTCGGCATCCACACGAATGCTTCCGCTCGGAGTGCTAGCTCTTGAACGGCGCGGCTGAGAACTCTGTTTTTCTCAAAAACGGCTCTAGGGTTTCTGTTGTTTTCGTGTGTATTTTTTTGTGTGTCTCTATGTACGAGATGCATAGATATATATACACATATATGGACATTAAAAACCGAGTCCTAATCGGTTTCGTTGATGCCAATCAAAATCCATATCAGATATGGATTCTGTCAGGATATTCAGAATCCATATCAGATATGGATTCTCTCATAATTATCCGACAATATATATACACACATAACCACAAAAAACGAAATTAATAATATTAATAATAATTAATATTCAATATTAATATTATTAATATTAAAAACGATAATAATAATAATAATTAATATCCAATATTAATATTATTAATATTATTAATCTCAGCCATACACATTCTTGTGTGTGACCCGATAGGCCCATATTAATTGGCAGTTGATTAAATCTCTATTAAACTAACAAGTCGTAATTGGTCTCTAGCAAGACATTACGACTACCCAATTAATACGAGTAAAGTCCAACTAGCCTAATAATAGCACATGCATTAATCCCTTTGTCACATGATATCTAGTTTGAACATAAGTCATGGGCAACGTCATACTTATATTGTTCAAACATATGATTACTCGATAAGTAGACTGATAAAACAAATGATATTGATCACACTATCAATTCATCTGAGCACGGCCATGCATTTCACAGTCTCACTAATCGAGGGGTCCAAAGATATCTCCCTCAAAAGAGAGGGACAAATCCTATCTTAATTGTTCTATATCCTCTATATAATTTCTATCACATTCAATCATGACCTTTATTATTATCATGTTACGGATAACGTTTGATCATGTCAAAATATAATAGTCCTTATGTTGGAAACTATGACAATCTCAAGTCAAAGGATTAAAACACGAATATCATGAGATTTACTTATCACGCTAATCCATGTAGTAATCTCATGATGGGTCTATCCAATACACTTTCTCTAACAAGTATCTTTGAAATTGATTTGTATCACCATACACATAATCATCTCATGATTATCAAATTAATACTCATACTGATTATAAATTATTTTATCTCTATAACAATAATGAATCAGAGACATATATCAAAATTGTGTAACATACTAACAAAAAATAATGATAATAAAACCTCTTTTATTAATAATAAATGTATAACATAAATATCCAAATCATGGCCTAGGGCACAAACACTAACACTCATCAGTCTCACCTTCTTTTGATTGCTCAAAGAGTGTTTGTTGGCCAGGCTCTCCCCCGGGGGCACACATATTTCTCTGGAAACTTTGGATGCGCTCGCTGCCTTTGGTAGACAACCTATGTGCTTGGTAGACAATATTTCTGTCTCGATGTGCATTTTGCATGACAAACTCAGATCGGCAAGATCATATCTTCCTGCTTTGCTCAGCGATGCAATCGTTATGGCCTGAGATATCTGTTCTATACTCAGGACCAATGCCTCATCAGTCGACTAGTTGGGCTTATTTACTTCATTGGTGGCGAATTTCATCGCCCATTCTATGATTGGTCAGTTGAGAGCAGTTGCACCATCTTTGATAACATGGGTTATTTGGAAGGAATATACATCAATTAGATTTGGAGATAGCAGATTTTCATATAGGCGATTGTTTGAAAGAGCTCGTGATCATATATATATACTAGGTGTGTATCCACGCGTGGTCGGAAATTCACACAACCCATCTCACACTTGATTGCATGCTACTTCTCTCCACCATTACGTACAAGACGTCATCAAGTGGTGCATTGGACGTTACCACCATTAGGTAAATTAAAACCGAATGTTGATGCATCGGTAGGCAGATTTATCGCCGCAGCTGGAGCAGTCTTATGGAATGACCATGGTGATTTTGTGTCGGTCATTTGCTTTTCTTTGCCGCCTACTACGCCATTACCAGCTGAATTAATGGCGCTTCTGTATACCCTAATCGTTTATGCAGGGACAATGACCGGCTTATTATTGAGATGGATTGCCGCTTGTTGCTTCGTCATCTTTATAATCCTGAACGCTACACTGGCTCACTATTGATGGACCTACAACGAGCTACAACTTTCTTGTGCCTCAATGCTTCATTGTTACACTATTTTCCTAGGGAGGCTAATACTGTGGCACACACATTATCCAGACATGGCCTTCATTCGGCAGGTGTGACTATTTATACATCCCTTTACGACTTGCCATGTGAAGTTAGTGGGGCTATTTCTCTAGATGTTTTCGTACCCCATCTATGACTTAGATAGGTTAAATCTCCCAATGGATTGGCATGTGCACACAGGTTGCCTCTGTCAACAATTAGCATAGGCAACATTGCTTGCGACGGAATATTACCACATGTTGCTGGCAATTTGCGCTGTCCCCCTACATTGTCGGTGATTGTGGAGCAACTGCATTGGATGTCAGTGTTCCTAGCGCAAATCAGGTTGTCTGTCTCCCATTGGGTTGCCTATATTACCATATTGTTGTCTGTATCACTGGTTGATGCAGGCAACATTGGTACATCATCTCTTTCTCACATTTGCCTAATTTAACATGTTTGTTACCATTTCATATTCATCGATTAACTATGCACTTCTTTCATGAGTTTGAGGTTAGGAGTTGCTTTCTACATCAAATGTTGATCATCTGATATTTTTGGCTGGCTATTCGTTTGGTTGCCTGTGTTCATGATGAATACAGGCAACATGTGTATGTACATGGCTTCTTCATTCTTGCTTTCATTACTTGTACATTGCATCCTTTAACCAATTCTTTTATGTGGCAACCGAGCTGGATGGGGAATTACATCTCTCAATGGTGCATATGGATGTCGGACCGGGTCTTGACAATGACATGGCAACACAATTGGTTTTTCATTAAGTGGCGATCCACACATTGCATTATCACTTCATATTTACATAGGACATTGTATAGTTTTCAGTGTTGCGTTTCATTTACTATTTCATATAGATTTTCATTTTCTACAGGTATTATGTACTCATTAGATACTTTTCAGTGGGAGAGTCTCTCACACCAATTGTAACCACGGTATTCCTCTGCCACAAGTGAGGGTCAACTTTATTAATAAAACACTGGACGGTACCGCCCGCCTTTCATTAATATATATATGTACACTGTTAGGTCCATGACAATCACTCTAGAGGAGAGTGAATACAGTGTTGTGCAATTTTTAGAATTTTCTCGGTTTAACTCTCTCCAACTCAAATAGTATAGAAAATAATATAGAAGAAGCTGAGAGATAATGAGTTTGTTACACACAAATTAGAGTGGTTGAATCTTCTTGATTCAACTCCACTGCCACTTTGAAGTTTTATATTTCGGAATGGCCTCAGCCTCTTCCTCTTCACGTTCTTTTCTCTTTTTAGGTTCTTTTCTTGCTTTTAAGACTTGTTGGATATCGAATTTGTCGTAAAAGTCCTTATGAGTGATTTTGGCTTCATCTGTCGCATCCATATACAAGCTTGATTTTTGTTGTTGTTGCGATAGATAAGATTGCTATGTAGGAGGGCCTTATTCTTTTTTGTTGCAGCCTCTATCACATTTAGAATGAAGAGTTCGCCAAAGTTGATTTTCTCCCGGTTAGCAAGATGAAGGGCTATATAGATGTCCAGGTTACTTTTCCCTTTAGCGGACTTTCCATTTATATAAAGAGTTACTATAGGAAGAAACGCCCGATACACTAAGAGCATATCGTTTGTGTTTTTCACTGGATGGAAGCCCAAGAAAGTCTTGACTTCGACCTCATTGACTTTCCAATAGGCCGTATCCCACTTCCATACATCAAACTCATAGTAACCTTTATTTCGCACCCCAATAACCTCACAAATTATACCAACATCACATTCAAGATGTGTATCGTCTATCACACTATGCAATGCTAAGGGAAGATCATTTATGCATTTTACCCATAACTTCGCATAGAAAAGTATAGTATGCCTAGCCGACATTTTGGTCATATCCTTTTTTGTTCAAATAAATCTCCATTTTTGGACATCCAACCAGTTAATGACTTGTCTCAACTTATTATTGCTCATTATATTCTTAATCTTAAGTAATTTAAGAGGAATGGCAGCCCTATCATCTCTCTGCCATTTGTCATACAATTTTTGGACATGACAGGTGATATAGCTAAAATTTATTGGAGGTATGGGTTCATGCAGTGCTCCCTTAGCCTCCCTAAATTTTATCTAATGAATGTTTTTGAGCGTCCTTGCCAGAGTATAGCTAACTCATTGGCTTGACTGAAATCAACCGACTTTTTCTCCTTTGGTGGGTTCTTACATGAGGATGTGAACCCTATCCTTGAGAGGGTTGTTTGACTCTCATTCATCAATTTAAGAGGTCATTGCCTTCTTGGATCTTTTTTTGCTCTTTGTAAAAATTGTGGATACAATTAGATTTGTAAAAGCGATCAGCATGATGAAGATGCAGAAGAGGAATATGAAATAAAAATCAATTGGGTGAGGATGAAATTTGGATTATTTTTTGAAATTGAAGAGTCTGATTTGTAGGACCTGTATAGAACCATTAGAAGGGGAGGGGGTTGAATTTTGGGTGCGAAAAAAGTTGGTTCTTAAAAACTTTTGGATCAAACACCCTACTTCTGTAAACAGATTTTGTTTTCACACCCGGTTTCTAATCAACTGAACAATTAAGTTTTAGACCTCTAAAAATCATGAAATTTAATGACAAAGTACTTTCAGATGTTATGTATGTGTCATAAAAAATCCAGATCAAAATTCAAAAGTATAAGACCATGAATAATCGTTTTTGCACAGATTGCGTCAATCTGTTAAAAACTATGATCCGAAATGAAAAATTTATCCCTAGAAATTTACAACTTTAAATGATCCGAAAGTTTTATGATATGACCCTTACAATATGTACTTTAAAGGGTTGAAACAGGTTTTCAAAATTCCTTTGGCAAGTATGTCAAATACAATGATGTTCTCAACCTTTGCAAGTCTAAAATTCAGATTGCACTAGTCTCAGAACTATTAACGTTTGATTGACTTATACTTATCCAAATGAGGTGAAACTTATGTAAAATTAAAACTAGGACGAGTGGCTATATTTCTACAAGATGTTGTGATTATTTATAATCTTTTACTATTTTTACTGTTGCAATAAATCGACGTAGAAAACTAGAAACTGAAAGTAAAATGCTGAAAAGTAAGAACACCAAGAATTTTATACTGGTTCGGTTACAACAGACTACTTTAGTCTTCGAGGACACCTTCCTCGGTTATCACTAAACACAACAAACACCTTACCACAAGGGTGGCTTTATTTAAAGACTAACTCCACCCTTTTACAACCAAAACAATCAAGAAAATTAATCACGAACACCAACACCGATTGAATGAAGGTTTGATCACACCTTGATCAACATTTTGCAAGCAATGAACGTGTATAGGTGGTATATCCAAAGCCTACATAATATGTAGAATATATGAACAATAGGCTTGAGACTAAGAAGAAGAGAAAGACAGGAAGAAGAAGAGAGTAATCTAGCTTTTTGCACTTGTGAGAATATGTATTATTGCTTGGCCTTGTCTTGCACTATCTCCCCTTTTTATCTCCTTTTGGCCGCACCCTAGGGCTCTTTTACTTCTTGAGAATTGTCTTTAATGTCCTTAGAAAATTGCCTTGTGTAGGAGATGACACAATCTTGCTTGCTTGGTCCAATATGATTAGAAGGATGACTTGACCCTGCTTAGTTGTCACTTGTTGATTGGTGCAACTTGGCACCCTTCAGTGAACTGTAAATTCTACAAACAAACTCTCAAAACATGTGCTCAAAATTAATTCAAACAATTACCATAACGTCACACTTTAATCCCTTGAATTTTGGGATGCAAATTGAGGACCATTACTACCAAAAATTGCCCACCTTAAGAGACATGTGCTGAAATTTTCAGCATGTGTCTCCTTTGAATTCTTTCCTTGTGTGGTACCTTCTTCAATCTCACCAATCTTAGTACGCTTTGTCAAATAATGCACAATATTTACACATATATGGTAAATATTAATAAGACCTATTTTGAAATTTCTGGAACACTTTAACATGTCTTGGATGTGTAAAAAGTGCCTAGATATATGTTACACCCATGCCAAAAAAAACGTTCCATATTGTATGGTCGTAAAAAACCGAATTTTTGACTTTCGTCGATTACGCGATTTTTCTCTGATTAAATTCAAACTTCTTGCACATGTAATATATATTATGTCATACATAATATACATAAAATAAATTTTATATTCAGCTCAAGTGGCTTAGAGAAAAACGCCCATGTGCACAAATGACATTGAGTTTGAATTCTCCACAAATCTAGCCTAAATTTTGGGTGATTTGTGTGTGCCAACATGATATGATTTAGTGGCTGATATTAACATGTGATCCAAGAAAGTTTTAGTTATTTTTGAAGTATATGGGCTGGCCATCATTTTATGGCAAGTACATGACATGTCGGTGAAGTTTCGATAGTCATCCGATACGACAATTTTTTGTTATGACCTTGTAACATGTCGTTATAATTTTCACATCACCATGACTTATATCATATGATATAATACCTGAATATACTCATAAATTTAAGTTGTATATAGTGGTGTGACGTCGACGTACGTTTATAATATATGCGACGTGTCGGTGGTACGTCGGAATATATGTGTATTGTGCCTTTTTGAAAAATATGGATATAAATATATATTATATGAAATGGCGTGTAAATGCATATGGGGAGAAGACTTTCCATTTCCAAATTTGTTGTCATATAGCTTCCACCAAATATGTCTCCATTTAATGAACTAGTTAGTTCATTAACTTAAGCACTCCACTTAATGAACTAGTTTAGTTCATTAATTGTGGTACTTGAAAATATTACAAAGACAACAAATGTTTGTCATATGATGTAAGCTTTAATGCTTCATGGCTTGTTAGTATGGCAACAATATATATAAGCATTTAAAGCATGTTTATCATATAAACGTGTCAAGTAATAATTTATTTATGCATTTCGTAAACGCGTAGCATTTAAATCATGCATTTGTAAATCACTCAAACCTTATTTCTCAACATGATTGTTTTTGGAGAAAGGGACACTGAGGTTAGGGTTTGATCGATTGAAGTGAGATGAGAGAAAATGGGAGGAATTACGTTTTGATAGCTTTTATAAATGCGGTAATCGATCACGTTGATTGATCCATGTATATGGATCGATTGATGTTATAGATCAATGTATACCTGGATCTCTTAGTTTAATGCATGGATCGATACATGTATTATGTTTTTTGAAGTTTGTATTTCGGATCTTATATACATTGTTTATCGTCTACAATCTTGTTCTAATTGATTCAAATGCCTCATTAGAAAGATATTTTTAGTGAATCATCATCATCTAATTGATCATCAGTTGGAATAAATTCAACACAAACTAGTCTTTTTTGCACATCCATTATGAAGTGGTGCCTCACTTCAATATGTTTGGTTCTAAACGATGAGATATACTTATGGCTGAGATGTTATCACATAAGATATGCACTTTGTCAAACATTACATTGTAGTCTTTTAAGGTATTTGTAATCCAAAGTAATTGTGTCCGACGCATATTCGAATTCTGCCGTAGAAAGTGACACACTATTTTGTTTCTTGAAAAACTAAGAAACTATGCAATCTCTAAGAAATTGACATCTACCTGATGTTCTTTTCCTATCAACAAGATTTCCAGTATAATCTAAGTAACTATACACTCTAAGTCAAAACACTCAATCTTAGGATAAAGCAACCTAAAGTTCAATGTACCTTTCAAATACCTAAAAATACATTTTATAGTGTCTAGATACGGTTTCTTACGCGTTCTTTACAATCTAGCACATAAATAAACAGCACGCAATGTCTTGTATACTTTGTTACCTCAACTGACTTTCCTTTTTCATCTTTATTAAGCTTTGTACTTGTTCTTATTGGTGTTCTTACACTCCATACTCAAATTTATACTTGTGAAATAAACAGTTCTTCCTCGGTTTGCTTGATTTGAAGTCCGAGGAAGTAGTTCATCTGATCTACATGCTCATCTCAAACTCATATTCCATAAGCTTAGCAAAATTCTTACATAAAGAATCATTAGCAGCACCAAATATAAAATCATTCACATAAGTTTGGACAAGTAAATAATCACTTCTTTGTTGAACTAATCAGTCTTCTTGCTTGAAGAACCATTTTTGAGTAGGAAGTTTCTTAATATCGCATATCAAACTCTTAGAGCTTGTTTAAGCCCATAAAGAGTCCTTTATGTATGATTACATGATTTAGGTAATCATGATCTTCAAAGCGCAATGATTAAGCCACATATACTTCCTCTTGAATAATGACATTCAGAAAGTCTATTTTTACAATAATTTAATATCTCCTTTTTTACCTTTACCAAGTTTAGCATTAGTGCTTATAATCATATTTTTTTGTATTCAGTTTAGGTCAAATGTACTTATTAGTTTGCATAGTATGAAACTCAAAAAAGTAGTTGAGGTTTCCTCATAATACTCACGTCAATCTTATCATCCATTGGCTCAAACCCTTCACACTACATTTACATATTAGACTAAAATACAATGTCAACAAGGATGTTCACTAATAGATGATCATTATAATGTTTATGGATGAATAATACGATGTCTCATTTTCTTCATGAGAAATCTTTTCTAAAACATATTTTAACCTCTCATATCAAACTATAGGAGTTTAGTTTAAGTCATATAAGGATGCTTGAACCTTGAAGCATGATTTAACTCATCAAGCTCTTCAATATTAATAGACTTGGCTATATACGTACCCAAGATGGTCAATTTGAGATATAGTTGGTGTCCTACACCAAATATAAGACATTAGTTTGATTCATATGTTGATAATATTCTAGAGCTATAAATCAAACTTTCTTCTTCATATGGTTTCATTATTCATCTTCTTTAAGCAAAAGCTTAGATGACTCACCAAATTCCATGTGTTTTAAAATTTTTAAACTTTAAAGGATTCATATAGCTTTGAGGTTTTCTCTTTGTCTTTGATCCTCATGATTGTTCATATAACCTTTATCTTCTAAACACTTGAATATTCCAGTTTTGCATAGAATCCTCCTACAGTGAAATATTCAAGTTATTAAGAGACTTGTTCAACTACATGCTCTTATTGACATATTCATTATCCATTAAAGTTCAAGCATTTCTAGATCATTTATTATGTTAATTGTGAAAACCTTACTAAGGCGACACGCTAGGCCGTATGAATTTTTTCTCTATCAGTTCCTGAAACTGCGACTTTAACTCCATAACTCTGATGGTGTTATCCAATACGGTGCCTTTAAGAGAGGTTCTGCTCCTGGCATGACATTAATCTTAAACTCGATTTCTCTGTCAGAAGGTAAACCTGGCAAGTCATCTGGAAAGACATTGGAATATTCTCTAACCACTGGGATGCTGGCGTCTCTGACTTGCCACTGAGAGCATATACTAGAAAACCTTCATTTCCCTTCTCCAATGCTTGAAATGTGTGGGCTGCTGTCAGATAGATAATTTTGCAGTATCTTCTTCAACTTGGAGTTTTGATCCTTAATCATAACATGCTCACCGCGGCAATTGATGTAGGCATGGTGCTTGAACATCCCTCCCCAATCTGTATCGGTATCAGGGCAACCTTGAACTTTTTGTCCCCCTATCCCAATCTTACAATCCTTGTACAGATGGTGGGAAATGATCACCTAATCATCAGCGGCTTGAACACGATAGGACGTATCCAACCATGTCGGGCAGCTGCTAAGGTTTTTAGCAAACCTCTTAGACACAAAGGAGTGGCCTGCACCATTATTGAACATCACGTTTGCAGGTATGTTGTTTACTAATATAGCACCTGAAATAGTTCATAATTCAAGTAGGAAATTTCTAAACAGGCATAGAAATAGCATTAAATAGCATAATTAAATATATCTGTCACTACATTATGGGTGTCCTCGACCTCGGCATCCATCATAACATGAACTCAGACATTAGCCCATGGACCACCTCTCTACTACTGCACAATCCTCTGTTGTCCATCCCTCAGCACTATGCAATACTTCATAATAGGACCGATTTTACCACATCTGAAACAAGCACCGGTCGCCAGTCGACACTCTCTGTTGTGCACTCCATGACAAATAGGACAAAGGAGAATAACCATATGTGTTCCCGCTCTATACTACTGTGGCTTCTGATGCGGCAGATGTGGTGCTCGATGAAACTGCGTCTGCCTCTAAAACTGCATCTATGAGTTTTGTCACCAGCTTCCCTCTATATCTTGGTCCACTGTCAAGACCGATCACCTCTAACTTCTTGTGGCCTCTTGCCTTTCACCTCTACATCACGTCTGATAATGTCCCACTCAACTCGATAACATGCATCCAATAACATGCCGAAGTTCCTCGAGTTAGCATTCACAATCCAGGTGTGAATGTGTGATTTCAGACCAATCTCCAATTTGATCATTTTAAGCTGTTCATCTCCCATGAAAGATGGAACATATCTACCTAGTGCGGTAAACTAATTGGCATAGTCTGCCACTTTCATACCAAACACCTGCAAAGACTCAAACATCCAATACTTTGTAAAGAAACTGAGGGTGGGATGTAAAACTTATGGAACCCCATCAAAAATTGCACCCAAGTAACTGGTCCGGGCAGATGTTGTAGACTAATATTCGACCACTGATTGGTGTCACCAATCTAGAAAGGTTTGATCACCCGAGTCTTCATCTCGTCAGGTACCTGAATCAGATCAAAGTTATTCTTTATATAGTCTAGACATTTCTCGGCTACATATTGATCTGTTCTGCCCTCAAAATTCAGCGCTGTGGCCCTCTTCAGCTCCCTATAATAGAAGTGAATACCCTACTGCGGTGGTGGCGGTGGAGGTGCAGCCTGATTCTGATGACCGTTATTCCCAACGACCTATCCAATCTACACCAGAGCCTGAAGTACAGCCTGGTGAAAATCACCATGATACTACTGCTGCTGAAGTGGAGGTACTGGCGCAACATATGGTGGTTTTGGCTCAGCAAATGGTGGCACCAGCTCTGCGGACGGAGGTACCTGTGGCGGTAGAGGAGGGAGTAACTATGCCAGTTTGTCAGTGCGTGGTCTTTCGGTCGTGAAGACATCCTATTGGAAGCAGTTATTATAAATATAATAGTTATTCGACAAAATTTAAATTCATTTCAAGTGATTCGTTTAGGTTCCTAAAATTAGGGTTTTAAAATAATCAATTTATAAATTACGTAAAAAAAAATTTATCCTGCTATCCGTAAACCATTCTAGTGTTCTTAATCTAAGGCTGTTACTCTAGTCTACGATCATAACCTAATTTCTAAGATCATGACTTATTTCCTAAGTTGTTTACTTAACCATTTCCGCCGTGGATCTAGAGCCTTGAATCTGATACCACCTTTAGCGCCTTGCACGAAACTAGGGTTTCGGCTTGTTGCACCCGTCGTACTCTACTACGAGAAGTACAAGGTGTTGATAGTATACATGTGCATGTCGGCAAGAATCGTAAATCAAGGTAGCAGAAGCAAAATAAAGATAACCATACAACTTGCGATAACGTACAAATCGTCATCAATAGTACAAGTCCAAAATATCTGATACCTCAACGATACAAATACAATCTGATAAAGCATCGATCTCAAAAGCTATGTCCTGTTGTACACATTTCTCACGCATAGTCTACGTGAAGCTCGTCATCTATAATCCAATCTCGGGGACCCTGTCCTCTACAAGCGATTAAAGACAAGTATGAGCAAGAAAAACTAATCTCTCGGCAAGTAGTCCTACTAGATACGCATGTGGATCATGCATGGGGAGACGGGGTCTCCAACTTTAAGAAATAAAGTGTAAGGTAAAGGTAAATAAATAGCAGGTAACAAATATATCTCTATATGGTAAACATTTACACTGTCAAGTTCTTAGAGAACGCCACTATCATGTAGATCCACCCTTAGAATTTCATTCAAAGTCTAAGATGTCATCATCCTTAATCTTATCATCTAAATAGATCGAGTCCCTATACAAGTCATGTAAATGCAATATTATTATGATGCGATGTATTTAAAACAATGTTATAAACATAAATTGTAATCATGCAGCAATATCCACTAGTCTGTAACATGTCAAAACATAACCTTTTCCCAAAAATGACCTTTTTCATATAATAACTGTGACACTACACCTTGCATGCAAATTATATCGTCATATAAACGGAATAATCCCCCATATAGAAATACGTACAAATATGATTCTCGATGAGTCCACATTGTGTTACATCATACGTACATATTACTAACGGTAACTCGATATGCCAGAGATTCCTTGTCCTCAACAAGGTGTTACACTCGGGCCTGTAAATACTGTGTGCCAATGACTTCAACCCCTCGGGTTCTGATATCATACAGCGCTCTAATCATTGATAATATACTTTATGCCTCGTGACATCAACCACCTCGGTTTTGATGTCATGACGGTGCACCAAATGAACATATACATACTGTAAACATGTCATAGGATATCCGTCTATAAGATATAACTTCTACATGCAAGGGTGAACTTTTAAAACACATGGTGAGACGAAAATAATTTTTCAAACTTTTAATTGATGCAACATGAATTTTTGGTCATGCTAAAACTTGTCATCAAACATCTACCACTTATTTACACCCTACATGTCATAACTTAAGAAAATATCATTTTTACCCTTCAAAATGGACCATTCGGCCCTACTACCCTAAAGCAGCCCCCTTTTTGTAACTTTCACCCGATACCACTTTCTTAATTTTTATTTTCCATATACAACTCATATCTCATCACTTGAGTATTTAAAAACACTTATTTTCTAATTTTTCTAAAATGTCCCCTACAAATACATAATGTATATCCTAATTTACCCCTAAATACATATTATCCATACGAATACACATAACATGGAAATAAAGTAATTTATGACATCAAATGCCTTATGGCCGAGTATGTATATATATATATATATGTATGTTTGTATATTTATATATGTACATTTTCATACCTTATACGTATATGCATTTATATCATGGAAATAATTCATCTATACCCTAAAATGTTCTTGGCCATGTGTATATATACACTTTTATTTATAATATACTTTCATAGCATGTCACAATTTATTTATTTCCATTTGAGGCCTTATGGCTGATTTTTATAACCATTCACATACGCACTTTAATCTCATTTTTCTTTCATTTTACATACATGTTATGTGTCGAATAATTTTATATTAATCAAGTATATATTATTTTCCATCATTATATTTATTTCCAAGATCATGACATAATGAAAACACATGAAATATAAACATGATGGAAACCATAAAAAGTGAACTTTTTTGAGCCATAAACATCATTTACAAACACATCTTCGAGATGGTTGACGAAGCTCAAGTGAGATGCCAAAAATGGCCTTATCGCCGTGTGTATATGTGTATATATGAGATGATGATCATCAAAAACAACACATGTGACCAAGTAAGTTAGTCATGCTTATGATGCATAGATAAACATGCTAAAAACAAGATCATAAAATATATGAAATCCCAAATACCATAGGACATGCATGCTTCATGATCATCCCAAAGAAATACATGAACAAATATACCAGATTTGCATTTTTAGTACACTTTTCATAACATTACATATAACTTCACTTTCTTTCTTTATTTTCTACCTATATCTTATAAGAATATTCTTTTTATTCCATTTATACCCAAAAGTCCCTATTTTACAACTATGGAGGATTTTTATACATGTGTATATATAATATATGTATCACATAGGATGTATATTTTACATATGTTTTATGGTGAAAACTTGAATATACTACATGGGTGATCCATCTTTGATAAGAACATATATACTTAACCTTTGGAAATCCATGAAGGATCTAAGAAGAATACTTGCCTTCTCACTTATTTTACAACCTAAAGTGAAGATTTCTTCACTTAGCTTGGAAGAAAATCCTTCTCCTTCTTCCCTTGGTAGACACGGTTTTGGACTGAAAATAAGATGGTTAGTGAGCAACTTATAAAGGTAAATAATTGAAAGAATTTAAATTGAACTACATAAAGTTCTTACCTTGTGTTTTCCTTAGTGTTCAACTCTACAACCTTCTTGAATCACACTTGGATGATGGAGGGTTTTTGGAAACTTGTGTTGGATGATATCTAGATGGGATGTGATGAAGAAAACCTTGCCCTTTTGTTTGTTGAAACTTTCGACCAAGTGAGGAAGAGAAGAGGAGTTTTGGAGGCTTGAGTTTTCTTGGAAGAGAGGGGAGAGTGTATAGATTAAATGTAAGAAAGTTTGGTATGTGAAGTAAAGAAAAACAAAGGGTTTGCCCTATTTTTTGCTTCTCAGACGAAATGAAAGAAGGGGGAGGGGAGAGAAGATTTCTTGGAGAAAGTTGGTGGTGTAGGCTTAGGATGATGATGAAAGGGAAGGAGTGTGTAAGAAGAAAGAAAAGGAAAAAGTCTTGTCTTCCTTCGAGGGCTAATTGGCTGGCCTATTAGAGGATAGGAGGGAAGAAAGCTTTGCCTTGTTTGCCATGCAGGATAAAGTGGGAGAAAATGTGATGATTGGGTCAAAAGTGTGTAGGGTTTTGTTGTGTAGTGGAGGACAAAATGGAAGAAATATTTTCTTCCTACATGGCGTGAAAAATTCAGCCACTTAGGGTTTGAGTGAGTAGAATCGGACAAAATGCCATCAATTGGTTTCTACACAATTTTCTACACTTGGTATTTTGTTAGTGTATTTTTCTAACCACAATTTCTTCTTTCTTTTTCTCCTACTTGTCCACCCTATATATGTAGCGCCCCGCCCGGGACTAGAGTCTTGGCACGATGCACACATCGTACTCTGCTACAAGAAGTACAAAGCGTTGGTAACATCTCTATGCACATCATCATAAACATATACCGAATAGCGGAAGCATCATAAAATTGTCAAAACAAAAACATAAATGACATGCTTAAATCGTCACCATATGAAAACACAACACCATCCGCGCATGATACATCAATACATGGATGAAATAATGAAATAGACTACTCAAGGGAACCTATTAGCTTGGCTCATTGTTTATATACTCCAGTTCTGGCTCTTGTGTCTCTACAAGATGTAAAATAAGGGGTGAGCGATAATGAATCGTCCAGCAAGTATCTCTGCCTGGGTTTGTCATATGGATCATGCATCGGAGACTGTGTGATAAAATAAATACAATGCAGTAAGAAGCATAACATGTCTCCGATTCACAATTACTGTAATATAGGATAAACCATTCAAATATATGTAATAGATAAAGTGCAAAAATACAGTCACATAATAACTGTCACAGTTTTCAATATTTCTTTTCTTCTTGCTTATCCGTTTAACTTATAATTCCTATCCTGTGCTAAGCCCATTCCAATTACATCTATGTCACACGTCACATATTCTATCCAATCATCTAAATTCTACTAATGCTCTAACCTGTATCTCACAGAGTGGCTTGGTAATATGCATATGCTCAATCAATTGTAACGTGACTTTATCATAAGCACTAAAAAAAACATAACATACTCATTTCGTTCTTTTTCCAAAATTGTGTCGAATACATGGCTGTATCACATTACATGTACTAATGATGCGCACGACATACCGATTGATTCCCATATAACCTTGTAAACATACTATATGCCCATGACACCAACCTACCCATAGGTTCAAATGTCATGGCGGCCTCCTATGACTGCAAGATGATGTACCATACTGTACGCCCCTAACATCCCCTATCTGATGCCAGTCCGGCCTCCAAACATGTATGCTAAAAAACAGTAAATCATATCATTATATAACAGCATGCTGTGAATAGCAAAACATATCATCGTATCGGAATCAATCGTCTCTTGGCATATTTCGTTAAATCCCCTTTAAAACACATCATGTGATCAAACTTTTTCATAAAACATATCATGTAGTGTAAATCCTTCGAAATGTGGTGAAAACATTTCACAAACATGTATCGCATAATAAAACATATCAATTAGAAACTTGTTTTTATGTATGTACGCAAGTATGATCAATCGTGTGGCTGAATTTACTCATCAAAACTCTTGCTCCTCAATCCAATGTTTTCATGTCGTACACTTCTGTAAAGTTTCCATTTTGCCCTTTGTTGAAGGTTCACGGTTTTGAGTAATAAAATCAACACACCTTTAGGTGGAATTCACTAGTATCATCATCTTAAATTGTCTAACTTTCATTTTATTTCATGTTTCCTTAAATCAGCCCACTTTTCCATAATTTTCCAAGTGTAGTAATTTAATATTCAATCTTTTGAACACCTCGTTAAAAGGTTACAAAACAGCTTTTTTTCTTCCTTGTTGCATATTGCCACTTCTTTAATTTGCTTGTTTAACATATCCTTTAAAGAGTCATACATATATTATACAGTATGCATATCTTCACATGTATATACTCAAGCAAATACTCAAACATCATCATGACACCTCAATACAGCCTCTTGGCCGAAATCATCTATGCACACACACATAAGTTTTGCAACTTGTTCATTGTACCATACATGGAATCTTACTAACACCTTTCTTAATCTTCAATCTACCATGCATAGCTATCATGATGATGCATTAATCTTGTGCTTTGAACATAAAAGACTCATGCCTGTAACTTTCTTCACAAAATAAACACAAGATTCATGATCAAGGAAATGATCATGATGAATATCACATGCAAATACATAGACGATGAAATCCATGAACATACACATTCTTAAGCCATGATCATCAATGATACACATCAAAATGATGGTGATGAAACATGCCTAATTATGGAGACAAAACATCCCCTATTTTCGGATGAACATACATGGAGATCACTTGATGATGATCAAAGAAAACAAGCTTTTATTGCCATGCAAAATAGCACAAATTATGGTGAATCATAATCATGGTAAAACAAGACTTTTAACATACATCAACACTAAAATCATTGATGAACACATGCATGACGATCCTCAAGAAAATGTACCAGAAGATGGTGCAAAGTGTGATCCTTAACACACTTAATTCAAGAAAATGAATAATACAACCAACACTATTTCAAGATTGAACATGCATGCCTATTCTTCCATAAATCATGACATATACATATATATGAGACCTACATATACCATAAACTTCACATGCATGTCCTTTTGTTTAGCATATTCTTAGTCTCAAATGTGTATACATTGAAGAAACACACAAGTCTTCATACATTTACCAGGCAAAAATCCATTCTTTTTATATGATCATATTAGAAATCCATTTGAATATATAGATGCCTAATCCAATTTGATATAAGAACATAAATGATATGCTTTTCAACATGCATGAAGAAACCAAGAAGAGTACTTGTCTTTTTCTCTTGTTACTTACACTTAAGAAGGAAAAGGTTGCTCCTTTCTTTCCTTCTTGGTAGTTTTCGGCCTAATGGCCAAAATGAAAGGAGAAAATGAGTCATTTTTTAGATGTAATGACCAAGAAATGCCTAAGATCAATTCTTAAGAAAATCACCTTTGAAAATCCTTGAAGTTGTCTCACTTTTAAACTTAAGAAAACTACTCTCTCCTTCACGATATAGCTCACAGATGGGAGGCCTAAAAGAGAAGAAAATGGAGTCTTTTGGAAGAATGGATGAAGAACAAAGTTTTTAAGAAGAAGGATAAGAGGCTAACTTTGGTTTTCCTACACTTTGAAAGCTTGTTACTTTACTTGAATTTTGAAGAGAACTTCCCTCTTTTGCCTTGGGTGTTTTCGGCTGGAGCAAGAGGAGAGTGAGGATGAAATAATTGGTTTTAGAGGAAAGTGGAATGGATGAATTTGAAGTTAGAGTGAGAATAAAAATGAGATGAGTTATGTCATGAAATGGGTTTCATTCCTTGGCTCTTTTGGTGTTTGACGAAATTCATTAATGGTAGTGGGGTTCAATGATTTCCTTCTTCTGGAGTGTGGGATGTGTAAGAAGGTTATGCCATGCATGGCATTTGGTTGGGGCTTTCTTAAGGTGTGTAAGAGAGTAAAATGATGATGGGGAGAAAAGAAAATAAATTAATGGGGTGTGAGCCATGCATGAAATGCCATTAGGTGGAATAAAGGTGTGGAGAAAATAATTAAAGGAAATGGAATAAAATGCAAGACAAGTTGTTTTGCATGACTTGGGGGTTGGGGCAGCTAAGGTGTGGGTAGGGTGAGAATTTACTATTTTGTTCCTCCTCACCTTTTCTTATGTGTTACTTTCCCTTATTTTATAATTCAATTCTTAATAAGAGTTATACCATTCTTTATATGTCTAATTAATTATTCTTACACCTATTACAATAATTTAGTTTAGCAGTCCTTAAGTTTTAGGATACACCTATACACGTATTATACACAGTGCGGTATAACGATTGCCATCTAATTCTGTCGTAACTTCTCTTTTATTCTCTTTTCCAATCAGCTCGAGGATGCGGGTCGTAACAATATATATGTGTATATATATGTTTATTTTTATTCTTCTACCATCCTAATTATTTGTTATGTCTTGTTTTTATTTTCCATTTGTTTAAGTAGTGAAAAACTATTGTGTCATGTCTTTTAGTTTTGATTTAATTTAACATGCATGTTAAGTTTTTACGACGAAGTTATTTAAGTTTTGTTGTGTGCTTGATAACATTCGTTATCAAATTCACTAGGGTTCCAGCATAATTTAACACAGTAGCATATACTGATGTTAAACAATTATAGTATTTAAAACATTACGACGTAATGAAAAAAATTCGGGCGTTACAAGATCGTTATACATTCATTAATTCCTTGTGAGAGATATATGAAGGAAATCAAGGGCTTTTCCTCCTAGCTCAAAATTCTTTTTATCCTTATTATTGTAGTCATCCAACTCTTTCACGACTATTTTCTCATTTTTATCCAACCTAGTTTGTGGAGGTATTCCTTTCATAACCAATATCCATATATTATAAGCACGTTTGTACACATCCGCACTTATCCTATATATCTATAAGGTATAGTTTGATCAAACCAAAGAATTTTTGTTTTTGGTATCATGAATATAGTGGATGGTTTTGGGGTGGAGCTGTATGATGTAGAAGTTGTTCTTGTCTTATTTTTCAATGATCTTTAACCTTGCTACTAGCAAAAATTGGCCAAGCAATCAAGGTTATGCTATGATACCAATTTTTAGTTTCGTGAAAATCACTCTAGAGTGGGAGGAGCAAGGGGAGGGGTGAATAGAGTGTTAGACAATCTTTGGACTTTTCTCGGTTAACTCACTCCAAATCAAATGCACTCCAAAACAATAAAGAAGAAGATAAGAAATAATCAGTTTGCGACACACAATTTAGAATGGTTCAAATCTCCTTGATTCTAAACCACTACCACTTTGTTTTCAAAGTTGATTTCAACAGCAACTTTCTAATTACCTTTAACAAAAAACAAGAACAATAACAACAACACACACACTAACAATTAGTGCAAGCAACAACTATAGCAGCAACAATTTATTACACAAACACTTTGTGCAACATCAACTACAATAACAACAACTTATTGCACAAAGACTTTATGCAACATCAACAACAAGAACAACAAATTATTGCACAAATACTTTGTACAACATCAGTAGTAGTAGCTACATGAGAGAACAATTTCTTGCTTATTCACTAATTCAACTAAGTTCTACGGAAGAACTTTCACCATTTGGGTTTTGGAGAATAGATCAATTACACATTTTTAATAAGTCTAAATCACAAGCAAAAGATCAAATATGTATACTTCTCTTGTGTTAGACTTTTACTCTTACAATATAAAAATGAAATGAAGCAACAATAGCTCAATGAGCTTTTAAAACTTTTGCTCATTTGAGAACTTTTTGCAATAATGGGGGATGAAACTTGAAGAGGATGAAAATTTGTAAATGCATCATCTTAGATTCTTAAATATATAGAGGGTTGAGCCACGTTTTTGTGTCTTTCATAAAGCCTTCAACTCAATCAAGTGTATTGAAGATGTCCAAATAGTCTTTAGCCACACCATAGTTGGATTTGATGTTCCATAGCCACCATGGAATATCTTAAACATGTTTACAATTGTCAAGAAAGCATTATAGATGTTGGAGAAAAGTCAACAAGAGATTTGAGAAAGATTGGAGAGAGAAAACACTTTGAATCTTCCTTGGATTTTGTTCCAACTGCCATAAAAATTTGATTTCTGGGCTACATCGATAGATCTATGTCTCAGGTTCTAGATACTGAAATCACATTAATCAATTGATGTCTTTACATTGAGAGATCGATGTATTACAGTGTGGTTCCGAGTTTTGTGCCTTACCTACATCTATGTCTCTTCCTTGAAAGATTGATATACACATCGATGACTTAAGCCTAAGAGGTCGATGTTGGACAGTGTATTTTCAATTTTGAACCTTAACCACATCAATCGATCGATGCCTCTTATTTTAGAGACTGATATCACATCGATCAATGTGCTTCAACCAGATATATCGATGTTGGACAATGTGGCTTCATTTTTGTACAGTCCGTGCATAGATCGATCTATGTCTCATTTTTAGATACTGAAGTATACGTAGATCAATCTTCGTGAGAGTTCTACATCTTAGAGTGTATTTTTCTTATTTTTTTTACATTTCCAAAGATATGTGCCTTTTTCACTTTTTTTGAAACATCTTTCAACTTAATCAAAACATTTCATACTCTAACAATACACACAAAAATATACATGTGTGTGTATATGCATATACACATATATATATGTGTATATGTATATGTATATACATATATATATATACGTATGTGTGCATATATGTGTATAAATATGTATACATACGTAAACAATATATGTACACACACAATATACATATGTTTCTTCTTCCTTGCAGGAGTATCCGACGGTTGGGGGAATGCGAGACCTATATAATAAACTCAAACTTCTTAAGCAAGATCTTTGGCATTGGAATAAAGATGTCTTGGCAATATTTTTATTCGTGCAGCTACGGCAGAAAAAGAAGTCATTCGCGCAGAAACAACATATGACCTTTCTTCCACATCTGAGAATTGCGTAGCCTATAATCTAGCGCATGCCAAGTTGCTTCAAGCACATAGTGAGCAAGTAGCTTTCTTGACCCAAAAAGCTATGATACCTTGGGCAGCCGAGGGTGAAGCAAACTCAGCATATTTTCATGCACTGGTTAAGCAGTGCTACAAACGCCATAAAATTAGACAAATTTCAGATTCCAATGGATCGGCATATGATGAGCATGAGGCTTTGGGTGCGGCTACAGTAGATTTATTTCATACATTTTTCACTAATGAACCAGTGGATGGAATTAACGAATTTCTTCAGAACATTCCACATCTTGTGACTACTAACGATAACGACACATTTCTGTGATTACCTAAAATTGATGAGGTCAAGCACGAGTTCTGGAGTCTAAATCAAAATAGTGTTACGGGGCCAGATGGCTTTAATGGTATTTTTATATCGCACTTGTTGGGAGGTAATAAAGATGGATGTCCTTTGTGTGGTTCTGGAGTTTTTCTTAGGTGTCCTAGCGCCACAGGTTATGCTTTCCTTTATTATCACTCTTATACTGAAGATCTCACAGCCACGGACTTATGCGGACTGTCGGGCAATTTGTTTATCAAATTTTGTCAGCAAGGTAATTACTCGCTTACTTGCTACTCGTTTATCGATTTTACTCCCTGCTATAGTCTCTCAAGAGCAAATGGGGTTTCTTAAAGGACATGACATTAGCCTTATGGCCAATGAAATGGTTCATCTTATGGATAAACATACACCGGGTGCAAATGTCTTAGTTAAACTCGATATGTCAAAGGCTTTTGATTTAGATGCAATTTTTAAGAAATTTGGCTTTGATGAACGGCTGATAAGACTCATAATAAGTATTATACGTCGCTTGAAGTTATCAATCTCAGTCAATGGAAAATCATTCGGTTTTTTCGCCCTAACACAAGGAGTGGAACAAGGCGATCTGTTGTCTCCTCTAATTATTCTTATATGTTCAGAGGGATTCATCCGTGGACTACAAAATCTTTTCGCACAGGGAGCACTTAAAGGATTTCACATAGGACGAGTATAGAGTGTTTCTCAATTGGCCTATACGGATGACTTGCTTATCTTTCTCAATGGTTCATCACATAATTTGCGTGTTTTTCAAACCTTCTTGCAAACCTATCAATGCACATCTAGGCAGTTGGTTAACTATAACAAAAGCCCATTTGTGGTAAGTTCCTATATCTCCGCCAGCAGGCTGTTTGCTCTTAGAAACATTTTGGTTATGCGCCCCTCCACTCTTCCAATAAAATAAATGGGATCTTATTTATATTGTGGGGTAAATAGAGCACGATACTGTTAGACTTTGTTACACCATTTTGACTCAAATTTAGCAGACTGGCTCGTTAGTTGCTTTCTCCTGGTAGTCGGGTAGTATTATTAATGTTGTTACCATCCCAAGTTCAACTATAAATTATACTATAGCATACAGTATGACAAGACCATAAACGGAAATTTCAAAATTTTATTATGTTATGCATATTCTTAAAATTAATTAGTAAATAATCCCTTTCTGTTCTGTTATGTTCTGTTTCGTTCTGTTTCGTTCTGTTTTGTCTTACATCACATGTTTTGTTCCGTACTGCATCTCATATGCATAGCACCATGTCTTGAAACATATGACATGATCACCACAAAAAGGTAAATAGTAACATATGAGAAAGATAGCTGTAAGCTAGGATGTCAAGGGAAAAACCGAGAATGGATGGACCCAACAGGTAAATAATTATGTCTAAGTTAATTATGGTACTGTTAGAATTCATTATTTATTATTCTAATGTGTTTCGGTAGAATAGAGGGTTACTTGTTGGGTGATTTACCACTCACTCTTCATTTACCGTTTTTCAGAGCCGAAGGAACCTGAGGATGAGTATGTCAAGGACGAGCCGCAGTTGCCTTATTTGTGAGAGATGCGGGCGGATAGGGCCGATAGTGAGGATTATTGTAGGGCTATTTGAGGACTATTCCGGAGTAATTTTGGAACTATGTTTATGACATCGTGAACTTCGGATGTTTAATATTTTATTGTGCCTGTTTATCGCCACTAGTTGATGTTTCCATTTGTAATCCATGTTAGAGTCATGGACTTATAACAGATTCGCATTGACGCCTTGTACTTTCTTCAGCAAAGTACGGCAGGTACACCGTAAAAGGGCACATCCTGGGTGCAGGGTGCTACACGTGGTATCAAAGCCCAAGCTCTAGATGCATGGTAGAATGTAGAATCTAAGTGTTGACCTTAGAACCCTAAGTTATGATCTTAGTATGAGAGATGGCTTTAGCCTAGGGAACTTAGCATGGATTTAAGAGAGTGTCCACCTCTCTAGTTTCCAACTGGGTAAACAGGCATAACTAACCCTAACCTGCTAATAACTGGGAGTGTTCCTTTAGTAATGGGAGAAAATTACCTGAGTAGATCGTAATTTTCTTTCATGCATACTATCACTGTTAGCTAATTCGCACTTAACCTATAAACTTGGAAATTGATGCGGAAGTGCAGATGTCTAGACCTCGTGGCAGACCAGCTAGGGCCCAGCCTGCTAAGACTAGGTCCCAGGAGTCGGCGATGCAGGCACCAGCCCAGTCACGTGATGGTCAAATTCCACCACCTCCACCACCACAAAATCAAGTTCCATCGTCGCCACCACAAGTACCTAATCCTGCTCCCTAGATACCTGACATGGCGGCCTTCCAGGCTTTCTTTCAGACTATGGCTCAGGTGGGACAGACGATGGTCAACAACCAGGTAGCTCCACCCCCTCCACCAAAGCCACATTAGCAGTTGTTGGGGCCCAGATTCTTCTTCGCAGAAATGAAGAAAGCCATGATGCCTGCCTTTGAGGGAGATGACGATGCTGATGCTGCCGAGAAGTGTATTGATGAGATTTAAAATTTCTTTGAACTGATACAAGTTCCACATTATATGAAGGCACAGGTGATCAAGCCATTCTTGATTGGGGAATCGAACCAATAATGGAAGACAAATCTACAACTGCTGCTGAAGCCAATATCCTGGACGAGGTTTCTCGAAGAATTCCACAAGTTTTACATCCCGCCCTCTATCACACTACAAAAGATGCATGATTTCGAGTCCCTGAAACAATAGCCGGGCATGACCATATCTGACTATGCAAACCGGTACACGGCCTTGGGTAGATATCAGCCATCAACAATGAATGACGAAAGGACCAAGATGTTGAAGTTTTAAAAGGGCCTGAACCCTCGGATCCGCACATGGTTGGTCAATGCAAATCCCAAGAATGTTGGAGAACTGCTTGATGCCTGCTACCACACTAAGAGAGATATTCTAAGAAGAGAGGAAGAGATAAGAAGCAAGAGGCCCAGGGAGTCGAGTGGAGAACAGTACGGCAAGCAAATGAAGATTGCCAAGAAGAACACCCGACCGATGTAGCAAAAGAAGCAGGGACCATAGCCCCGACCTCAGCATCAGCAACCAACGATTCGCCCCTGCCCTAACTACCCAAAACCCCCACTTGGACGAATGTCGTTGGAAGACTGGAGGATGTTTTGGCTGTGGAAAGACGGGCCACATGATAAAAGACTGTCCAGAGAAGGGGTCCTTGCAACAGCAACCACAGCAGGGGAACTACCCACGAGCAAATGCGAGAGTACATATGATGACTGATGCAGAGGCGAAAGAGACACCAGATGTTGTGACATGTATGGTTAATGCCCGCATTTAAGTGAAACTTTATGCTTTATGTTAATTATCTAATGCATAATGTATAGGAGCCATACTAGTGTGTCAAGTACCTGAAAACATTCTATTTGATAGTGCACCAGCCACTCCTTCATGTCTAAGAGGTTCGCCAAGAACCTGAATGTTTGTCGTTCCTGGCTGGAGAGTCCATACCAGGTACAGGCAGCTGGTGACATGGTGCTTGTATCCCACTACCTATATAAAAACTACACGATGGAAATGAAGGGGCGGCCATTTGAAGACACTTTGATTCGTACCCCAATGAAAGATTTCGGTGATATCCTTAGTATGTACTGGTTGTCCAAAAATCATGCACACAATGACTCCCAGGAGAAACGTGTGATCATTAAAGACCTGCTTAGGAGGGAATTTCATATCAAGGGAACACCAAGCTGAGGAAGACTCCGAAGAATATTTACTTGACATCTGCTCGAGCATACCAGGTGTTACAGAAAGGTAATGATGGATTTCTGGTATATGCCCTAAGTGCAAAACAAGATGTTCCCTCCATTGACCAAGTTCCAATAGTCCGAGAATTCTCTAATGTTTTTCAAGACGATCTGCCTAGACTACCGCAAGATCATGAAGTAGAGTTTGAAATAAACCTGATTCCTGGTGCTGAACCCATATCAAAAGTACCATATAGGATGGCACCCGCAGAGTTGAAGGAACTAAAAGAGCAGCTGAAGGAGCTGATCTAGAAAAAGTTCATCCGACCGAGTATTTCTCCGCAAGGAGTGCCGGAGTTATTCGTGAAAAATAGATGGGAGCTTACGGTTATACATCGATTACCGCGAGATCACTAAAATCACCATAAAAAATATCCCTTGCCAAGAATAGACAACCTGTTTGATCAATTACGGGTACGTAAATAGGAATGATTTCCATATAAGTTAAATTGAACTGCGAACCTTTAAACGAATTGCCTTTGTGCAGGGAGCTCGAGTATACAGTAAGATCCACCAACGTTCAGGCTATTATCAGTTGAATATTAAAGATGTGGATGTGCCCAAGACTGCATTCATGACTCGTTATAGACACTATGAATTCCTTGTTATGCCCTTCAACCTCACAAATGCTCCGGCTGCATTTATGGACTTAATGAACACCATTTTTCGAGAGCAACTGGACAAATTCATAGTAGTATTTATTGATGATATCTTGATCTACTCACCAGATGAGGGAGCGCATGCTAAACACCTATGGAGGACACTGAGCATCCTGTGTGAAAAGAAGCTTTACATAAAATTTAGCAAGTGTGAATTATGGCTACATGGCGCAACGTTTCTGGGACAAGTCATTCTGAAAAAGGTATCTCAGTTGATGCGAGGAAGGTTGAAGCAATAAATGAATGGCCGAGAACAATTAAGATCACAGAATCAGGAGTTTCCTTGGTCTTGCCGGCTAATATCGAAAGTTTGTCAAAGGGTTCTCGCGGATAGCAGTCCCACTCATGAGGTTCACCTAGAAGAACACTAAATTTGAGTGGAGCCCTGACTGTGAGCAGAGTTTTACAGAGCTCAAGAAGGAACTGACTACCGCCCCAGTCCTGGCGTAACCTATCTTGGGTGAAGGATATATTGTATTCAGTGATAACTCAAAGAATAGTCTGGGATGTGTACTGATGCAAAGGGATCGAGTAATTGCGTATGCTTCACGACATTTAAAACCACAGGAGCAAAATTAAACAGTGCATGACTTGGAACTGGCAGCTGTAGTATTTGACTTAAAAATTTGGAGACACTACTATACGGCAAAAAATGCGAGATATACACAGACCATAAGAGCCTAAAATACCTATTCATGTAGAAGTAACTGCACATGCGACAACGGCGATGATTGGAATTAAAGAAGGACTATGACCTTACAATCAGATACCACCTGAGGAAGGCAAAGAGGGTGGTAGATGCTCTCAGCCAGAAGTCAAGTCACCCTCGTCAACCCCTGTTGGAATGCAAAATGGAGGAATTTGACTTGGATGTTGTGGATTTTGTTGCCAATATCCTGGCCACACTAGTCATCATCACTTCTTTGATCGACAAAATCAAAGATGCCCAGAGGACCGACGATGCATTGATGAAGATTATAAGTGGGATGAAAGAAAAGACGAAGGATGATTTTCAGATTCGAGATGATAGGAGTCTCTAATTTAGAGAGAGGCATTGCGGCCCAAATGATGAGGCCCTTATCAGCGAAGCGTTGAAAGAAGCCCACACCTCATGGTTGTCCATCCCATGGAGCAAAAAAAATGTACTACAACCTAAAGCAAAAGTTTTGGTGGACAGGAATGAAGCACCAAATAGCGGAATACGTAGACAAGTGCCTTACTTGTTAGTAGTCGAGGCCAAGCACCAGCGATCCACCAGCCTTCTATAGCATCTTGAGGTCCCAGAGTGGAAATGGGACCATGTTGTAGTAGGTGGGAAAATTTGGTTTTTAAAATATTTTGATCCAAAAACCTAACTTCTGAAAACAGGAACCTTCTATAGCATCTTGAGGTCCGAGAGTGGAAATGGGACCATATTGTAGTAGGTGCGGAAAATTTGGGTTTTAAAATATTTTGACCCAAAAACCTAACTTCTGAAAACAGTTCCTGTTTTCAGATCCTGATTTGAAACGTTTGAAAGACCCAGTTACAGACTTTCAAAAATTTTGAAATTTGGACAAATTATTTTCTCAGATGCTCTGAGTATCTCCTAAAAATTTCAGATTAAAATTCAACTCCTGACCCTTTGAAAATATGTTTGTAGTCAGATTGTGGAAATCTATCAGAAACAGTACTCTGATTTGAAAATTTTATTTCAACTAATTGGAGATTCCAAATTGTCTGAAACTTTAATGACAACACCCTTACTATATGTATTTCAATGGGTTAAAACAGTTTTGAAAAGTTACTTTGGGAAGTGTGTCAAATACGTTGATGTTCTCAACCTTTGCAACTCTGAAAATCAGATTGCACTAGTCTCAGACTTATTAACGTTTGATTGACTTATACTTGTCCAAATGGGTTGAGACTTGCGCCAAATGAAACTTTAGAGATGTGGCTATGTTTCTGCAAAATTTGTAATGTTTGAAAGTTGTTCACTAGTTTTACGATTGCAGAGAAATCAACGCAGAAACTGAAAAACTGAAAGTAAAGTGCTGAAAGTAAAGACACCAATGATTTTATACTAGTTCGGTTAAATCAACCTACTCCAGCCTTTGGGGACACCTTCCTCAGTTATCAATAAACACAAAATAAAACCTTACAACAAGGGTTGCAGGAGTTATACACCAACTCCACCCTTTCACAAACAATACAATCAAGCACACAGGATGATGGACACCACCACCAAACGAGTGAAGGTTTGATCACACCTTGATCAACTTTTTACAAATGAAACGTGTATGGTGGTATAAACAAAACCTATTCAATATGTTGAAAATAAGAACAACAGGCTTGAGAAAAGAAGAAGAAGAAAGAAATGTAAAAGAAGAGAGTAGAGGCTTCTTTGCACTTGACAGGATATGAGAGTTGTCTTTACTTGGTTTGCTCTCTTCTCTTCTTTTTATTTAATCTTGGCCGCCCCCTAGAGTCTTCCATCGCCTTGAGAATTCTCTTTAATGCCTTTGGAAGATTACCTTGTGTAGAGATGACACCATCTTGCTTACCTGGCACAACATGATTGGGTGAATGTCTTGGCTTTGCTTACTTGGAACTCTATGATTAGATGAAACTTGTCACCATCTATGTTTCCAAATAATTAACAATTAATCCCTTCAATTTTGGAAGAAAATTAGTCATATATTCTAGGCAAAATTCCGCCAGCTCAATGTTGTCACATGCAAAATTTTCAGCATGTGTTAAATTTTCTAAATGTTTGAATCGTTACCTTGTGTAGCTCCCTCCTTTATGTCACTAACCTTGTGTGGCATGTTCTCCACCAATCAAGATGCCAACTAAGCTCTACATAGGCTCCACCAAGCTGAGAATGGCGTGTAATACATCTTGATCATGTGCTGAATTTTACTTTGGTAAACTTTGTCAAATATTGCACAATAATTACACATACATGACATATTCCAATCAACCCTAATTTTAATATTCTAGTACACTTTAACATTGTCTTGAATATGTAAAAACTGTCTACATACATGTTACATGTCATGCCAAAAACGTTCCATGTGTTGTGTTCGTAGAAAACCGAATTTTCAACTTTTGTCTATTACACGGTTTTTCTCCGATTAAATTCAAAATTTTTACACATGTTATATATATTATGTCATACATAATATACATAAAATAAATTAAATATTCAGCTCATAATGCTGTTTAAAATTGGCGCCACATGTGCTTAAAAAGATGAATTTGGAATCTCCACAATTTGGCCTTAATTGGGGGTGATTTGTGTGTGCCAACATGGAATGGTTTCATGGCTGGATATACCATGTGAGCCACGAAATGTTTTACTCTTTTTAAAGTATAGAGGCTGTTCATCTATATACGGCAAGTACGTGACACATTGGCAAAGTTTCGGTAGTCACCCGATACGGCAATTTTTGGTTTATAACCTTGTAACATGTCGTAATAATTTTGTTATCACCATGACTTATATCATATGATATAAGACCTGAATGTACTCATAAATATGAGGTAAGTATAGTGGTGTGACGTTGACGTACGTTTATAATATATGTAACATGTCGGTAGTACGTCGGAGTATATGTGTATTGTGCCTTTTTAAAAAAAAATTCTGAATATATAATATATTTTTTTAATAAGTAACATTTTTATTAAAAAGCCTCACTTATGGCAGAAGAATACCATATTACATGGAAGTTCATCCTACGAGAAAAGAAAATGTGGTGTATGAAATGATTGTCAACCTCCAATCATATATGATATGCCTCATTAAAACCTTGCCAAGTAAAAACACCCTTGTGGATAAAATCTTGGCGAAGGAAAAAAGCGTTCATATTTATACAATTGGAGCATTGATCATGTATACTTCTCACTAAGTTACAAAACTGAATGAATGCATATACACTATGCCTTGTATATCTCCATAATACTCCGTTGGATTTGAATTTTGCAAAAAATCTGTTGTGCATCATCAGCGTCATAGAAGTATCATGTGTGTGTCCATGGTTGCGGCATATGATGTCCTCATTTGTTTGAGACAATTTCCATGTATGACAAAGAAGATAAATGGTCAAAACTGGATACGCAATACAATACAGGAAAGATAAGAATGCCTAGTATGTATCGAGTTTGCCTGCATTCACAAGGAATACAGACAACAAAAATAAGGACACGCCCTTGAATGACGTCTGTCTGAGCACGCAGAGTGTGCTTCCATCCGGTATATCCTCAAACAAAACAGTGTAAAATTTGTTACTGCCCATATCGCACGTAGATAAAATGATAAATGAATGATATGAATACAGTAGGGAATACATACCCATGTTGCCTATGTCAAAAAGACATAGGCAACAAATGGAGAAAGTCGCCAACCCATTGGGAAACATCATTATCGCAAATTTGGGACTGAAGAATCCAAAATTATTGCTCCCCGCACCTCACATGGCAAGGAAGATAAGGATGTATATATGGTCACCCCTTGTGATCACATACCATGTCTAGCTAATGTATGTGCTGTAGTGTTTGTCTCTCGTGGAGAATAAGATAATGTCGAGAGATTCAAGCATAAAAACTGTGTTGTACGTCGTATATCCAAAGCATACGGACCTGTGAATTTTTCTGGGGTTGATAGGTGATGTAGTATCAGCCTACAATCAGTTTCGATGATAATATGATCTTAATGGTAAATCATCTTTTGGTAAGTTCTATATTCATGATGGATTCTTGTTTACGGAAGGTAAGTTGTGCATACCACAATCATCTTTGCATGAATTGCTTGTTAAGGAGGAACATGGAGGCAGCCTTATTGGTCACTTTGGTGTCTTTAAGACTTTAGAGGCATTGCGTGAGCATTTCTTCTGGCCCCACATGCGTGCAGATGTAGAAAATATTTGTGCTCATTGCATTACATGTAAGCAAACAAAGTCTAAGTTGCATCCACATGGTTTATATCATCAACTACCCGTACCCCTTTCACCTTGGGTTGATGTTAGTATGATATATATATATATATATATAGACATGAAAAAGGGCGATGCTCTAGCGATTCCCCCTCACGCTGGCAGCGCCACAATGATCCGCTGCCGCCGTCCTTCGGTTACTGCTCTATTCTCTCTGTCACCGACACCCATATTCACGATCATCAGGCCAACCACAAACCGCATCGTTATTTTCGCTCCTCATACACACGGTCTGCAATCCTGCATTCTTCATGGCAGCGTCCTCCCCGTCATTTGCTGACATTGTATCCGGGGCTGGCAACGCACAGGCGATTTCCATTGCCCTGAAAACGGCATCACGTTATAAAGGACTACCGTTGATCACTTTCGAAGATTCGGAGACTGATGCCCTGGTCGCCCCATTCAGGTTTTCTTTGGTAGGCACTTTTTGGTATGGACGCCCATCATTAAAGGTGATTCGTGAGGTTTTTGAAAAAATCGGCTTTCATCATGATTTACGAATAACACTGTTAGATCAATCGCACATTTTGTTGAATTTCCAGAACGAAGCTGATTATTTGAGGTGTTTTTACCGGCGATCATGGCAAATTTCTGGCTGCCATATGCGCATAACGAAATGGACTATCGACTTTGATCCGGTAGCTGATGTACCCATTGTTCTAATTTGGATTGCATTTCCGGCACTCCCTGTTCACCTTCACCACCGTGAAGCCCTGTTTGAGATAGCGCGCCTTATTGGCTCGCCTATGAAGTTAGATGCCGCAACCACAGACGGTCTACGTCCTTCCGTAGCGAGGATATGCGTTGAAGTGGATGTCTCTCAGGAATTACCACAGAAGATTTATCTGCAGGCCAAAGATAGATTAATACTACAATCGGTGGTTTATGAAGACCTTCCGCAGTTTTGCACGGTCTGTCGTCGATTGGGACATATCATTGGCAACTGTACGACATTCACCACGTCTGCAGTCCCTCCTCCCCCTCCGCCTCCACCACCACGTCCGCCAGCCAAGCGTTGGACTCCGGTGAAAAAGAAGCTTTCCACGCCATCTGCTATTGAGCCATCACTACTATCTACGGAACCCAGACTCCAAGAGCCCGCTGCTGCTGTTCAGGAAAATACTGGGGTGCAGTTTCCCTTGGAGATACCTGAAGAACCCACTCCTAGCGATCTGCCCACAAATGTACAGACTACAGATCCTATTGACGACAGAAACACTCAGTTGAATGTAATCGCTGATACCACAGAACTGGATCACCACTCCGAAGAGCCCATAGAGATGGGTCACACCTCTGACAATGATATTCCTGACGTCGCCCAACCGTCATCTGTTCAGCACACTCCAGAAGAGGTGGTGCAAAGGATGGAGCTCCTTCCGCCATCTCCAGAGGAGGATGCTCTCATTTCCAGATTGCAGGATAGTACGGAGGCAGGATTTATACCTGTGGTTCCGCGTCGTAAACGTTGGTCAAAAAAAGATTTGCCTCCGCTTCCTCCTTCTACCATTCTCACTCGAAGTGCATCTCATGTTATCCAGGGAAGTGTTTCTAACTTGACTCAATGAATCTTTTAATATGGAATTTACGAGGCATGCGTGCCTCGATGCCGCGTTTACAACATTTGATTCATACACATCATCTTCAATTACTTGCTTTGATTGAACCTAAGCATTAGCCATCTAATATTACTCACTTAGCTTTAACCCTAGGATACTCCCAGCATTATTTCTCTCAGTCAGAGCGCATTTGGTTTTTCTGGAGAGACTCAATTTTTGATTTGGTTTCTGTACAAGATCAAGAGCAAGTGGTGCATTTTACACTTTTTTATCGGCCTCTACAGCTGACTTTCGTCCTATCGGTTGTGTACGCCAAGCATGCTCTCTCTTTATGCCGTCACTTGTGGCATTCTTTGTGTGATTTTTCGGCAGATCTAACTTTCCCTTGGATTATCAGTGGGAATTTTAATACGTTCCGTACTGCATTGAGGCATGTTCTTTAATGGCCCCGCCCTTCCAAGGCCCACGCTTCACATGGGTTGATGGTCGCGGTCTTGGGCGCGTTCGCAGGAGATTAGATTGGCTCTTTATCAACTCGTCTTTTCAGGATTTATTTGAGAATATGCAGCTCTCTCATTTAACACGTGCTCCATCTGATCACTCTCCACTACTTATCAGCTGTCGGCAACAAACACCACCATCCAATCGCCCTTTTTGTTTTTTGGATTTTTGGCTATTGCATCTGGATTTTCTTCCATATATGAAGAATGCATGGACATCCTATCCTACCACAGGTGGCATGTTCGATTTCTATGACAAGCTGTTTCGATTACGGAAGGACATTCAACGTTGGAACAAGGAAAACTTTTGCAATATATGCACTAACCTCATGCAGACAGAAATTAATCTGACTCAAGTGGAGAGCATTTGGGATGCCTCTCCTTCGGAAGACAGTCGAATGAAATATCATCAGGCAAAGGCTGAATATCAACAAGCTGCCAAGTATGAATTACACTATTGGAAACAAAAAGCACGGGTACGATGGTTACAAGAAGGTGACGCGAATACTCGGTACTATCATTCTGTTGTTATAGGTCGAAGGCTACACCTTCGCATTCAGCAAGTAACCTCAACCGACGGGCATTCCTGCACCACGCCAGATGAAATACAGGAAGAAGCAGTTAAATTCTACAAGTCATTGTTCGCTAAAGAGGCAACCTTTAATCATGCCACCATCCTAGAGTCTATTCCATGTATCTTAGCAGATGAAGATAATATTTTCCTCACCCAGTTACCCATGGAGGACGAAGTCAAAGAGGCGGTTTGGCATTTAGACCCACAAAGTGCAGCTGGTCCAGATGGTTTTCATGGTATGTTTTATCGTGCATGCTGGTTTATAATACATCAAGATGTACATAAGGCAGTGCAAGAGTTTTTTCTAGGCGTCCCTCAGCCTTCGGTGATGGCTAGCACAGTAATCACTTTGATTCTGAAGAAGCAATCGCCATCAACTTTCAATGATTTTCGTCCCATTTGTTTAACAAATTTTCTAAGCAAGGTTTGCACGCGCATTGTCGCCTCCCGTTTAAATACGCTCCTACCCAGGTTAATATCTCCCGAACAGACAGGTTTTCTCCCAGGTACAGACATCTTCACACAGGTGTTACTGGCTCGTGAGATGATTCACATGCTCGACCGGGGTGGATCATAGCTTTGCCTAAAGCTTGACATGATGAAGGCTTTTGAAAGGGTGTCCTGGGATTATCTAGAAAGAGTCCTGCAGAAATTTGGTTTCTCTAATTTTTTCTCCCGACTTATACTGAATCATCTACGAGTCACAACACTATCGGTTTTGATTAATGGAGAACTCACATCTTCATTCCGTCCATATAGGGGAGTTAAACAAGGTGATCCCCTCTCTCCGCTGCTTTTTATACTATCTTCTGAGGGTTTTAGCAGGGGCTTAAAAGCACAAGTGGCATCAGCCACCATACAGTCTTTCAATCTTGGCCGAATCCCTTTTACAATTTCACATTTAGCATACGCGGATGACCTACTGATATTTCTTAAAGGCTCTCAACGGAATCTTAGACGTTTTCATCTATTTTTAACTCAGTATGAGAATGCCTCGGGGCAAAAAGTCAATTACCAGAAAAGCGATTTAATTCCATCATCCTCATTATCGGCTCCTCAGAAGCACAGGCTGGCGGACATTCTACATATGCGCTGCTCTAGTCTTCCATTTTGCTACCTTGGATCATATCTGCATAAAGATATTAATCGCTCGTCATACTGCACAACTTTGCTCCAGCATGTAGACGCTCGCCTTCAGGGTTGGCACTTGCGTTTACTGTCTTTTGCTGGTCGTCTAGTCTTACTTTGCTCTGTTATCCAATCGTTGCCCTTACATATCATAGCTGCGGGTTCTTTACCAAAATCAGTAATACACGCCATTCATTGGAGAATGTCATCTTTTTTCTGGGGAGCAAAAAAACACTGGGTCTCATTGCCTGCTCTTCTTCACCCATGTGCGGAAGGAGGATTGGGCCACAGAGATTTGAATTCACTACAAAAAGCATACCACTGTCGACTTTGGTGGGCTTATCAGCGAAATACAACTTTATGGAGTAAGTTGTTGCATGCAAAATACGGCAGACGTGGTGACTATATTCCAAGGCTTACTGATTCACCTATTTGGAAAACCATATGTCGTATCCACCCTTTTTGCACGGATCACACGACAGGGCAGGGTGATCATCTTACTTGGCTTCCATCATCATCGGGGGAATTCACCTTGAAATCGGCTTATGATGAATTGCGTCCGGCTAGACCAACATTATTATCGGTGGACTTTATTTGGTCAAAACACCATTCTCCTACTATTCAACTTTTCCTATGGCGGTTTTTCCATTCGGCATTGCCTTTTTAGGATTTTATTGGCAGCTACATAACTGCTCGGCCAACGCAATGCCCGTTTTGTAAATGTTCTTCAGCAGCGGTGGATCACATCTTCCTCAATTGTGCCCACATCCGCTCCATTTGGATTTATTTTGCTAGTGAACTGCACTGTCCTCTCCCAACTAATACGTTATGCCTTAGACAGTACCTGCTTGCCTGGTGGTATCGATCTTCGACCGCAACCCTATCGGGAGTTTTAAGATTGGTTATTCCTTCGATTATTGCATATAATATTTGGAGAGATTATACATCCTTAATATACGGAGACAACAAATCATTATCACACGATACATTGAGGGCCTCCATCTTATCGGATATCAATATTTGGAGCGAAAAGATGGCGGGATCCAAATTAACAACTGCCTTTCTACCAACATATGATTGGTCTTCTGTCCCACGACTACCCCGACCTATTTTAGTCCGTTGGCATAAGCCCCCAATGGGTAAATACAAGCTCAACACAGATGCTGCGGTAGGAAGAGTATACAGTGCGGGTGGCGCTGTTCTCCGTGACCATCTCGGCGCCTACATTGGGGCGATATCCTTTCACCTACCACTTTGCACCCTTTGCAGGCAGAAATACAAGCAGCAGTTTTTGGTCTATTGTTCTTTCTTCCGATGTATAGATCAATCATTCTGGAGACGGATTGTGCTCAACTCATATCCAGGATACAACGCCCAATTTTGCCAAATGGTAATTTTCATTTGCGCCAATTGCACACGCTCATTCACCTGCATGGACTGGATTTTTTGCACGTATATCGCGAGGCAAATATGGTGGCACATTATCTAGCGCAAGATGCAATGTTGAATCCAACAAATCATATCTACAGCTCGAGTACCATCCCGCCTTTAGCAAAAGGCTCATTGGCATTAGATCTTTCCACAGCTCACTTGCGCCACAACTAACTCAGTCTTCCAAATGGATTGGCAAAATTTACATCTCTCTGCATGTATTCCTCGGAATACAGGCAGCCTGGGTATGTGGGACTTTCTCTTAGCCTTACAATTTATGAATCACATATTTACATGTGTTAATGTATGTCTCTTTTCTCGCACATGCTCTCTCGGTATGGACATTGGTGATCATGAGGTTGCGGCCCCTGTATCCAAGTTCGTCTCGTCTACAGTCAAGATGGCGGCCTGGACTTTCGCTTCTTATGCATCCGTTGTTGTGCTACTGCCACATACGAAAATACCGCCCTGGTTTCACTCGAACCAGGGCGGGTGCGGTATGTGTGGTGCTGTATTTTGCTTTTACGTCTGTGACTTACAGCATTTTGTTTTATCTGCTTCTTTGTTGCTTGGCGAGGTACACTAGACACCAACTGCTCATTCCCAGACATTTTGGAACGGACATCAGACTCCACCACCTTCAAGATATCAAATCATCTTTTATGGGCCGATTATTTCCTTGTATTTACCTCATATTATTCAGCTCTTAAGTATCAATGAACGTTGTGTAAATATGTACGCTTTTTCCTTCGCCAAGTTTTTATCCACAAGGGTGGTTTTTCTGGGCAAGGTTTTAATGCGGCATATCATATACGACTGGAGATACACCATTATACGTTGGCTTTTTCATTTTTTTGATTTCGATGATGTATTTACACTTTCTTGTAATAGGGTATTCCTCTGCCATAAGTGAGGCATTCAATTAATAAAATCTTCTTTCCAAATATATATATATATATATATATATATACACACACACACACACATGTATAACCAAACCAAGTGGAGAGGAGACTTTCCATGTTTCAATTTGTTGTCATCATGCCTTCTCCAAATATATCTCCATTTAATGAACTAGTTAGTTCATTAACTTAAGTACTTCACCTTCATTAATGGTGGCACCTGAAAATAGTTCAAACACAACAAATGTTTGCCATTTGACGTAAGCTTTAATGCTTCATAGCTTGTTAGTACGGCAACATTATATATAAGGTATATAAGGCAAGTTTATCACAAAAACGTGTTAAGTAATAAATTTGTTATGCATTTCTTAAAACAAGTAGTATTTAAATCATCTATTTGTGAATCAATCAAACTCCCTTTCTCAACACATGTAACTATGGACTTCGTCACTAGTCTTCAGAAGACCAAAGGCAGCCATGGTACCATATGGGTGATAGTCGACCGCCTTATGAAGACCACTAACTTTTTTCCTATTACATTAGGGCATCCATTGAGAAGTTAGCAACGATGTATATGGATGAGATAGTTAGTCTGCATAACGTACCGAAATGCATAGTCTACAACTGGGACCCTCGATTCACATCAAGATTTTGGATCGCTTTTCAGAAAGCCTTGGTGATCGAGATCAAGATGAGCGTGGCTTACCACCCCCAACTGGATGGGCAGTCAGAACAAACTATCCAAACTCTCAAAGATATGCTTTGCGCTTGTGCCTTAGAATTTAAAGACAGTTGGGATAGAAATGTAAAATTGATTGAATTCTGTTACAATAACAGCTATCATCGGTCAATTGGAATGGCTCCATTTAAGACGTTGTATAGTTGCAAGTGCCGATCTCCAATATATTTGGATGAAATTAGCGAGAGAGCCTTGACTAGACTGGACCTAGTGGAGCAAATGCTAGAAAAGGTAAAAATGATCAGAGAGCGACTAAAGACAGCACATGACCGAAGCATGGTTTGGGCCGACATCAAGAGATGGCCGATTAAATTTCAAGAGGGAGAAAAGTATATTTGAAAGTGTCCCCAATTAAGAGAGTGACACGATTTGCCACAAAATGGAAGCTAAGCTCGAGATTTTTTGGACCTTATGAAATATTATAAGGAATTGGAGAAGTGGCGTATCAACTAGAATTACCTCCCCTCATGTCACAGTTGCGCGATGTGTTTCATGTGTCGCAACTACGACGATACATCCACGACCCGAGCCATATACTGAGTGAGTATCCTCTGAAGATTCACAAAGACACTACCTACACTGAAGTGTCGATCAGGATTGTAGAGAGGAAGGACCAGGTCCTAAGATGATGCTCCATCTCTTTCGTGAAATTACAATGCAGTAACCACACGAAGCAAAAAACTACATAGGTACCGAAGCAGCGTATGCCAGAGTAACATCCACAACTATTCCCATAAGGTACATCAAGTTTCGAGGATGAAACTTTTTATAAGGAGAGGAGGATGTTGTGACCATACCAAGTTCAACTATAAATTATACTATAATATACAGTATGAGAAGATCATAAACGGAAATTTCAAAATTTTATTATGTTATGCATATTCTTAAAATTAATTATTAAATAATCCCTTTCTAAAACATCATAAAACCCATAATAATAATAATAATAATATCTAGTTATCGTTTGGGCATCCAAAGGAAAAGAAAGTGACCAAACTACTCTTAGGGTGCCTGGCCACTTTCCCTCCAAGGACCCCCGAAAACATATCTTACATCCTCTAGAAAAGTTTAGTCTTTAATGACTTGATACAAAAGATTCCCAAGACACCCTATTTACTCCTCTTTTTAGGCATGCAAGGTCCATCATTAAGCCTCTTTTCCCTTCCTTTAATTTGGCCGCCCTTCCCCCTCTTCATGAAACCAAATTAAACTCCAAACAACATCTTAAACACTTACCGAAATTCCCTAGATACTATCTCACCTCAACCATCTTCCATCTGAAGCTCCAAAGTTTTGGCCCTTAGCAAGAATGCCAAGCACAATGCTAGGACACCACCCCACCAACTCTCTTCAAGGTATGTTAAGCATTTGAAGTTGGAAATTACATCTTTATGTTGGCATCATATCTAACTTACTCTTGGTGATCCTCCTATCTTCTCCATTTTCGGTCTAAGATGGAAGCATAGGAAGAGCAACTCAACCAAGCCTAATCCTCAAGTGGTAAGGTAAGCATGTGACCCCTAAGGTCTAAGATTACATTCCTTGAGATCTTGTATTAAGGAAAATGTATTGTCCCTAACCACCCCCAAACCGTGGCCTTCTCCACTCCCGTATGAGTAGCATCAAGCTCAAAAAGGAAGGGGACACTAGGAGTTTAAGACACACCATTCCAACTTTATCAAGGTAAGGTCTTTAACACCCTTTTTATCCTCTTCATCCATGGATTAAGTAAGTCTCACTCATCTATACACCTACTCATGAAAACCGTGTGATACATGAAAGGTGGGGAGGTGACTTCCATGCTCTAAGAGGAACCAAATACTCAAAACCGAACTTTGAAGACGAGGAAGGCAAGTCTCCTTTTATTCTTTTAGAGACATTTAAGAACCATGAATAAGTTTTAGTATGTCTAAGACTTTATCCATGCTTGCATTGAACTCAAATTCCATAAACATTTTGCTGAATATTTTAGCCTGGTCGCTTTAATGAGAATTGTGATACATGTAAATGAACTTAGGGCGTTGTTCTAGTATGTAGACGAAACCATGAGGTAAAATAAAGTAGTAACTAAAGGACTCTCCTACCCTAACTCATGGTTTTGTGAAGACTTGATAGGGTAATTTGACTCACCATCACCATACCACTAGAGTGGTTAAAATAGCACTCGGTTGGTTAGGTTATCCGAATAGTTGAAGGTTTAAGGGCTGTTTATGTATACTTTTGTTCATGTCGATGAATGGCTAAGGGATGGCTCTAAGCATATTAAAATATGAATGAAAAGGGCAACAAGGGAATGGATTAGTTATTCTAGGATGGAACATAAGTCAAGAAGATGAAAAAGAGGGCAGTTTGAGGGTGTATCTCTCCCTACACCCCTCGGCCTTAATGGAAGAAATTAAGCAGATACATAACCTTACTTCTTATGCCTTTAGGACGTTTTAAAGGCCATATTGATGCTAACGTTGCACTCGAAATGGAGGTTAAAGGGCTGTTTGAGCTGAGTCCATATTTGATGAGATTTAAGAGTCACAAATAAATTCTTTTGCCAGAATGAACTCTGATAGGGACAGTTTTGTATATTTTATTATATGTGGCCTATTTGAGCACTTTCAAACACTTGATTATGTTTATTGAAGCTAAGGAAGATGTGCTTGAAGGTATAACCATTAGGGGTGGAGAGATGGCTCAAGGAGAAGCTTGGAATAAATAAAACAAAGTTGTTAAATTTGTTAGTTCACCATATGAAATTTGTGTGGCATTGCTGGACGTGTGCATGGGTAAAACAACAAGAGATAAGTTTAAGGGCTATCTAAAATCGAACATTAGAATGGTAGGGGCTGTTAAGAGTAAATGGTAATGATACATGACGAATTTGGATGTCGTATAAGCATAAGGAACCAAATCAGGGACTGTTTCGGCATTCTTGTGAAAAACAGCCTGGTTTGGGCCCTAAGTCCACCCAACAAGTCGTACAATTTATACCTAGTTAACACGATACCTAAATGAATCAGTTTATGCAAGACTTTTGTAAGATGGAACTGTTTAGGGGTACAACAAGGAATAAATGTTATTACACCCTGCTGAAATTTTCAGCTTCGCGAAACAAATAAGTAATGAACAGTAATCGTAATGTATATAATCCTAAGGACGTTTTGGACCCTGAAAACCCATCACATACTGCATTATGCATCATATGCACGTCATGTCATTTTCCCAAATGGGTAAAGTTATGTGTTTTGAAAGAGAGGTAAAGCAGTTTTAAAAAACCGTATCAAACTGATTGTCTTTACGATTGATTCTGATATATGTTCTGTTTTGGACTAGATATCAGGGCATATGTTCTGTTTTGGACCCATATGAGGTATTATTCTGTTCTGGACCCGAGCGTAACATCCTTTTATGGTAGCAGAGTATTTATCTGTTCTGGGCTCATATGGGGTATTAATCTGTTATGGACCTGATATCCAGGAACTATCTGGATCCGTACGTAACATCCTCAGTAGGTTAAGAGGTAGATGGGGTATAGGTCTGTTTTGGACGGAATCACCCGTAGTAGACGATTGGTCCATACGGAGAAAAGTAAAGGCCATGGCTTAATGATCTGTTCAGTTTTGTTCTGTTATGTTCTGTTTCGTTCTGTTTCGTTCTGTTTTGTGTTGCATCACATGTTTTGTTCCATACCACATCTCATATGCATAGCAGCATCTTTTGAAAAATATGACATGATCGCCACAAAAAGGTAAAATAGTTACACATGAGAAAGATAACAGTAAGCTAGGATGTCAAGGGAAAAACCAAAAGTGGATGGACCAAACAGGTAAGTAATTATGTCTAAGTCAATTATGGCATTGCTAGAATTTCTTATTTATCGGTGTAATGTGTTTTGGTATAATAGAGGGTTACTTGCTGGGTGATATATCACTAACTCTTTATTTACCATTTTTCAGAGCCGAAGGAACCTGAGGTTGAATATGTCGAGGACGAGCCGCAGGTGCCTTATCCGTGAGAGATGCAGACGGTTAAGGCTGATAGTGAATTCAAATTTGAGGATTATTTGAGGGCTATTTGAGGACTATTCGAGAGTAATTTTGGAACTATCTTTACCTGATTTGTACTATGTACGACATTGTGGACTTTGGATGTTTAATGTTTTATTCTTCCTATTTATCGCCACTGGTTGATGTTTCCATTTGTAATCCATGCTAGAGTCATTGACTTATAACGGATTTGCATCGACACCTTGTACTTTCCTCAGCGAAGTATGGCAGGTGCACCGTACAAAGGCACAGTTCGGTTGCGGGGCGCTACAATTAAAGCCTATTCTTACATCTTTGCCTTTGCATATCATGGCCGCGGCAAGGCTTCCAAAGAGTGTTATTGTTGAGCTGCATCATAAAATGGCGGGTTTTATATGAGGCACCAGACATCATTGGGTTTTCCTGGGGCAAAATTTGCACAACAGAAGAGGATGGATGTTAGGGAATCCAAAGCCTCACTGATGTGCAGCACGCATATGATTGCAAACTTTGGTGGATCTTAAAAACAAAGCACTTTCCATGGGATAATTATATGCGCGATAGGTATGCCATTCGACAAGACTATGTTCCTTGAATTTATGACTCACCGGGATAGAAGAGCATATGTTCGATTGATGAATTTTGCCATGATCATGCAATTGTAGGTGCTCAACAGTTAGCATGGAAAACATCATCTACTGGCTTATTTCCATTGTGTCAGGCTTATGAGGATACTCAGGTTTATTCTCCACGACTATTTTCACATAAGTTTATTTGGTGGAAGTCTCTTCCTACGTCTGCTAGTATCTCTATGTGGAAATTATTTCGCAGAGCTCTTCCCATTGAGGATAATCTACAACATTTTGTCCTCATATGCCCCTGTATCTACCCATTTTGTAAATTCGCTGCAGCAACTCTTAATCATATTTTCCTTCAGTGCAGCCACATAAAGGATGTATGGAATCGATTTGCTTCGACAGTAGATGGTCAGCTTCCAAGCACCCTCTCATTGCGTACATACTGAAATGATGGCTGACTTTCTGTACTCTATCTATTATGGGCCAATATTGCATCATTGTCTCGTCAGTCATGTTACAGTTGTGCTTCTACTTTGTCCGGTAAAAAGTATGCTTCTAACATTACGTCTTTAATTTAAGATGGGTTCTCGCCAGCAAAGAAGCTTCCAAAGTTAAAAACAGTGGAATGGCATCTACCCCCGTCAGGTAAATTAAAGCTAAATGTTGATGCTGTGGCGGGAAGAGCGCTACAGCAACAATAGCGATTTTACAGGATCATTGTGTCCATATGCCATATCTTTTTCTATTCGTCATCTCCCACCCCTTCTAGCGGAACATCAAGTGGTGTTGTATAGTCTAATATACATTGGAATGCAATATCATAATTTGATAGTTGAATCTGAGTGCTTGAACGTCGTTCAACATGCTCAACCCAATGACTATACGCCATCATAATTGGACATACACAAATGCTTACGGTTCTTCCTGCTTATTACGGGCACTTTCATACAAAATGTTCCTCGTGAAACCAACATGGTAGCACATCCCTCGCACAATGCAACAGCATGTTCCCTACCACAATAATTTTTCTATCGGATTCTGCTTTGCATTCGTTTGTGCGTGGCTTCTACTTAATGTGTAAAGCTTTCATGGCCTTGAGACTATAGCTAAATGCGATTATACTTGCAGATTATCAGTTCCACATGTCTTGACTTGATGTTGCCTTTATTTACATTGATACAGGCAACAGCGGTATGCTTTGTACTCTTCTGTAGCTAGTTCTATATTATTTTATGCATGCTAATATCTGCTTTACATTTCTATGCTTGCAAAGGTTGTTATGATAGTTTGTAAAGGCAATGGAATGAAGAATGGATGTTTGAGATCAAAGATGAAGGTGAAATGGTGTTGGAATAAGCAAGAATAACTTGACCCGTGACTTGGATCGATCCATGTATCAAATGGATAGATCTATGTGGCTTGAAAATGAAGTTGAGTATTCTGCCGGACATAGATCGATGACATCGATCGATCGATGTACATAGATCGATCGATGTGTCCTGGGTGCAAAGTTGAAACTTTCTGTCCAACATAGATCGATCACATGGATCGATCGATGTGACAGATCGATGTTAGTCAGAATGGAAATAGAACTTACTGTGAGACATCGATCGATGTCCTGACAGAGGTGACTTTTCATGGAAAATCACATCTTATGCACCAAGAGACATGCCCTATCACCATGCAACGACCTCCAACGTCTTTCGGGAGTTTAAGAGCCTATAAATAGGCTGTTAACACACATTACAAGACTAATCTTGTAATCTATATTATATAAGCATTCTACATTCTTCTCCTTCAGTAAAAATACTTTTGTTATTAGAAAGTTCATAGTTTCTCAATCCTATTTGCTGAGGATTAGAGATTGTTGGCTGTTGTATCCTAGGAGGGAGTTTGCCTGTAACCCTGCAGCATCTAGTGGGGGCAAATATTCCTTACGGAAAGTGTATTTTGCACGCCTCAAGCCAAGTTCATTCGTTGTTTGCTCTCTTCTTGTTGTCTTGTTTCCTTAGTTTTCTATCAATCGTAAGGAATATTTGCAGATGGATTCAAAGACATTTCTGAACCAAGAGAGCATGAAGTTGGATCGTTTTGATGGCACAAATTTTCTCCGGTGGAAGGACAAGATGTTGTTCCTTCTAACGGTGCTTCAGATGTGGTATTGTCTCGACCCAAATCTGAAGGAATTGCCGACCCCAAAAGAAGAGGACTCCAAGGAGGTCAAGGCTGCTTGGAGAAAAAGACATGAGGATGTTAGTGTATGTGCCCTAGGCCATGATTTGGATATTTATGTTATGCATTTATTATTAATAAAAGAGGTTTTATTATCATTATTGTTGGTTAGTATGTTACACAATTTTGATATATGTCCCTGATTCATTATTGTTATGGAGATAAAATAATTTATAATCAGTATGAGTATTGATTTGATAATCATGAGATGATTATGTGTATGGTGATACGAATCAATCTCATAGATACTTGTTAGAGAACAGTGTATTGGACAGACCCATCATGAGATTGCTACATGGATTAGCGTCATAAGTAAATCTCATGATAGTCATGTTTTAATCCTTTGACTTGAGATTGTCATAGTTTCCAACATAAGGACTATTATATTTTGACATGATCAAACGTTATCCGTAACTGGATAATAATAAAGGTCATGATTGAATGTGATAGAAATTATGTAGAGGATATTGAACAATCAAGATAGAATTTGTCCCTCTCTTTTGAGAGAGATATCTTTGGGCCCCTCGATTAGTGAGACTGTGAAATGCATGGCCGTGCTCAAATGAATTGATAGTGTGATCAATATCATTTGTTTTATCAGTCTACTTAGAGATCGAGTAATCATATGTTTGAACTATATAAGTATGACGCTGACCATGACTTATGTTCAAACTAGATATCGTGTGACAAAGGGATTAATGCATGTACTATTATTAGGCTAGTTGGACTTTACTCGTATTAATTGGGTAGTTGTAATGCCTTGCTAGAGGCCAATTACGACTTGTTGGTTTAATAGAGATTTGATCAACTGCCAATTAATATGGGCCTATCGGGTCACACACAAGAATGCGTATGGCTGAGATTAATAATATTAATAATATTAATATTGGATATTAATTATTATTATTATTATCATTATCGTTTTAATATTAATAATATTAATATTGGATATTAATTATTATTATTATTATTATTAATTTCGTTTTTTTGTATATATTTATATCATCGGATAATAACAGAGAATCCATATCTGATATGGATTTTGATTGGTGTTATCTAATCCTAACAGAATCCGTATTTGATGCGGATTATGATAGGTATTAACCAATCCGATCAGGAATCGGATTTGATATCTATATATATGTACGGAGCATGGTGTATCTCGTACACCACACAACCAGTAGAAAATGAAAGGGCAAGAATCGTTTTTGTGAAAACCGAATTCTTCAGCCGCGCCGTTTGAAGAGCTAGCACTCTGGGCGGAAGCGTTCGTGTGGATACCGACAGAGGGTGATCGTATTTTCGCACCTCTTCCATCTGCAGATTTCGAATCTACGGAGGTACTTTTTGGTTTCTTTTGTCGAATTAAACGAACAACATGGATCCTTGGTAGGAAATCAGAGATCAATTTTCGTTTTCCGCTGCGCGTTTTTGCAGTGATCTCGTTCGATTTCCTAACAGAGGATAACAAGCTTTGCCGAGGGCATATCCTCAACAACTTGTTAGATCGTATCTACGATCTGTTCATGGCAACATCATCACCGAAGGAGATATGGAACGCCTTGGAGTTGAAGTACAACAATGAGAAACAAGGCACAAACAAATTCCAGGTGATGAAGTATTTTAATTTTAAGATGGTTGAAAATATTTCAGTCATGGACCAAGTGCACGAGTTGCAGGTCCTTGTGTCCAAACTGAAAGAGTTGGGTGTAGAAGTTTCTGAGGCATTACAAGTAGGAGGGATCATTGCTAAGCTTCCCCCTAGTTGGAATGACTACAGGAAGAAATTACTACACTCAACTGAATCTTTTTCCCTTGAACAACTTCAAAAGAATTTGCGAATTGAAGAAGAGACAAGGAGTCTTATAAAGAGACATGTCTCTGACGATGCACCTAGAGTGCATTATGTCAAAGGGAAAACAGGAAGTTCGGTTGGAAACAAAAGGAAGAACTCCGATTATATTGAATCCACGGACAAAGCAGAATCCAAGAAAGGAAAGAGATGTTATAATTGTGGTAAGAAAGGACCTCTCAAGAAGGACTGTTGGTTTCGAAAGAAACAAAAACAGGACGGTAGTTCTCAAAATATCAACAATGCAAATATGGTAGACATTGGAACCGATCAGCTGGTTGCAATGGTCTCCGGGTTGCATGTTGGCATGTTAACAGAACTTCATATGGCTACGAACGAGATCACAAGAGATTGGTGGTTCGATTCGGGTGCAACAGTGCAGTATGCAACAACAAGGATCTATTCAAGACCTACCATGTTGTGGATGACAACCAATAGGTTCTTATGGGAAACCACAGCGCCACAAGAGTCTTAGGTAAAGGTAGTATAGAGTTAGACTTTTCTTCTGATAAGAAGTTATTATTAGTCAACGTACTACATGTACCCGAGATTTCTAAGAATCTTGTTTCTGCTAGTCTTGTTTGTAAGAATGGATTAAAGATTGTAATGGAGGGGGACAAGATTATATTGTCCAAGAATGGTATCTTTGTCGGCAAGGGTTATGCTTGCGACGGGATGTTCAAATTAAGTATCAATAAGAATTCCGTGATTTCTGTTTACTCTGTTGATTCTTCTTTTTCATTGTGGCATGATAGACTTGCTCATGTTAGTAATACTACTATTAAGTTCATGTCTAAGCATGCCTTAATTTCTTGTAAAGATGAAAATGAAAGAACATGTGAGGTATGCATACAAGCTAAGATGACAAAGAAACCGTTTCTGAAAGTAGGACGGAAAACCGAACTCTTAGAACTTGTTCATTCGGATGTTTGCGAATTGAACAGAGTTTTAACCCGATGTGGCAATCGATATTTCATTACTTTCATTGATGATGCCTCTAGATATACTTATGTATATTTACTAAGGCATAAAGATGAAGCCTTTGACATGTTCAAAGTCTATAAAATGGAAGTTAAAAATCAATCGGGATTAAAAATTAAAGTTCTAAGAAGTGATCGTGGTGGTGAATACTTTCCTCTTGAGTTTAATCAATTCTGTGAGGAAAATGATATCATACACCAGAAAAGTGCTCCATATACACCCCAACAAAATGGTTTGGCTGAAAGAAAGAATAGAAGTTTAGTTGACATGCTAAATGCAATGTTAATAAACTCTGGTTTGCCAAAGAATTTATGGAGAGAAGCCTTGTTAACGGCTTGTCATATTCATAATAGAATTCCTTCAAAGAAGTTCAAAGTTTCTCTATATGAAATATGGAAGAAACGAAGACCAAATCTAAGTTATCTTAGAGTTTGGGGTTGTCTAGCCTATTATAGAGTTCCGGATCCAAAAAGGACTAAGTTAGGGCCAAGAGCTCTTAAAGGTATCTTTATTGGATATGCCGAAAACTCTAAGGCATATGGGATTCTAGATTTAGAATCCAATGTGGTTGTTGAGTCTAGAGATGTTGAATTTCTTGAGAATAAATTCTTGAGAACAGATTCAAATCAAAGCTCAACAAGTGAGAATTTGAATGAACCTTTTATTGGAGATTTCTCTAATGATCCTTCTAGTGTTGATGATCTTAATCAAGATTCTCTACCTGAGGTTAGGAGAAGTCAACGTGCTAGAAAGGAAAAGTATTTACATCCGGACTTCATTTCTTCGCAATCCATTACTTTTTTAGTTGAAGGTAATAGGACAAAGGTGTTCAATCAAAAACCTATTGTACTAAGCGTAGAAGATGATCCAAAATCCTATAAGAAGGCGATGCAATCAAGAGATGCATCATTTTGGAAGGAAGCTATTGATGATGAGATGAACTCGTTATTATCTAACAATACATGGGTTCTCACTGATTTGCCTCCAAGTTCCAAAGCAATTGGATGTAAATGGGTATTTAGAAGAAAATACAATTCGGATGGTTCACTTCAAACTTTCAAGGCTAGATTAGTAGCCAAATGTTTTAGACAACGAGAAGGGATAGACTGTTTTGATACATATGCTCCAGTTGCGAGGATAACATCCATTAGAGTGTTGATAGCATTAGCATCCATAAATAACTTGGTTATTCATCAAATGGATGTTAAGACTGCATTTCTCAATGGTGATTTAGACGAAAAGGTCTATATGGAACAACCGAAAGGTTTTGTACTTCTGGGAAATGAGCACAAAGTGTGCAAATTGATAAGGTCATTGTATGGATTGAAACAAGCACCGAAACAATGGCATGAAAAGTTTGACACTACTATTTTGAAGGATGGTTTCCGACATAATGGTGCAGATAAGTGTGTATATTCCAAGTTTACAGACAAATATGGAGTCATTATTTGTTTGTATGTGGATGATATGCTCATTATCGGTACTAATATGGAAGGAGTAAATGAGACTAAGAAGTATTTAACTTCACAATTCCAAATGAAAGATTTGGTTGAGGTAGATATTATCTTAGGAATTAAGGTGTCCAAACATAGTGGGGGTTTTGCTCTTTGTCAATCTCATTACATAAACAAAGTGTTGAACAAGTTCAAACACTTGGAGATCAAAAAAGCAAACACACCATTCGATGCCTCATACAAATTGACTGGACATACCAGTAGAGCGGTAGCCAATTAGAATATGCTAGTGCAATTGGTAGTTTAATGTATGCTATGCATTGCACTAGACAGGATATTGCCTTTGCAGTGTGTAAATTGTCAAGGTATACTAGTAATCCTAGCATAGACCATTGGAAGGCAATCGGGCGAGTACTTGGATACTTGAAGAGGACTATGAGTTACGAATTGTTTTATAATAATTTTCCAGCAGTGTTAGAAGGTTATACTGATGCTAGTTGGATAACTAGTGTTGGTGATAACAAGTCTACTACGGGTTGGATATTTACATTGGGTGGTGGTGCTGTTTCTTGGGCTTCAAAGAAACAGACATGCATAACTCATTCTACAATGGAATCCGAATTCATAGCGTTGGGTTCTGCAGGTAAAGAAGCGGAATGGCTGAGAAATCTTTTATTGGATATAGAGTTGTGGCCACAACCGATGCCAGCCATTTCTTTACACTGTGATAGCCAAGCAACGATGTCTAGAGCTTATACTAAAATCTATAACGGGAAATCTAGACATGTCAGCCTTAGGTATGATTATGTAAGGCAATTAATAATGGATGGTGTAATAGCCATTGCATACGTTAGATCCTGCAATAACCTGGCAGATCCGTTAACAAAGAGTCTATCAAAAGACTTGGTACAGAGTACATCTTTAGGGATGGGATTGAGACGTATGGGATAAGTTTACTTGTGATAGAAACCCAACCTTGTCTAGCATACCACTAGCCAAAGGTTCAATGGGTAACAACAAGTCACAAAGTGAGGTATTAAAGCACTACGATTGATCTTTAAAGAGTCAAGCCGCACGACATTGATCTTTAAAGAATTGGAATGTTAGTGTTAAAGGAGGGTGAGTGTTAAAACACTCTTAATGAAGGATTAAGAGGAATTATCTTAATCTTAACCTATATGAACATGGGTAGTGGTGCCGCTTCGACAAGCAATGATCTTGAAATGTTCATGAATAGTAGGGGTAGCACAAGGCCATAAAGTGCGGTGTAAAATGGACTTTGATTGAGAGTGTGGTTTCATGTGTATAATGTTTCCGGTTCTACCACATAGGAATCTGATTCAAGGCTTTTAGCTATCATGCTTTCGTTAGAACTTTGAGATGTTATACTAATAAGAGGTTCAAATCGAAAGATACTTCTTAAATGCATGAAATGTCATAAGTTGCTTTACAAACAAAGTGGGGGATTGTTATGATAGTTTGTAAAGGCAATGAAATGAAGAATGTATGTTTGAGATCAAAGATGAAGGTGAAACGGTGTTGGAATAAGCAAGAATAACTTGACTCGTGACTTGGATCGATCCATGTATCAAATGGATAGATCTATGTGGCTTGAAAATGAAGTTGAGTATTCTGCTGGACATAGATCGATGACATCGATCGATCACATCGATCGATCGATGTGTCCTGGGTGCAAAGTTGAAACTTTCTGTCCAATATAGATCGATCACATGGATCGATCGAAGTGACTTCGATAGATCGATGTGACAGATCGATGTTGGTCAGAATGGAAATGGAACTTACTGTGAGACATCGATCGATGACATCAATCGATCGATGTCACATTGATCGATCACATCGATCGATCGATGTCCTGACAGAGGTGACTTTTCATGAAAAATCACATCTTATGCACCAAGAGACATGCCCTATCACCATGCAACGACCTCCAACGTCTTTCTGGAGTTTAAGAGCCTATAAATAGGCTGTTAACACCCATTAGAAGACTAATCTTGCAAGACTAATCTTGCAATCTATATTATACAAGCATTCTACATTCTTCTCCTTCAGTAAAAACACTTTTGTTATTAGAAAGTGCATAGTTTCTCAATCCTATTTGCTGAGGATTAGAGATTGTTGGCTGTTGTATCCTAGGAGGGAGTTTGCCTATAACCCTGCAGCATCTAGTTGGGGCAAATATTCCTTACGGAAAGTGTATTTTGCACGCCTCAAGTCAAGTTCATTCGTTGTTTGCTCTCTTCTTGTTGTCTTGTTTCCTTAGTTTTCTATCAATGGTTCATGGAAGCACAACAGCGGTTTGTGGAGGGCATTTCCTTTCTGTCGCCTGTGTTCTACAAAAATGCAAGCGAGCCCGGTATGACTTTGTTTTTATTTTTTGCTTAGTACATGCTGTTATATATCTTATACATACTACCAGCACTCACTTTATGTCACCTTTACCACTACGACTCATCGGGGCGCTGCAATGATACTATGCCTGAGGTTTTAGAGGCACACCAGAAGATTGGTTCTACTACAGTCTTACCGTCTTTTTATAAATGTATTTAGATTTTTGCAGTCTATTTTTTTTTCAAGTCAATGTATTTAGATTGTGCAGGCCATATTGTTTTGAGACTTTCATGATTATTTGAAATGGGAGAGTCTCCCCGTAGAGAGGACTTGCATGTAACTACGGTATTCCTTCGCCATAAGTGAGGGTCTTCTATTAATAAAACACCGGATTGTACTGCCCGTCCTTATTTATATGTGTGTGTATATATATTGAGTGAAGGACAGGCGATACCGTCCGGTTCTTTTATTAATATATATTTGCCCTCACTTGTGGTGGAGGAATACCGTAGTTACAAGAGTTGCCCTATCTACAGTGGGAGACTCTTCCGAACCAAATAAAATAACATAGCAATGATATACAGTAAGCACAAAACACTAGCTAATAACACTGTCAAATGTGATATTCTAAATTTATTACATAATACCCGAATGTAAGTGTGAGCCGTGGCACTCATACGCTGATAGCGGCTATCTTGCGTCTTCAATATTGGACTGCGCCACCATAACGATGTATCCTGACAGAGTGTGTGTGTATGTATGTATGTATATATATATATATATATGTGTGTGTGTGTGTGTGTATATATATGTATATATATATATTGGATACTCTTAAAAAGGCAATAAATGCAATAAATGGCGCTCTGGAGATTCTGGCGACTGCATGGTGATGCTGCTGATTCTTTCCCCTTTCATTGATTTTCAGTTTCTTTTCAAAGATTTGCTGACTATCTGCATTCCCACACAGCTTTCGATGGACAATTGTTGCGATCGCTGGATCGCGGATCATCGCTTCTACACAGCTGCGCAATGGATACGACGAAGAGATCCTTCGCTTCGGTTCTTACGGCCTCTGCACAATGTTTCCCCCTCGAGAGATAACTCGTTTGAAAGGTGTGCCAGCGATCAAATTCACTCGTGAGGAAATGTCATTGTTGACTCTTTCAAATAATGTCTCGTATGATCTTTTTGGTGTGGCCGACCGAAGATCGATGCTATCCGTAAATGTTTTGAACGAATTGGATTAAAGGCTTCGGTTAAGATCACTTTACTTGATGCGACTCATATATTGATGCAATTTGATGCTGAGTGTAAATTTTGCATATAAACTGAGAATTAATCAACAATGAAACAACAAAACAAGAACAATTGATGATCTTGATGCAAGAGAAAGGAACTTTCATGAGAAGATTGAATCAATCGATTGGAGAGAAAAGAGAGACGGTTACAAAATTGCATCAAGCTTCAGTCGGATCACAGTAGCTCAACCCGATCTTTTAAAGAAGAAAACTAACCACTAAAATTACAAGAAAGCCCTTACAGATATAACTACAACTGTATAACTACCAGGGACATTTTCGTCATTTCGTCTTATTTAAACACCTTCCCGCCTTCATACTTCTTCTTCCTTTCTTCACGCTCCATCAAGCCTCCTCTGTAATCAGCACAATCACCACATCAATCACCTCTGTTTAATCTTCCCTCAGCAGCTATCAACAACCAATCATCCCAATGTTTGATTACCATCACTTCCCTTCGATGCACGCTGCCATTGGTTCCACTCACCATCATCACACAACTGATTATGCTCCATGCCATCTTCCTCCTTTTCTTTGACACCCCCCCTCAAGCTGAGCTTGGAATAAATGTTGTAAGTTCCCAACGCACCACACAATATACTCAGCCTCCTGGAATCAAGGGATTTAGTAAACATGTCAGCCAATTGCAACTCAGACCTCACTGGCATTAATTTGATCACACCCTCTTGCAGTTTATCTCTCACAACATGACAGTCAATCTCTATGTGCTTGGTTCTCTCGTGGAATACTGGGTTCTCAGCTATATATATAGCACTTTTGCAATCACAAAACACCTCAATTGGTTTGTTAGTATGAACCCCCAAATCTCTCAACAGATAAGTGAGCCACTGCACTTCACATGTAACCATTGCCATTGCCCTATACTCCGCCTCTGCTGAAGATCTAGATACTGTGGTCTGCTTCTTTGATCTCCAAGAAACCAAAGCCCCTCCAAGAAATACACAATACCCCGTAATAGATCTTCTCGTCTCATTGCAGCCTCCCCAGTCTGCGTCTACAAATGCCTTCAGCTCTAAACCTCCAGTTCTAGGGAACAACAGTCCCTGCCCTACAGTGCCCTTGATGTACCTTAGAACTCTGTGTGTGGCTTTAAGATGGTTTTCAGTCGGGCAATCCAGAAACTGACTAAGTTGTTGTACTGGGAACGCTATGTCAGGCCTGGAAATAGTGAGATAGAGCAACTTCCCTATTAATCTTCTATATTGTGATGTGTCCTTTATAAGAGGCGAATCATTATGCATGAGTCTCAAACCACTTTCCATTGGACTCTTGGCTGGTTTACATTCCAGGAAACCAGCTTGTTCTAAGAGCTCAACTTGGGAAGTCATCATATGGCGGGCAATATGGTCCTGATGGAGGTGATACGGGCAAAGAGACTTCATTATGAAGGGGCTTAACAGCATATGGAAAAACAGTTTCATGAAATGCAACATCTCTGCAAACATATATGTCTTTTGTATCAAGGTCCTGCAATACATATCCCTTGGTAGTATATGACAATCCCAAAAAGATGCTCCTTCTGGATCTTGAGGCAAATTTATCCTTAGCTGGGTGTGTATTGACTCCAAAAGCTAAGCAACCAAAGACTCTGAGGCTCAAATATGAAGGTGGCTTATTGTAAAGTAATTGGTAAGGAGTCTGGTTTTTGAGTAAGGGTGTAGGGAGCAAGTTGATAAGGTACACTGAGTGTTGGATGCAAAATCCCCAGTACATAGAAGGAACTTGTGACTGAAATCTAAGTGCCCTGGCCATGGAAAGAATATGTTGATGCTTTCGTTCAACAATGCCATTTTGCTGTGGTGTATACACACAACTTGTTTGGTGTATAATTCCTTTAGAGGCATAGAACTGAGTCATATTGAATTCCTGCCCATTATCAGTTCTAATGACTTTAACACGACGATCAAACTGAACTGCTGCATACTCACAAAAACTTTGCACAATGGATCTTGTCTCAGATTTACATTTCATCAAATACACCCAACAAAACCTACTGTAGTCATCAACTATGGTAAGAAAATATCGTTTCCTATACATCGTGGGAAACTTGTATGGTCCCCAAATGTCTATATGTATGAGGGAAAAAGGGGCTGAAGAAATAGAATGGGATACAGGGAATGGTTCTCTCTTTTGCTTAGCCAATGGGCATACTGTGCATTTACTTATTTCATCAGGCTCTGTAATGATGGCTGAATCCATCTTATGAAGCTCCTTTAGTCTGGCAGATGATGTGTGCCCCAATCTAGTATGCCATAACCAAGACACAGAAGAAGTAACTGAAAGCGTGGTTGTGAGATGACCTTAGCAGTTCCATGAAGATGATAGAGTCCATGGTTCTCTTCAGCTAAACCAATCATCTTCTGGGTCTTTAAGTCCTGAATGCAGCATACATTATGGTGGAATGAGACATTGATGGAATTATGTTTGGTTAGTTTACTCAAGGACAGGAGGTTGAATGCAAACGATGGAATGTGAAAGACACCCGTTAGAGTAAGGCTTGGACTGACTTGTATTGTACCAACATGAAGCACTTTCACAAGAGACTTATCTGGTAATATCACAGAAAGAGAATCAACAACATGATATGAATCAAAGAGTTTCAAGTCATAACACACATGATCAGTTGCTCCAGAGTCCAATATCCATATATTTAAATTGTTACACAATACATTACCTGCATTCTTACCAGAGTCATTAGCCTGCTGTGCTGACAAGACTGAATGATGGTTGGTTGCACTACCATTGGACTCAGCAACGTCTCTGCCTCCTTTGTCCTGGTGCTCATGCAACATATGAAGTAATTGTGAGTATTGTTCCACAGTCAAAGGTGGTGGCATCACAACTCCTTGTTGGTTCTCTTCAAAAACTTCAGGTCCCTCATACTCCCCTTGGTTCATCATGTCACTCCCTGACTGTGACCTGCCATCTCCATACATCAGATTCACTTGGCCCTTTGGCTTGAACCCTTGGGGATAACCGTGCTTCTTGTAACACCTATCAACAGTATGTCCAGCCATATTGCAGTGTGTACAGTAAGGTGTTTTAGAGAAATTCTGATTAAACCTTGGATTTCCTCTTCCATAGCCTCTTCCACCAGGCTTTGGATTCATTCCATTCGAGACGGGCATATTGCTATAAAACTTGGGGTTATATGCATTGGACCTTCCCTGGTTACCAAAGTTTACATTCATAACCTCAGACGGATTATTCAAGAACTGATTCTGAGTAGATGTATAGGTCATTTTTCTCTCCAACTTAATTGCCATCGCAAAGGCCGTTTTGAGATCAGGCAATGGTGTTGACAGTAAAATTTGCGATTTAACTGCTTCAAAGTCATCATTGAGTCCTTTCAAGAATTTAATTACACAATCATCTTCAATAAACTTGTTGATCTTAGAATTCAAATTGCAGTTGCATCTTCCACATTCACAACTAGGAATTGACCTTAACACAGATAGTTCTTCCCATATTCCTTTTAGCTTCGTATAGTATTCTGTTCACTGTACTAGTTTCTTGTTTTACGGCGTAAAACGTTTCTTGCAAATCAGAAAGCCTAAATGAATCCACATTACCGTATCTAAATAGCAAATCATTCCAAATTTCAACTGCACTGTCCAGCCACATAACACTTTAAGCAATTGCAGGAGTTAAGGAATTTACCAACCACGAGGCTACCATATTGTTTGCCTTGATCCAAGCATTGTACCTGCGTGCCCCTTCTGCTGGCCTTTGATGCACTCCATTAACGAAGCCTAACTTGTTCTTCGACTCCAAGGCACGCCTCATCGATCTATTCCAACTGTGATAGTTATTTCCATCAAGAAGTGGTTGTACGAGAATTAAAGAAGGACTATCACTAGGATGAACATAAAATGGATCTTCCGTTGGATCAACTAGATCATTTGCAGGCTGATGACTACTGGATGAAGAAGGTGAATTGTTTGGAGGGAGATTGTTGTTCGCCATAAAAGTACCAAAGTTCATCTATACACACGCTCTGATACCATGTAAATTTTGCATATAAACTGAGAATTAATCAACAATGAAACAACAAAACAAGAACAATTGATGATCTTGATGCAAGAGAAAGGAACTTTCATGAGAAGATTGAATCAATCGATTGGAGAGAAAAGAGAGACGGTTACAAAATTGCATCAAGCTTCAGTCGGATCACAGTAGCTCAACCCGATCTTTTAAAGAAGAAAACTAACCACTAAAATTACAAGAAAGCCCTTACAGATATAACTACAACTGTATAACTACCAGGGACATTTTCGTCATTTCGTCTTATTTAAACACCTTCCCGCCTTCATACTTCTTCTTCCTTTCTTCAAGCTCCATCAAGCCTCCTCTGTAATCAGCACAATCACCACATCAATCACCTCCGTTTAATCTTCCCTCAGCAGCTATCAACAACCAATCATCCCAATGTTTGATTACCATCACTTCCCTTCGATGCACGCTGCCATTGGTTCCACTCACCATCATCACACAACTGATTATGCTCCATGCCATCTTCCTCCTTTTCTTTGACACCCCCCCTCAAGCTGAGCTTGGAATAAATGTTGTAAGTTCCCAACGCACCACACAATATACTCAGCCTCCTGGAATCAAGGGATTTAGTAAATTTTGCATATAAACTGAGAATTAATCAACAATGAAACAACAAAACAAGAACAATTGATGATCTTGATGCAAGAGAAAGGAACTTTCATGAGAAGATTGAATCAATCGATTGGAGAGAAAAGAGAGACGGTTACAAAATTGCATCAAGCTTCAGTCGGATCACAGTAGCTCAACCCGATCTTTTAAGGAAGAAAACTAACCACTAAAATTACAAGAAAGCCCTTACAGATATAACTACAACTGTATAACTACCAGGGACATTTTCGTCATTTCGTCTTATTTAAACACCTTCCCGCCTTCATACTTCTTCTTCCTTTCTTCACGCTCCATCAAGCCTCCTCTGTAATCAGCACAATCACCACATCAATCACCTCCGTTTAATCTTCCCTCAGCAGCTATCAACAACCAATCATCCCAATGTTTGATTACCATCACTTCCCTTCGATGCACGCTGCCATTGGTTCCACTCACCATCATCACACAACTGATTATGCTCCATGCCATCTTCCTCCTTTTCTTTGACACCCCCCCTCAAGCTGAGCTTGGAATAAATGTTGTAAGTTCCCAACGCACCACACAATATACTCAGCCTCCTGGAATCAAGGGATTTAGTAAACATGTCAGCCAATTGCAACTCAGACCTCACTGGCATTAATTTGATCACACCCTCTTGCAGTTTATCTCTCACAACATGACAGTCAATCTCTATGTGCTTGGTTCTCTCGTGGAATACTGGGTTCTCAGCTATATATATAGCACTTTTGCAATCACAAAACACCTCAATTGGTTTGTTAGTATGAACCCCCAAATCTCTCAATAGATAAGTGAGCCACTGCACTTCACATGTAACCATTGCCATTGCCCTATACTCCGCCTCTGCTGAAGATCTAGATACTGTGGTCTGCTTCTTTGATCCCCAAGAAACCAAAGCCCCTCCAAGAAATACACAATACCCCGTAATAGATCTTCTCGTCTCATTGCAGCCTCCCCAGTCTGCGTCTACAAATGCCTTCAGCTCTAAACCTCCAGTTCTAGGGAACAACAGTCCCTGCCCTACAGTGCCCTTGATGTACCTTAGAACTCTGTGTGTGGCTTTAAGATGGTTTTCAGTCGGGCAATCCAGAAACTGACTAAGTTGTTGTACTGGGAACGCTATGTCAGGCCTGGAAATAGTGAGATAGAGCAACTTCCCTATTAATCTTCTATATTGTGATGTGTCCTTTATAAGAGGCGAATCATTATGCATGAGTCTCAAACCACTTTCCATTGGACTCTTGGCTGGTTTACATTCCAGGAAACCAGCTTGTTCTAAGAGCTCAAGGGTGTACTTCCTTTGATTGATGTGAACTCCCCCCTTGCCTTGGCTATCTCAATGCCAAGGAAGTATTTGAGATGTCCCAGATCCTTGATCTGGAATTTAGTATTGAGAGCCTGCTTAATCTGAGAAATGTAGACATCTGACGAGCATGTGACGATTATGTCGTCAACATAAACCAACAAAACAATCAGAACAGTTCCAATGTATTTAGTAAAGAGGGTGTAGTCTGCCTTGGATTGTGAAAACCCCTGTGAAAGCAAAAACTGGGTCAATGTAGCGTTCCATTCTCTACTAGCCTGCTTTAGCCCGTACAAAGACTTTTCTAGCTTGCACACCATCCTTGAATCTGAGAGTACCATGCCAGGAGGAGGTGTCATGTATATGTCCTCATGTAAGTCACCATGCAAGAAGGCGTTGTTCACGTCCATTTGATGTATGTGCCACTGATGTTGTGCTGCAAGGGCAAGGACCACTCGTACTGTAGTCATTTTAGCAACGGGAGAGAAAGTGTCTTGATAGTCAATTCCATACTGTTGGTTATACCCCTTGGCTACCAATCTAGCCTTGTGTCTCTCTATCGTGCCATCTGGCTTGAGCTTAGTCTTATAGACCCACCTGCATCCAATGGGAACCTTGCCTGGGGGTAATGGCACTATAGACCACGTCTGGTTGGCTTCCAATGCTGCTAGCTCTGCCGCCATTGCCTCCTGCCAAACAGAAGAACTAGATGCCTATAGATAAGACTGAGGCTCGAATATGAAGGTGGCTTATTGTAAAGTAATTGGTAAGGAGTCTGGTTTTTGAGTAAGGGTGTAGGGAGCAAGTTGATAAGGTACACTGAGTGTTGGATGCAAAATCCCAAGTACATAGAAGGAACTTGTGACTGAAATCTAAGTGCCCTGGCCATGGAAAGAATATGTTGATGCTTTCGTTCAACAATGCCATTTTGCTGTGGTGTATACACACAACTTGTTTGGTGTATAATTTCTTTAGAGGCATAGAACTGAGTCATATTGAATTCCTGCCCATTATCAGTTCTAATGACTTTAACACTACGATCAAACTGAACTGCTGCATACTCACAAAAACTTTGCACAATGGATCTTGTCTCAGATTTACATTTCATCAAATACACCCAACAAAACCTACTGTAGTCATCAACTATGGTAAGAAAATATCGTTGCCTATACATCGTGGGAAACTTGTATGGTCCCCAAATGTCTATATGTATGAGGGAAAAAGGGGCTGAAGAAATAGAATGGGATACAGGGAATGGTTCTCTCTTTTGCTTAGCCAATGGGCATACTGTGCATTTACTTATTTCATCAGGCTCTGTAATGATGGCTGAATCCATCTTATGAAGCTCCTTTAGTCTGGCAGATGATGTGTGCCCCAATCTAGCATGCCATAACCAAGACACAGAAGAAGTAACTGAAAGCGTGGTTGAATGTGAGATGATCTTAGCAGTTCCATGAAGATGATAGAGTCCATGGTTCTCTTCAGCTAAACCAATCATCTTCTTGGTCTTTAAGTCCTGAATGCAGCATACATTATGGTGGAATGAGACATTGATGGAATTATGTTTGGTTAGTTTACTCAAGGACAGGAGGTTGAATGCAAACGATGGAATGTGAAAGACACCAGTTAGAGTAAGGCTTGGACTGACTTGTACTGTACCAACATGAAGCACTTTCACAAGAGACTTATCTGGTAACTTCACAGAAAGAGAATCAACAACATGATATGAATCAAAGAGTTTCAAGTCATAACACACATGATCAGTTGCTCCAGAGTCCAATATCCATATATTTAAATTGTTACACAATACATTACCTGCATTCTTATCAGAGTCATTAGCCTGCTGTGCTGACAAGACTGAATGATGGTTGGTTGCACTACCATTGGACTCAGCAACGTCTCTGCCTCCTTTGTCCTGGTGCTCATGCAACATATGAAGTAATTGTGAGTATTGTTCCACAGTCAAAGGTGGTGGCATCACAGCTCCTTGTTGGTTCTCTTCAAAAACTTCAGGTCCCTCATACTCCCCTTGGTTCATCACGTCACTCCCTGACTGTGACCTACCATCTCCATACATCAGATTCACTTGGCCCTTTGGCTTGAACCCTGGGGGATAACCGTGCTTCTTGTAACACCTATCAACAGTATGTCCAGCCATATTGCAGTGTGTACAGTAAGGTGTTTTAGAGAAATTCTGATTAAACCTTGGATTTCCTCTTCCATAGCCTCTTCCACCAGGCTTTGGAATCATTCCATTCGAGACGGGCATATTGCTATAAAACTTGGGGTTATATGCATTGGACCTTCCCTGGTTACCAAAGTTTACATTCATAACCTCAGACGGATTATTCAAGAACTGATTCTGAGTAGATGTATAGGTCATTTTTCTCTCCAACTTAATTGCCATCGCAAAGGCCGTTTTGAGATCATGCAACGGTGTTGACAGTAAAATTTGCGATTTAACTGCTTCAAAGTCATCATTGAGTCCTTTCAAGAATTTAATTACACAATCATCTTCAATAAACTTGTTGATCTTAGAATTCAAATTGCAGTTGCATCTTTCACATTCACAACTAGGAATTGACCTTAACACAGATAGTTCTTCCCATATTCCTTTTAGCTTCGTATAGTATTCTGTTACTGTACTAGTTTCTTGTTTTACGGCGTAAAACGTTTCTTGCAAATCAGAAATTCTAAATGAATCCACATTACCGTATCTAAATAGCAAATCATTCCAAATTTCAACTGCACTGTCCAGCCACATAACACTTTGAGCAATTGCAGGAGTTAAGGAATTTACCAACCACGAGGCTACCATATTGTTTGCCTTGATCCAAGCATTGTACCTGCGTGCTCCTTCTGCTGGCCTTTGATGCACTCCATTAACGAAGCCTAACTTGTTCTTCGACTCCAAGGCACGCCTCATCGATCTATTCCAACTGTGATAGTTATTTCCATCAAGAAGTGGTTGTACGAGAATTAAAGAAGGACTATCACTAGGATGAACATAAAATGGATCTTCCGTTGGATCAACTAGAACATTTGCAGGCTGATGACTACTGGATGAAGAAGGTGAATTGTTTGGAGGGAGATTGTTGTTCGCCATAAAAGTACCAAAGTTCATCTATACACACGCTCTGATACCATGTAAATTTTGCATATAAACTGAGAATTAATCAACAATGAAACAACAAAACAAGAACAATTGATGATCTTGATGCAAGAGAAAGGAACTTTCATGAGAAGATTGAATCAATCGATTGGAGAGAAAAGAGAGACGGTTACAAAATTGCATCAAGCTTCAGTCGGATCACAGTAGCTCAACCCGATCTTTTAAAGAAGAAAACTAACCACTAAAATTACAAGAAAGCCCTTACAGATATAACTACAACTGTATAACTACCAGGGACATTTTCGTCATTTCGTCTTATTTAAACACCTTCCCGCCTTCATACTTCTTCTTCCTTTCTTCACGCTCCATCAAGCCTCCTCTGTAATCAGCACAATCACCACATCAATCACCTCCGTTTAATCTTCTCTCAGCAGCTATCAACAACCAATCATCCTAATGTTTGATTACCATCACTTCCCTTCGATGCACGCTGCCATTGGTTCCACTCACCATCATCACACAACTGATTATGCTCCATGCCATCTTCCTCCTTTTCTTTGACACTGAGTCTGATTACTATTGGTGTTTTTCCCGTCGCACATGGACAATTTTATAGTTTCACATGTGTGTTACGAAGTGGTCTTATGATTATGATCCAAAGATTGATATGCCTACCGTGACGGTGTGGGTATCTTTGCCCAGACTTCCTATTTACCTTCATAGATAGGAGGCATTGTTTGAAATTGCCAAAATGATTGGCATGCCACTGAAGGTGGATTTGGACACCATGCAGCTTATTCGTCCTTCTGTGGCCCGTATTTGCATTGAGATTGATGTTTCTAAGGAATTGCCTCACCGACTATATATTTCCATTGATGACTACCACTTCTTTCAGTAAGGCTTATTGCTCATCCTGTTGGGTGTTAGGAACTCATTGAACTCGTGTACCGCTGGCACGTCCATGAAACCTTCGTCTCAGCCACATGCACCAGTTATCTCAGACTTGTCTGCTAAACCTAAATTGGCCGGACCTATTCCCCACATGCCCAGCGATGGACACCTAAGAAATATGTCCTGGAACATCCACCATATAAGGCAGCGGAGGAGGAAAGTCCCACTACACTGCCTAGGGTCCCCAGTGATATTGGACAAACTGTCCATAAATCTCCTACAACTCCAGTGACCGTACCTACAGAACCTTCAAGCTCACGTGATCCTCAAATTGAGGAGGGCTCACATACACAAGATTTGGCTTGATTACATTGTTCATCTGCTGAATTCATGGCTCCTATAGAAGTGGATGTCGAACCTACGCTCACACATGCTTCAGATTCAGAGCTTTGATCATTCGATTGATGCGCAAGAATTATATGTTGGAGGATTTGAAATAAATTGGAAAAGTTTGGGCAAATGGATTTGTCAAAAGTTGACAACCACTATATTTTGAGCTTAATTATGATTAGTGTTCGTTAATCTAAAATAAAAACTAATAATTTCTAAATTATCTACGTAACAAGTAGATGACTTTAGGCTTTTGAATCACTTGATTCCGATACCAGGTGAATGAGAAATTAATGCTCAAAGTTGGAGTAAAATTGGAAGGAAAATTGGAAAAGTAGTGATGTGGCCTCTGGAGGAGTGAACACATCACCCCTTAAGTGGAATACCACATTGACTATTTGAGATCAAAGGGCCACCATATATAGCTCAAGTTGGAGCTTTCTAAAATGTGCCCTTGGGCATGACAAGTTTTTGACAGAGTAAGGACGCAGCTCAGGCAAGGATCACCAGAAACGCGCGCGCGCCGCTGCCCGCCCGTCTGGCTTGGCTCGGCTCGGGCTCGTGGCTTCGTGGCTCTGGCCTGTTCTTATCTTTTTGGAGAATTTTTCATTAAAATTTTCCAGAAAAATAATTCTCTTGATCGTATGGCCAATAAAATTCTGAGAAGATCTAAAGGCTGAGATATTAAAAGTTGACGCGGATTGGATCCAAAGGCTGAGATTTACCAACGGTTTATGATCTAACTGTTAGGAAATCGAACGAGATCACTGCAAAAACGCGCAGCGGAAAACAAAAATTGATCTCTGATTTCCTACCAAGGATCCATGTTGTTCATTTAATTCGACAAAAAAACAAAAGGTACCTCCGTAGATTCGAAATCTGCAGATGGAAGAGGTGCGAAAATACGATCACCCTCTGTCGGTATCCACACGAACGCTTCTGCCCGGAGTGCTAGCTCTTCAAACGGCGCGGCTGAAGATTTTGGTTTTCACAAAAACGATTCTTGCCCTTTCGTTTTCTACCGGTTGTGTGGTGTACGAGATACACCATGCTCCGTACATATATATAGATATCAAAATCCGATTCCTTATCGGATTTGTTAACGCTATCAAAATCCGTACCAGATACAGATTCTGTTAGGATTAGATAAAACCAATCAAAATCCATATCAAATATGGATTCTCTGTTATTATCCGATGATATAAATATATACATAAAAAAACGAAATTAATAATAATAATAATTAATATCCAATATTAATATTATTAATATTAAAAACGATAATAATAATAATAATTAATATCCAATATTAATATTATTAATATTATTAATCTCAGCCATACGCATTCTTGTGTGTGACCCGATAGGCCCATATTAATTGGCAGTTGATTAAATCGCTATTAAACCAACAAGTCGTAACTGGCCTCTAGCAAGGCATTACGACTACCCAATTAATACGGTAAAGTCTAACTAGCCTAATAATAGTACATGCATTAATCCCTTTGTCACACGAATCTAGTTTGAACATAAGTCATGGTCAGCGTCATACTTATATAGTTCAAACATATGATTACTCGATCTCTAAGTAGACTGATAAAACAAATGATATTGATCACACTATCAATTCATTTGAGCACGGCTATGCATTTCACAGTCTCACTAATCGAGGGGCCCAAAGATATCTCTCTCAAAAGAGAGGGACAAATTCTATCTTGATTGTTCAATATCCTCTACATAATTTCTATCACATTCAATCATGACCTTTATTATTATCCAGTTACGGATAACGTTTGATCATGTCAAAATATAATAGTCCTTATGTTGGAAACTATGACAATCTCAAGTCAAAGGATTAAAACCTGACTATCATGAGATTTACTTATGACGCTAATCCATGTAGCAATCTCATGATGGGTCTATCCAATACACTGTTCTTTAACAAGTATCTATGAGATCGATTCGTATCACCATACACATAATCATCTCATGATTATCAAATAAATACTCATACTGATTATAAATTATTTTATCTCCATAACAATAATGAATCAGGGACATATATCAAAATTGTGTAACATACTAACCAACAATAATGATAATAAAACCTCTTTTATTAATAATAAATGCATAACATAAATATCCAAATCATGGCCTAGGGCACATACACTAACACTAACGGTTGTAGATGAAAACCGCTGCGGTTTATGATCTAACGGTTGAGATCGAAAACCGTCAGATCCGACGGTCTACGTTTAAAACAGTCACGGTTTTTGATCTAACGGCTCTAGATGAAAACCGTCAGATCCGACGGTCCACGTTTAAAACCGTCGATCTAACGGTTGTGGATAAAAACCGCCAGATCCAACGGCTGAGATCGAAAACTGCTGCTATTTTCTTTCCCCTATTTAAAGGTCTGCTCTCAAGACCTTTGGGTAGTGAAAATTTTTTCCCTTTCTTCTGCTTTCCTCGCATACATACTGCTGCATTTGTTCCTTACCGAGATCGTGAAGTCAGAGCGCTTACAGGTTCGATGAGTTCCTACGTTGCAGTGCCGCTCATGTGAACTGTTTGCCGTTGTATCCTGGGAGACGTTTGTTCCATTCGGTTGGGCACAGTATATCGGAGCAATTCGTCTTAAGGACAGAGTCCTTAGACTCGCCTCGGTTTTGCTTGCATTTTTTGTCAATTTACCTGAACGCACACTGTACACTTGTTCTGATTACAGTTTCTAACATTCTTAAGACGAATTAGTCTATATACTGTAATCTGTTTCGGTTTTCTGATTGTGTTTACTACGTCTATTTGTATGAAACTAATCGGTTTCTGGTTCTGTTTCTGTATTGCCCTTACAGAAAACTGAAATATGGAAGGCGAAAGTTCCAACTCGTTCAACGGTGTGCATTTGGGCATTTCTGAGGAACAGAACAATGCTGTTCCTGTTGCACCCGCTGCTCCAGTCACTGCCCCTATTCCTGCTGTTGGACAGGTTGAAAAGCCAGAGAAGTTTGGAGGAAGTTACTTCAAACGCTGGCAGCAGAAGATGCTGTTTTTCTTGACCACGTTAGGTTTGGCTAAGATGCTGACTGAGGATCCTCCGGAGGTGGTGCTGGTGGAAGACCAGAATGTGAACATGCAAAACAGTCTGATTGCTGAAGCATGGAGTTACAGCAATTATGTTTGTTTGAGTCACATTTTAAGTTGTTTGGATAACTAATTGTATGGATTGTATTCTACTTATAAAACTGCAAAATCCTTATGGCAGGCGTAAGACAAGAAGTACCGCACTGAGGATGCCAGTACTAAGAAATTTATTATTGGAAAATTTCTTGATTTTCAGATGACAGATTCTAGGACTGTTGTTTCTCAGATTGAGGAACTTCAGATGCTTGTTGTTGAGATGAAAGAGGAGGGTATGACCCTCAGTGAATCTTTTCTGGTTGCTGCTGTGATTGAGAAGCTTCCTCTTTCGTGGAGGGAATTCCAAAGCTATCTCAAGCAAAAGAGAAAGGAAATGTCTTTGGAAGACGTGATTGTCTGACTCCGTATAGAAGAAGAAAATCGAAGGGTAGAGAAGAAGCCGTCTTCCAGTTCTGGCCATGCCAAAGCTCACGTTGCAGAGGCGACGAAAAAGTAGAAAGGAAATTCTGTCGGAGAGAACGCGAAGGGCAAGATGGTTGCCAAAAAGTTCACTGGAAAATTTTACAATTGTGGGATTCAGGGGCATCGTAGTGTTGACTGCAGGAAGCCCAAGAAAAGGCAAGAGAAAGCCAAAGCCAACCTTGTAAATGCAATGGATGATTTGGACTTGTGTGCTGTTGTTTCTGAATGTAATGCTGTAGGTAATCCTAGCCAGTGGTGGGTGGACACTGGAGCCACTAGACACGTTTGTGCAAACAGGGAAATGTTCAAGGAATATGCTCCTGCGAAAGACAATGAAAGGCTATACATGGGAAACAAAGATAGCTCGAAGATAGAAGGTTCAGGCAAAGTGATTCTTAAGATGACCTCCAGAAAAGAATTGACACTGCAGGATGTGCTGCATGTTCCCGACATCCGCAAGAACTTAGTCTCTGGTGCTTTACTAGTCAGGCATGGATTTAGACTAGTATTTGATTGTAACAAATGTATTCTGACTAAGAATGGTGTATTTCTGAGGAAGGGGTACCTGATGGACAATATGTTTAAACTTAGTGTTATAACTGTTGTACCAAAGAAGACTACGCTCGATGAGGCTAATAAGACTGCTTCTACTTCCGCTTACATGCTTGAGTCTTCGTGTTTATGGCATTTACGTTTGGGTCATGTTAATTATAAGTCATTGCGAAGAATGATTAATCTTGACTTATTACCCAAACTAAGTTTCAATAATGAAAAGTGCCAAATCTGTGTTGAAGCAAAAATGGCTTAGTTACCATTTCCTTCAATCGAAAGAAACACTGAAGTATTAGATTTAATTCACACAGATGTTTGTGATTTAAAGTTTATGGAAACAAGAAGTGGTAAAAAGTACTTTGTGACTTTTATTTACGATTGCACTCGATATTGTTACGTTTATTTGCTAGGTAGCAAAGATGAGGCCTTAGAAACTTTTAAAGATTATAAAAATGAAGTTGAGAATCAACTTAGCAAACGAATTAAGTCAATTCGTAGTGACAGATGTGGGGAATATGATGTACTGTTTAATGAATTTTGTTCAGAACACGATATTATTCATCAAACGACTGCACCATACTCCCCTCAATCAAATGGTATTGCAGAACGCAAGAACCGAACTCTGAAAGAGATGATGAATGCTATGTTGATAACTTCGGGCTTACCTCAGAACTTGTGGGGGGAAGCAATTCTCTCCGCCAACGTCATTTTAAATAGAGTTCCATCTAAGAAGATGGATAAAACCCCATATGAACTTTGGAAAGACTATAAGCCTAGCTACAAATACTTGAAAGTGTGGGGGTGTCTGGCTAAGGTCGCAGTACCAAAACCAAGACAAGTCAGAATAGGGCCTAAAACTACTGATTGCATATTCATAGGATATGCAACTAACAGTAGTGTATATCGATTCTTGGTGCACAAGTCTGAGATTCCTGACATACATGAAAATGTTGTCATGGAATCAAGAAACGCAGTGTTTTTTGAAAATGTCTTTCCAAAGAAAGACAATAACATTGAAGAAGCAAGCACTAGTAAGCGAGTACGTGACACAACTCCTCAAGAAATAGAGGAACCTCATCAAAGTAAAAGAGCCAGAATACCAAAGTCCTTTGGACCAGATTTTTTAACGTATTTGGTAGAAAATGATCCAAGGACATTTTTCGAGGCTATGTCAACTCCAGAAGCTCCCTTCTGGAAAGAGGCAGTTAACAGTGAGATAGAATCAATTCTTCAAAATCACACGTGGGAGCTGGTAGATCTTCCTCAAGGGAGTAAACCACTTGGATGCAAGTGGATTTTTAAGAAAAAACTCAAAGAGAATGGATCCATTGACAAGTACAAAGCCCGGTTGGTAGCTAAGGGCTATCGACAAAAGGAAGATTTTGACTTCTTTGACACTTATTCACCAGTAACTATGATTACTTCCATAAGAATGCTAGTTGTTATTGCTGCAGTCTACGACCTAGAGATCTATCAAATGGATGTAAAGACTGCCTTCTTGAATGGCGAGCTTGAAGAAGAGATTTATATGGAACAACCTGAAGGGTTTATTGTCCCAGGACAAGAAAGGAAAGTTTGTAGACTTGTTAAGTCTTTGTACGGACTTAAACAAGCACCAAAGCATTGGCATTTGAAGTTTGATCAAGCCATGATGTCAAACGGTTTCAGGATCAATGAATGTGACAAGTGTGTTTACATCAAAAACACACCAAACGCCTATGTGATAGTATGTCTCTATGTAGATGATATGCTAATCATAGGCAGTACTCACGACATCATCTTGAATACCAAGAAGATGTTAATGAGAAATTTTGACATGAAAGACATGGGGGTTGCCAATGTTATTCTAGGAATCAAGATTTCTAGATTAACTGAAGGATTGATCATGTCACAAAGTCATTATATTGAGTCTGTTCTCAAACGATTCAATATGTTTGATGCAAAACCAGTAAAAACCCCACTTGACTTAAGTATGCACTTAAGGAAGAACCGAGGTGAACCAGTAGCTCATTTGAAGTACTCACAAGTGATTGGAAGTCTAATGTACATAACGAATTGTACAAGATCAGACTTAGCTTGTTCAGTAATCAAATTGAGCAGGTTTACCAGTAATCCAAGTGAAGATCATTGGAAAGCTCTAAATAGAGTGATGAGGTACCTTAAGTACACAATGAATCTTGGATTACACTATACAAGATATCCAGCAGTATTGGAAGGATACTATGATGCAAACTGGATATCAGATTGCAAAGACTCTAAATCCACAAGTGGATACTTATTCACTGTAGGTGTTGGTGCTGTGTCGTGGAAGTCTACAAAGCAAACGTGCATAGCTCAGTCAACTATGGAAGCTGAGTTTATAGCCCTCGATAAAGCTGGGGAAGAAGCTGAATGGCTTCGAAATTTCCTCGAAAACATTCCATGTTGGCCTAAGCCAATCGCTCCTATCAGCATACACTGTGACAGTCAGTCAGCTATAGGACGAGCTCTAAGCAGCATCTACAATGTTAAGTCACGACACATACGTCGGAGACATAATACCATTAAGCTGTTGATCTCTAATGGCGTGATTTCCATTGATTACATGAAATTAAAGGAGAATCTTGCGGATCCGCTTACAAAAGCTTTGCCTAGAGAACAAATGTCAAAGTTGACAAATGGAATGGGACTTAAGCCTACAAAGCATGAATCTTTGTAACGGTAACCCAACCTTGTTGACTGGAGATCCCAGAATATTGGTTCAATGGGAGAACTAAGTTATAAGGGTTCAGTTAGCACTTACTCATTCCGTTAAACAAAAGTGCTTTCTGCAGAGAACCGTTAGGTTAAGCTAAGGCTTTTAATGATGTCTTATATCTTGAGACTTCAAGTGGGGTATGACAGAATACTCTTGATAGGAATCACCTATGTAAGTATGAAGTGAGGCCGCTTCTATAAGAATTCTGATAGGCAAGAATTCTCTAAAACACTTTCTGAAACAAGGGTTGTTCATGACCATAATGAACACAACCATGAGAACCAAAAGGGGTGTTAAAGGAAATGTTGTGTGAGTATCATTGTCTAGGTTCATAGTAAAGGTTGATAGTTCAAGACATCAGGTCACTACCCAGCTGAGTGGATCCGATGGTACATCACTAAGAAAGGTTCAAGGCCAGAAGCTACCTCTTCTAATGCAACATTTCCTGTATGACTTCACGATAGAGTCTGCATCTGCATCTGCATTAATTTTTCATTCATGTGGGGGATTGTTGGAGGATTTAAAATAAATTGGAAAAGTTTGGGAAAATGGGTTTGTCAAAAGTTGACAACCACCATACTTTGAGCTTAATTATGATTAGTGTTCGTTAATCAAAAACAATAACTAATAATTTCTAAATTATCTACGTAACAAGTAGATGACTTTAGGATTTTGAATCACTCGATTCCGATACCGGGTGAATGAGAAATTAATGCTCAAAGTTGGAGTAAAATTGGAAGGAAATTGGAAAAGTGGTGATGTGGCCTCTTGAGGAGTGAAACATCACCCCTTAAGTGGAATACCACATTGACTATTTGAGATGAATGGGCCACCATATATAGCTCAAGTTGGAGCTTTCTAAAATGTGCCCTTGGGCATGAGAAGTTTTTGACGGAGTCAAGACGCAGCTCAGGCAAGGTTCACCACACACGTGCGCGTGACGCCGTCGCTTGCTCGTCTGGTCGGCTCGGCTCGGCTCAGGCTCGGGCTCATGGCTCGTGGCTTCGTGGCTCTGGCCTGTTCTTATCTTTTTGGAGAATTTTCCAGAAAAATAATTCTTTTAATCGTATGGCCAATAAAATTCTGAGAAGATCTAAAAGCTGAGATTAAAAGTTGACGCGGATTGCAATCCAAAGGCTGAGATTTACCAACGGTGTATGATCTAACAGCTGTAGATGAAAACCGCTGCGATTTATGATCTAACGGTTGAGATCGAAAACCATCAGATCCGACGGTCTACGTTTAAAACCATCGCGGTTTTTGATCTAACGGCTCAGGATGAAAACCGTCAGATCCGACGGTCCATGTTTAAAACCGTCGATCTAACGGTTGTGGATAAAAACTTCCAGATCCAACGGCTGAGATCGAAAACTGCTGCTATTTCCTTTCCCCTATTTAAAGGTCTGCTGTCCAGACCTCTGGGTAGCGAAAATTTTTTTCCTTTCTTCTGCTTTCTTCCTTGCATACATACTGCTACATTTTTTCCTTACCGTGATCGTGAAGTCAGAGCGCTTACAGGTTTGATGAGTTCCTACGTTGCAGTGCCGCTCGTGTGAACTGTTTGCTGTTGTATCCTGGGAGACGTTTGTTCCATCCAGTTGGGCACAGTATACCGGAGCAATTCGTCTTAAGGATAGAGTCCTTAGACTCGCCTCGGTTTTGCTTGCATTTTTTGTCAATTTACCCGAACGCACACTGTACACTTTCTCTGATTACAGTTTCTAACATTATATAAAACGGTCTTTGATATGGCTCGAGTGTTATCTCATACACCACCTACTGAAGATGGATCCATCGATATTGCTCATCTGGATGTTGCTCATGCGGTTGATAATCTTGTAAAAATTCGCACTCGACGCCCACGTCGTAAGAAATGAAGTTTTTGTTGTGGAATGTTCAGGGTGTTAGCACCTCTTTCACACACATTATTTCTCTTACACGACTTTGGTCTGGGTCTAGGTACCGAAGCTGCTATTGGAATTTTTCAATTAAACCATGTTGATGCGAATAGGAAATTCTCTGGGGAAGGCGGTTAAAGTTGATAGTACGACAATAGATGTGGCAAGGGGGAAGTATGCTCGTGTGTCTGTGGAGATTGATTTGAGAAAATCACTTTTCTCGCGAGTGGAGGTCAGTGGAATGATACGAGGAGTGGAGTATGAAGGTTTGAATTGGATATCTTTCAAATGTGGCATGTATGGCCATTCAACTGAGAGCTATGGATCGGAGACTGCCTCCGTGTCGAACGAAGACCATCAAAATAAGAGAATGAGTAGGGATGACAACAGGATGGAACCCTTTGGCCCTTTGATGGCAGGAAGGTGTCAGGTTACAAGATCATCCTAGAAGTCTCTTGACTACGGCTGGAAGTAGTGTAGGTGGTTTTAACGGATCTCGCTTTGATCTTCTAAAGGAGTTTGATGAGGCCGGCGACTGTGTTGACCCAGAGAATATAGTTTCCAGGGGACTTGAAAGAGTTCAGGATAAGGGCCCAGCAGTGACACTGCACACGAAGGCTAAGGAACGACAAATTCGAGAAAGCGACACAAGGAAGAATAAGGGCAAGTCGAACAAAATACCCCCGCAGGATACCTACTATAATCAGTTGGCATCTAGTGATGTTCGTCAATGGAGTGTAAGGGAGGTGAACATGCCTAGGATGGAGGTGGAGACCATCCAACCAATGCAATAGATTTGATGATAAGTATCCTGTCCTGGAATTGTCGGGGAGCTGGGTCCCCTGAATTTCGACTAGACTTAAAGGATTTGGTGGGCCATTACAAACCAACAATTCTATTCTTGATGGAGACTAGAATCCATAGTTCGAAAGGTAAATGGATTTTGGAAAGCTTTGATTTCACACACTTTTCCGCGGTGGAGACGAGAGGTTTTCTGTGGGGGCTATGGTTTTTTTGGATTAAGGGATTGTGGACTTAAAAATTTTGTGGTGCACAGCCCAAATGTTTACTGTGGGAGTGTTGAGGGATAACAGAACCTAGTGGCTGCTTTCATTAATCTATGCCTCGCCGATTCCTACTGTCCGTGAAGCTTTTTTTGAGTATGTTGAACAGCTGAGTGCTTATGTCAAATTCCCGTGGTGCCTTATTGGAGATTGGAATGAGGTGATTTGTCAGGAGGATAAGAAAGGAGGATGACGCGTGGGGGGACTTTATGCGAATAGAATGAGGCAGTTAGTTGACCTATGTGGTTTGACCGAAACGCACTTTTCAGGGCCTCAGTATACGTGGGAGAACAGGAAGGCGGGAGTGAAGAAGATCCAACAAAGACTTGATCAGTGCTAGGGAAATTACGAGTGGCATAGCTGCTTTCCTGGTGCCATTCTTAGACATCTTCCAAGAACGCACTCTAATCACCACCCCATCTTCCTTACCACTCAAGCGAATCAATTGCCGCCGACCAAACCTGTATTTAACCGATTCCAACATAGCTGGATGGATCATTGTGAGTTTGGTGATTTTGTAACACGTGTGTGACCAAACCTACATGATGATCTCAGCGGTGATATTGAATTATTTTGGGAGAGGCTAAAGTTCTGTAGCAACAATGTGTATGGAAGCATCTTCATGAGGAAGCACAGATGCAAAGCACGCATTGGAGGAGTCCAGCGTGCTCTAGCGGTACACGCTTCAAATTTTCTGTCCCTTTTGGAGAAAATATGTTGGATGAGTATGAGGAGATCCTCAAACACAAAGAGACCTTTTGTTGGCAAAAGTCTCATCTAAACTGGTTGGTAAATGGTGAACGAAATTAAAATTTTTTTCACACATCAATTAAATCTAGGAATCTGAAGCCTAAAGTACAGTGCTTAAAGTCTTTGGAGGGCGTTTTGATGTGGGACAAGGATGATCTTCGAAGGATGGTGCTGGAGTTCTGTGTGAAGCTATATACTGAGGATACCCCAACTACGACCACCACTTGGTTGGCGAATTTTCCTAAACTAACTCACTCGGACAAACGCCTATTAAATCGTCCGGTTGTGATCAAAGAGATTGAGAATGCCCTTTTTCAGATGGGTGCTTCGAAAATGCCCAGACCCGATGGCCTTCCTCCGGGTTTCTATCAGCGATATTGGACTGTTGTGAGCACATCGGTGATTAATTTCGTGATGAAGGCGTTCAGAAATAAGTCTTTTCCAACCCATATGAATGAGACTTTAATTTCTCTTATTCCAAAGGTGAAGACCCCCTAGGCTATTGGTCAGCTTAGACCGATTGCCCTTGCGAATGTGGTGACGAAGCTAATTACAAAGGTGTTGGCAGATACAGTTAAATTGGTTATCCTGAAATTGGTGGATCAATCACAATGATTCCAGGGCGACAATCTGTGGAAAACATCATTATTGCATAGGAAATCCTCCACACTATGCGAAACAAAAGAGGGGCGATGGGTACGAGGGTTATGAAAGTTGACCTTGAAAAAGCATATGACCATTTGAAGTGGACTTTCCTGTGCGAGGTGTTACTTGTCGCCGGATTTGAGGGCTGTTTGGTGGATCTGATCATGCATGGTGTGACCACGAAAAAACTAACGATCCTTTGGAATGGGGAAAAACTTGAGTCCTTCCAGCCGACTAGGGGCATTAGGCAAGGAGACCCCCTTGCACCATATCTTTTCCTTCTCTGTATGGATGTTCTGAGCCAAGTAATTAATCGTGCGGTTATGGAGGGTACGTGGCGGCCTATGAAAGCATCAAGGAATGGACCCAAAATCTCTCATGTTTTTTTGCTGACGACCTCTTGCTGTTTGGGGAGGCGTCTGTGACGCAAGCAAGGATTATGGAGAAAATTCTGGGGGATTTTTTCTTAATCTCTGGGCAAAAGATTAGTTTGGAAAAATCCGTTTTTTATGCCTCTCGGAGTACACCATCGACTGTTAGCTGAGATATTTGTGGTGCTCTCAGAATCCGCAGAACACTTCATTTGGGTAAGTATCTGGGGGTCCCTTTGCTACATAGCCGAGCCACATCCAAAACTTATGATTTTTTGCTCGATAATGTACGATCAAAGCTTAATGCTTGGAAAGCCCGTATGATGTCCCATGCATCCAGGTGTGTTCTCATACAGTCGGTTTTGAGTGCTCTGCCGTCTTATGTGATGCAGACAGCTGAGATGCCGGCGGGTATCCTTGACAGTATGGAGAAACATATGAGACAGTTCCTTTGGGACGAACACATTGGGATTAAGCATTTACATTATGTGGCGTGGGAGAAGATTTGTAGAGTGAAAGAGCAAGGGGGCCTGGGACTTAAGAAGTTAAGAAACATGAACCTTGCTTATATGGTCAAGTTGGGATGGCAGACGATCATTGATAAGGAACGACTATGGGTCAAGGTACTTATGGCGAAATATGGCTCTCCGCTGGAGGATTGCAATAGAAAAAATACCTCTCGAACTTGGCGCGGAATACTGAAAGCCACTAAAAATATCTTAAAAGTGGCCTTGAAAGTTCGAACTATCTGCATGAGGGGGCAACGGAAGACTCGGTGTCGCCCAGTGGATTGGTAAAGACCCGAAGCATTTCTCAATTGATAGTGCCTTTATGCTTCAATTCCAGGAGCGTATGGAGTCCACAATGACTCGACCTTGAGTGTGTTGTGGTCGATGAAGGGTCCCTTGCAGGGGAATTTTTTTTTGTGGCGACTAAAAAATCATGCGATTCCAACGAGGAATTTTTTGCTATCACGACACCTACTAGAAACCAGGACCTGTGAAATCTGTGATAGGGATGGGGCGAGCGAATTACATGAAATGTTGGATTGCTCTTGGACGAGAAGGATTTGGATGATTATGGTGGATCAAGATAAATACAGACATTTTTTTGGTTACACCTCCCTGGCTCAGTGGGTGGGGGCGAGTATTCAGGAACGGTGGGGAGAGACGGATAATGAATATGATTGGAAATACTTATTCCGGGAAATTGCGTATGGTATATGGCACTGTAGATTGAATGCAAGGCATGAAGGCGCGTGAAACGAAATCCCTCCGAATCATTTTGTCTGGGCCATGAAGCATAGGTGCATAGTGCTTTTGAAGGCTTGTGAATGTGATGTATTTCATAGCGTGATGTAGTTCAGATTTCTATATAGGGTGTCGACTATTATCTTGTGTATTCCTTCTTTTGTCATTAATGAAATGGATCGATTATTCCAAAAAAAAAAGCAAAAATCGGTTCAATTTGTTATCTTTGCTATTTTTATCTTTTCGGTTTTGAGGTTGTATAAAAATCAGGAGCTACAAAGAAAAAAAAGAACAAACAAAAGATTACTTAATCAACCGCTAGAAGGACGCGATAATCAGTCCACATGATACCGACACAGGTATCATATACATATCGACGGAGTTGAGAAACATGGAATACATCGTGCAGCTGAGAAAGAGATGGTGGCAACGCCAAGCGGTACGCAACCTCGCCTACTTTCTCAAGCACTTCATAAGGTCCAATAAATCTTGGGCTCCTTTGATGCCAAATCTCTTAACTCTTTTAGTCGGAGAAACTTTTAGAAAGACTTTCTCTCCTTCTTGGAATTCTAAAGGTCTCCTTCTTTCATCTGCCCATATCTTCGTTCTATCTTGCACTGCTCTTAGTCTTTGCTGGACTAACTTTACCTTCTCACGTGTTTGCTCAACAATGTCGGGTCCTGCGTAGATTTTATCTCCAATCTCATCCCAATAGAGTGGGGATCGACATTTTCGTCCATACAATGCCTCATAAGGTGCCATTCCGATGGATCTGTGGAAGCTATTGTTATAAGAAAACTCAACGAGCTTAAGGCTTTTATCCCAGCTCCCTCCGAAATCAAGAATGCAAGCGTGAAGCATATCCTCAAGGGTTTGAATTGTTCTCTCTGATTGTCCATCTGTTTGAGGATGAAATGCAGAGCTCATCCTTATCTCTGTGCCCATTGCCTTTTGAAAGGCTGTCCAAAATCTCGAAGTAAACCGGGGGTCGCGATTGCAAGCAATACTTATGGGCACTCCATGTAGACAAACGATATGGTCAATGTACATATAGGCTAACTTCTCCAGAGATGCCTTAATCGTCATAGCCAAAAAGTGAACAGACTTAGTCAAACGATCCACAATGACCCATATAGCTTGCATTGAACTCAAATTCCATAAACATTATGCTGAAAATTTTGGCCTAGTCGCTTTAATGAGAATTGTCATACATGTAAATGAACTTAGGGTGTTGTTCTAGTATGTAGACGAAACCATGAGGTAAAATAAAGTAGTAACTAAAGGACTCTCCTACCCTAACTCATGGTTTTGTGAAGACTTAAGAGGGTAATTTGACTCACCATCACCATACCACTAGAGTGGTTAAAATAGCACTCGGTTGGTTAGGTTATCCGAATAGTTAAAGGTTTAAGGGCTATTTATGTATAGTTTTGTTCTTGTTGATGAATGGCTAAGGGATGGCTCTAAGCATATCAAAATATGAATGAAAAGGGCAACAAGGGAATAGATTAGTTATTCTGGGATGGAACTTAAGTCAAGATGATGAAAAAGAGGGCAGTTTGAGGGTGTATCTCTCCCTACGCCCCTCTGCCTTAATGGAAGAAATTAGGGAGATACATTACCTTAATTCTTATACCTTCAGGACGGTTTAAAGGCCATATTGCTGCTAACGTTTCACTCAAAATGGAGGTTAAAGGGCTGTTTGACCTGAGTCCATATTTGATGAGACTTAAGAGTCACAAATAAATTCTTTTGCTAAAATGAACTCTTATAGGGACAATTTTCTATACTTTATTATATGTGGCCTATTTGAGCACTTTCTAACACTTGGTTATGTTTATTGAAGCTAAGGAAGATGTGCTTGAAGGTATAACCATTAGGAGTGGATAGATGGCTCAAGGAGAAGCTTGGAATAAATAAAACAAAGTTGTTAAAATTTGTTAGTTCACCATATGAAATTTGTGTGGCATTGTTGGACGTGTGCATGGGTAAAACAACAAGAGATAAGGTTAAGGGCTATCTAAAATCAAACATTAGAATGTTAGGGGCTGTTAAGAGTAAATGGTAATGATACATGACGAATTTGGATGTCGTATAAGCATAAGGAACCAAAATAGGGGTTGTTTCGGCATTCTTGTGCAAAACAGCCTAGTTTGGGCCCTAAGTCCGCCCAACAAGTCATACAATTTATACCTAGATAATATGATACCTAAATGAATCAGTTTATCCAAGACTTTTGTAAGATGGAACTGTTTAGGGGTACAACAAGGAATAAATGTTATTACACCCTGCTGAAATTTTCAGCTTCGCAAAACAAATAAGTAATGAATAGTAATCGTAACGTTTATAATCCTAAGGACGTTTTGGACCCTGAAAACCCATCACATACTGCATTATGCAACATATGCACGTCATGTCATTTTCCCAAAAGGGTAAAGTTATGTGTTTTGAAACAGAGGTAAAGCAGTTTTAAAAAGTCGTATCAAACTGATTGTCTTTACAATTGATTCTGATATATGTTCTATTTTGGACTAGACATTAGGGCATTTGTTCTTTTTTGGACCCATATGAGGTATTACTCTGTTCTGGACCAGAGCGTAACATCCGTTTATGGTAGCCAGAGTATTGCTCTGTTCTGGACCTGATATCCGGGTACTATCTGGATCTGTACGTAACATCCTCAGTAGGTTAGGAGGTAGATGGGGTATAGTTCTGTTTTGGACGAAATCACCTGTAGTAGACGATCGGTCCATACGGAGAAAAGTAAAGGCCATGGCTTAATGATATGTTCAGTTCTGTTCTGTTATGTTCTGTTTCGTTTTGTTTTATGTTGTATCACATGGTTCCATACCGCATCTCATATGCATAGCAGCATCTTTTGAAAAATATGACATGATCGCCACAAAAAGGTAAAATAGTTACACATGAGAAAGATAACAGTAAGCTAGGATGTCAAGGGAAAAACCAAAAGTGGATGGACCAAACAGGTAAGTAATTATGTCTAAGTCAATTATGGCATTGCTAGAATTTCTTATTTATCGTTGTAATGTGTTTTGGTATAATAGAGGGTTACTTGCTAGGTGATATATCACTAACTCTTTATTACCATTTTTCAGAGCCGAAGGAACCTGAGGTTGAATATGTCGAGGACGAGCCGCAGGTGCCTTATCCGTGAGAGATGCAGACGGTTGAGGCTGATAGTGAATTTTTATTTGAGGATTATTTGAGGGCTATTTGAGGACTATTCGAGAGTAATTTTGGAACTATCTTTACCTGATTTGTACTATGTATGACATTGTGGACTTCAGATGTTTAATGTTTTATTCTGCCTTTTTATCGCCACTGGTTGATGTTTCCATCTGTAATCCATGCTAGAGTCATTGACTTATAATGGATTTGCATCGACGCCTTGTACTTTCCTCAGCGAAGTACGGTAGGTGCACCATACAAAGGCATAGTTCGGTTGCGGGGCGCTACAATTAAAGCCTATTCTTACATCTTTGCCTTGCATATCATGGCCACACATGCCTAGCTATTCTACACGCCATTTGCAGCCTTGATGGAGCCTATGTAGAACTTAGTTGGCATTTTAATTGGTGGAAAATAAGCCACACATGATGGGTGACTTTGAAGAGGGCAACACACAAGGAAATATTTCAAAATACAACACATGCTGAAAATTTTCAGCACATGTGAATAGTGGCTGAATTTTACTATGTTTTTGTCCTTAATTTGCATCCCAAAATTGATGGGATTGAATGGTGATTGTTTAGAAACATTTTGAATTCTTTTTGGCACATGTTTTACAAGTTATTCTCAGATTTTACAGATCATTAAAATGATGACAAGTTGGACCAATCATCAAGTGACAAGTAAGCAAGGTTAAGTCATCATTCCAATCATAGTGTGCCAAGTAAGCAAGATGGTGTCATTTCTACACAAGAAAATATTCTAAGGGAATTAAACATAATTTTCAAGAGAGGAGGATGACCTAAGGGGGTGGCCAAGCAACAATAAAAGGAGAAGAGATATAGCAAAAAAAAGCAAGACAACTCTCATTATCTCTCAAGTGCAAAAGGGTCCTCTACTCCATTCTACTACATTTCTTTCTTCTTCTCCCTCTCTCAAGCCTATTGTTCATACATTCAAAATATTGTATAGGCTTTGACTATACCACCATACACGTTTCATTTGCTGTAAAAGATTGATCAAGGTGTGATCAAACCTTCACTCGTTCAATGGTGGTGTTCGTGATCTGGTGTGCTTAATTGTATCGTTTGTAAATAGGTGGAGTTGGTGTGTAACTCTAGAAACACTTGTGGTAAGGTGTCATATTGTGTTTAGTGATAACCGAGGAAGGTGTCCTCGAAGACTAGAGTAGGTTGTTTTAACCGAACCAGCATAAAATTCTTGGTGTTCTTACTTTCAACACTTTACTTTCAGTTTTCAGCATTTGCATCAATTTAGTTGCGATAGAAAAAACAGTAAACGTTTTTCAAAAATTACCAAACTTTCCAGAAGCCTAGCCAAACCTCCTAGTTTTCATCAATTTAGTTAATCACTCAGTTAATTAAAAACCAGGTCTGAAAACAGAATCTGTTTTCAGAAGTGGGTAGTTTGGTCCAAAAGTTTTTTTAAAAGCTAAATTTTTCCGCACCCACTATTCAACCCCCTTCTAGTGGTGCTATACAGGTCGTACAAGTGTTATCATATCGCAGGCACACTCATGACTAGAAGATATAACAATCTTTGTTAGATAGCATCCACTAGCCAGAAAACCAAACAAGAAGGTATGTCAAGCCAAAGATCTCCACCTTTTGATAATAAGGTAAATTCTGATTCTTATTCGCATTATGAACTAAGATCTCCACCTTTTGATAATAAGGTAAATTCTGATTCTTATTCGCATTATGAACTATCTTATTGTATGTTGAATTGCAAAAGGAAAGAAACGCTTAATTGAAGACAAGTAATTGTTGGAATCTTCTAACACGAATCTTGTATCTCAATTAAACGATTCAAAAGAAAAGTCGCCTTTCATAATAAATTCATGAAAGTCTGAAATTCAATCTTTGACAATGGAGAATAATGAAATGAAAGTCGAGATCTCAGATTTGAGATCAAGAAACAAAGATCTAGAAAAGACAATAAAACAATTCGATTTTGGTACGAGGATGCTGGATCGTCTTATTTCATCCCAAAAGCATGAAAATGATAAAACCAAACTAGGGTACGTGGAAGATAATAAAGTACAAAATAAGTCTACCAACTTTATTTTATCTAAGAAACCGCATGCAGTCAAGACTACTACGCAGCCTAAGAAGATGTCTAGTGCACAACTCATTGTATCTCATCATACTCATTCTTTTTCATAACATACAATGTATAATCATGTATCATATAGATATGAAAGGAAACCATTGATGCATACGTGACCTTCATATCAGATTAATGCAACTAGATCACAAACTATTCATAGAAACCGAAATGCATATCAAAATAAAAAATCTTATCGTGTGCATGGTGGCATTCTCGGCCAAAAGCCAAACGGATTTGCACCGAACATCTACTACATTGCTTCTTCATCTCTTTTATTACCTTTTGGAAGACCTAAGAAGGTCACCCAAGTTTGGGTACCAAAAGGTACATTTGCAAAGGGTTGAATAACTAACCCTTAAGAATGCACTTGAAATGCATGATTTTTGTTGATATATTATAAATTGCTATTTCTTTCTCACATGTACTTTTGATCTTATTTACAAAATAAAAGGGGAGAGAGATGCATGATTTAAAGGGGAGAGAAAGCATGGTTGCATAATTGAAGGGGGAGACAACGATTTGAGAGTATTTGGAGGGAGAGCAATTATATTTAAATCATGAACAAATGTTATTTTGTAAATCATCAAATGGGGGAGATTGTTGAGAAATAGTGTTTGAGTGATTTACAAATGCGTGATTTAAATAGTACGAGTTTACGAAATGCATGAAAAAATTATTGCTTGACACATTTTTGTCATATATATGTCTCATATGCTTTATATATATTGTTGCCGTACTAACAAGCCATGAAGCGTTAAAGCTTACATCATATGGGAAACATTTGTTGTCTTTGAACTATTTTCAGGTGCCACCATTAATGAACTAAACTAGTTCATTAAGTGAAGTACTTAAGTTAATGAACTAACTAGTTCATTAAATGGAGATATGTTTGGAGATGGCTTCATGGCAACAAATCGAAAAATAGAAAGTCTGCTTATTCCTTCAAGACACACTCCTACATATATATATATATATTCAGATTTTCTTAAAAGGGCACAATACACATATACTCCAACGTACTACCGACACGTTACATATATTATAAACGCACGTCAACGTCACACCACTATATACACCTCATATTTATGAGTATATTCAGGTCTTATATCATATGTTATAAGTTATGGTGATGACAAAATTATAACTACACGTTACAAGTTTATAAACCCAAAATTGTCATATCGGGTAACTAACGAAACTTCACATCGTATCACGTACTTGCCATATAAAGATGGCAAGTCCATATACTTCAAAAATAACCAAAACATTTTGTGTCTCACATGTTAAATTCAGTCACTAAATCATTCAATGTTGGCACACACAAATCACCCACAAATTAGGCCAAGTTTGTGGAGATTTCAATTTCAATTTTTTTTAGCACATGGGGCGACACTCTAAGTCAGCCATTAGAGCTGAATATCTACTTTATTTTGTGTATATTATGTGTGACTTAATATCTATGACATGTGCAAAAAGTTTGAATTCAATCGGAGAAAATCACATAATCGACGAAAGTCAAAAAATCGGTTTTCTACGAACACAACACATGGAACGTTTTTGGCATGAGTTGTAACATGTATCTAGACACTTTTTACACATTCAAGACATGTTAAAGTGTTCTAGAAAATTCAAATTAGGACTGATTAGAATTTACCATATATGAGTAATTATTGTGTATTATTTGACAAAGCTTATTAAAGTTAAATTTCAGCATATGCCTAGCCATTTTACGTGCCATTTGCAGCCTTGATGGAGCTTATGTAGAACTTAGTTGGCATTTTAATTGGTGGAAAATAAGCCACACATGATGGATGACTTTGAAGAGGGCAACACACAAGGAAATATTTCAAAATGCAACACATGCTGAAAATTTTCAGCACATGTGAATAGTGGCCAAATTTTACTATGTTTTTGTCCTTAATTTGGATCCCAAAATTGAAGGGATTGAATGGTGATTGTTTGGCAACATTTTGAATTCCTTTTGGCATATGTTTTGCAAGTTATTCTCAGATTTTACAGCTCATTAAAATGATGACTAGTTGGACCAATCATCAAGTGACAAGTAAGCAAGGTTAAGTCATCATTACAATCATAGTGTGACAAGTAAGCAAGGTTAAGTCATCATTCCAGCATTTGCATCAATTTAGTTGCGACAGAAAAAATAGTGAACGTTTTTCAAAAATTACAAAAATTTAAAGAAACCTAGCCACACCTCTTATTTTTCATTTGGCACAAGTTTTACCCCATTTGGATAATTATAAGTCAATCCAGCGTTAATAGTTCTGAGACTAGTGCAATCTGAATTTCAGACTTGCAAAGATTGAGAACATCAACGTATTTGACATACTTACCAATGAAATTTCAAAAAACTGTTTCAACCCTTTAAATTACATATCCTAAGGGTCATATCATAAAATTTTCTGATCATTTGGACTTGTAAATTAATAGGAATAAAATTTTCATTTCAGATCAAGTTTTTGGAAGATTGACGCAGTGTGTGCAAAAACAATTTTTCAAAGTCTTATACTTTGAATTTTGATAATAAATTTTTACGACACATAAATAACATCTTAAAGTACTTTGTCACCCAATTCCACGATTTTTGGAGATGTACAACTTAGTCATTCCATTAATTAAAAACTGGGTCTGAAAACAGATTCTGTTTTCCAGAAACAGATTCTGTTTTCAAAAGGAGAAAGCATCATTACCCGAAACCGACAACATGATAACTGTGATTGTCGTAGAATCACACAAGGAGAGATGAAGAGAGCACTTAAGAATATGGGAAGATCTAAGGCACTTGGCAAGGATGGATAACATACCCCTCGAGGCATGGAAGTCTTTGGGAGAGGAGGGGGTTCAATGTCTAACTACTCTTTTCAATCTTGTTTTCAAAACAGGAAAAATGTCAGATGAGTAGAGAAGGAGTGTAGTGGTCCATCTATATGAGAAAAAAGGAGATGTACAGTATTATGGAAATTACAAGGAGATTAAATTAACGAGTCATACTATGAAGTTATGGGAGAGAGTAATCGATACAAGAATTAGAGGAGAAACTCAAGCTACGATAAACCAATTTGGTTTTATGCAAGGACGGTCAACTATGGCGGCAATACATATTTGAAGGAGATTGATGTAGAAGTATAAGGAGAAGAAACGCGATCTACATATGGTTTTCATCGATCTTGAAAGAGCGTATGATAGTGTGCCACATAGACTGATATAGGATAGTTTGGATGCAAGAGTGTTTCCTATAAAGTATATAGAATAATTATGGATATGTGTGCTAGGACAAAAACAACCGTTTATACGTCTTTCGAGAATACAGACTTTTTCCCGGTGGAGGTAGGCATTCATCAAGTGTGTGCTTTAAACCTATTTCTTTTTGCAGTTTTCCTAGACGAGTTGTCAAAGTCGGTCCAAGAGATAGTCCCATAGAGTTATGCTTTTTGCTGACGATATTGTATTAGTCGCAGAAAGTAGGCATAACCTGAGTATGAGATTGAAGGAGTGGCGAGGTACTTCGGAGAGAAAAGGCCTAAGGATTAGACGTTCTAGGACTTGATATCTGCACTACGACTTCAGTAGCACAGCTGACGATGAGAGCCAACTCTCCATCGAGGGTCAAATGAACCAAAGGTAAGTTCAAGTACCTAGGATCATTGGTGTAGGAAGATGGGGACATAGAGAGTGACATAACACACCGAGTTCAGGCAGGTTGATGTAGGTGGAAGGCGGCCTCAGGGATGGTGTGTGACAAGAATTTTCCATCCAAAATAAAGGAAAAATTTTATAGGGTGACAGTGCAGCCGACAATGTTATATGGAACAAACTGCTGGGCCATCAGGAAGACGCAATTGCATAAGATGGAAGTGACAGAGATTAGGATGCTGAGGTGGATGTGTGGGCATACAAGGCTAGACAAGATAATAAATGTGGTATACAGAGAAAGGTTATGAGTCGCTAGTGTAGCAGATAAAATAAAAGAGGAAAATTGAGATGGTTTGGATATGTTAAGAGGAGATAGAAAACGGCGTCTTTCAGAGCAATTGAAAGCCTCACTGTAGAAGGGAAGAGGGGTAAAGGCAGGCCCAAACTAATGTGGGATGAGCAGATTAGGCGTGACTTACTAGAGTTGTACCTCAATGAGGACATGCTCTTGGATAGGAGTTCATGGATATAGAGAATTAAGGTTAAGGAGGCGTAGGCAGGATATAGGGGCACCTTAGAGCATACTTAGAGGATTAGATAGTATTTACACTTAGGTTGACTTTGCACTTTTTTGTTTCGGTCTTTGTCTTTCACCTATTTATGCATATCCACTGTTACGACTATTTTAATATCAGAAGATTCCTATTTATGTTTAATAAAATCCTTTCACTAGTACATATTCCTATTATTGTGTTATCTATGCAGGTACATATAGAGACAGGGGTCTCACTGAAAGCAAACTCTCTATCCCTTGGGATGGAGGTATTGTTTGCCTGCCTCTCACCCTCCCCATACCCTAACGATAGTTTTTGGTGCCATTGGGATATGGTGGATATGATTGTTGTTGTTGTTGTTGTTGTTGATGGTAAAAAGATAAATGAATTTGAGTGAAAGGAGTCTAAGAATATTTAGGGAGAAATGTTGAAATGGAAAAACATATTGTTTTATTTTGGACTTAAACCAGGTAGACGATGTTAAACGACCATTATAGCCTGGAGATGCCAATTGGCAGAGCTAAAAAGGTTTGTTATTGATACATACACCACATTAAATCTTGTAATTATGGTTAAGTGTAGGTTGAATATATTTGGAATTAATCACGATACATATAGAGTTTGTTAAAAAACAGAAAGAGACACTTTGAGTTGCAGAGACACTATTACATTGGTGACACTAATACCATAATTTTAAGGGAAATGTTAAAAAGGAGTTACTTTTAAATAAGATCACCGAAACGCCATCATGTTACGTTCCATGGAACACCGGAGAACAATATTGGTGAAACAACCATTAAGTCAAGAAGCAAAATATATGAATTACAAGGGGCGATTTATAGGTAGAGCAATTTTTTTCCGTTGGTGGGATGTAGAGCACTTTTTGTTGGAGAAAATTGAAGGAAATAAATTTGCTCAAGTTACAAACTTTTGTTAGCAACATACTTTGAATTTAATTATAATTAGTTTTCATTGATGACAAGTAGAAGTTAATGATCCCTTAATTATCTGCATAATGAGTAGAAGATTTTAGTCATTGGAATTACTCAATTATAATACTTGGTGCATGAGAAATTAATACTCAAAGTAGGAGGAAAAGAGGTTGGAAATTGGCAAAAGTGATGATGTGGCCTCCTTAGGGAGAAACACATCATCACTTTGAAGAAACACCACATTGGACAAATAAAGTGAGTTAGCGACCATATAGAGTGCTAGAATTGTCACTTACGACGTTCCTTTAGGAAAGAGAAGTTTTGATCGGAGGTAAGACCTACAATATTCCAACAAGCACACGCCGCTGGCCCTCCGGCCGGTTCGGGTGTGGGTTTCCTACCTTTTTGGATAAACTTTATTTAAATTCTTCCAGAAAAATAATATGTTTAATCCTACGGTTGTCTTTTAACTTGATACTTAACAATAATTTAAACTCGAAGCGATATTTGAAAATCGGGTAATGTTGTAATTTAAAAATCAGTTAAGCTTAACAGTAAGGCTGCAGTGTAATGAGCAGGCTGAGTGGTTTCTGATCCAATGGCTACAGTTTAAACTAGCAGCGGTTTAGAATCTAACAATGACGATCTCAAACTATTTGATCCGACGGCTATGGTTCAACTGACGATTAACCACCCTAAATCAGGTTTTCCCTATAAATACTATGTCAAGCACACCTGTGTCATCATCGATTTTCTTCCATTATTCTCTGCATACAATCTTCTTCTCTGCATATGATCTTTTCTACATTTTTCAAGTTGTTCGAGAAATCATAACGCCCGACAGATTCGTTGAGTTCTTACGCTGTAATGCTGCTCGCCTGAACTGTTATTCATTCTATCCTAGAAGAAGTTTGCTACCTCTGGTTGGTCACAGTATACGTCTTAAGGACAGAGCATTGGACTCGCCTCGGTTTGCTTACTTTTATTTTACTTTACACACTGTACAAAATCATTTTGGCGAACAATTTTACGTGAAAAAATGGACACGCCATCTTCCTACCCAAAATTTGACTCATAAAATAAAATTTGAATTAACAAAACATAATTTTCAAAGCAAATGGTGAGGACGAAATATAAGTAGAAGTTGAACTTTGTAAGTGTAGGAAATTAGTGTACGAATATAAACAACAAAGTCAAGACGTGACAGATTGTGACTGTCTTTAAAGCAATTTTGCTGCTACCGAAGAGCAAGATAATCTTCAAGCAAATGCTCATATGATATAACGGCTATCTTCCTTTCCTTTGCTCTAGGAGAGAAAGATTGAACTTGCTTAGTAGAAGAGAATGACAGAAGAAGAGTTGAAAGAGACTAAGTGCTGAAAAATTCTTAGATTTTGCAAAGTTGCAGTGTCTTGTTCAAGATACCAAGGCCTACTATACATAGGCCTTGCGTTATGTTAAAACCAACTAATAAAACTTATTTCAGCAGTTTAGAACTCCTCCAAGTCAGTTACTAGCCGTTCAAAGGTTTAGGAAGATGAACCTTGGACCAAAAGATGCAATTCAAAGTGAAAAGTTCTGACTGTTGGTACATCGATTGATCGATGTCATCAATCGATGTCATTTCGATCGATCGATGTCATCAATCGATGTAGGACAGAAACTTTTAGCTTTGCCTCCTGCCCATATAGATCGATCGATGTCACATCGATCAATCGATGTGCTTGATCTATGTTGGACAGAAAGTTTTCAGCATTACACCATACCACATCGATCGATCGATGTCATTGATCTATGTTCGACAGAACACCGACTTCATTTCAGCTTTCACTCGGTTCGATCCAACTCACACATGGATCGATCTAAGTGATTTCTTTCAAGTTTAAAGTGTTCAAATCATCTTTTAAACTCCCAAACAACATCATACACATTTATATATAAGTTTGGAGCACATTTTAAAGTAATTTAACGTACTTTTTCCAACAATCCCTCACATGATCCAAACTTATATACAAACATTTTAGAAACGTAGCAAACTAACCCCTCCACTATCAGACGAAGATAATGACACATAACGGGGCAGTGACAAGCGTCTTGAACCACATTTTCACTACTGTTTATATGAATACACAAATGGCATTGCCATTATCTAACTTCTTACAAGTTTGCAGTGTGGTGCACTAATGGCCCTTCACCTAATCTCAGGATTCATAAGTGATCTAGAGAGTTTTCTAGGCTCTCATCGGAAACGGCCCCACTTCCACACTCATATAGGTGATATTCATCAATTATGTACTGCAACACACCACCATTTATAATGGCTATGAATCATCTATTAAGAAAATTAAATCTCACCCTCAAACATGTAGTAAGTACTATCCTCATACTCAACACAGGAAGGGACAAATACGATAGTACTTAACAGAACTCTTCTAGGACGTGTTTTTACCACATTGAACTCCGTTTGTAGGGTCTTTACTAATAGCGAGTTGGGTTCCTGTCATAGAGAGTTCACATCCGATGGAATTAGTCCCATTCCACTCGATGTTTTTAAAACCATCTTACGGTTCAATCCTTTAGTTAAGGGGCCTGCAAGATTCAACTCGGTCCTCACGTACTCCAAGTTAACCATCCGAGAACTAATCAAGTCACGCACAATGTTGTGTCTTAAACGGATGTGCCGGCTCTTCCCATTATTGAGATATTTAAGAGGTATTATGGATTTGGGGCTTATGTTTAGTGGTTGTCTAGCAGTGTTAGAAGGTTATTGTGATGCTAACTGGGTCATAGATAATGACGAAATAAATTCTACTAGTGGGTATGTATTTACTTTAGGTGGTGGTGCTATTTCATGGAAATCTTCTAAACAAACTTGTAAAGCTAAATCAACAATAGAATCAGAATTTTTTGCTTTAGAACTTGCATGTTCAGAGACGGAATGGTTAAGGAATTTACTTGTTGAGATTCCTTTGTGGACTAAACCTATGTCTTTTGTGCTTATTCATTGTGATTCTCAGGCACAACAGTGTGCATGACTTGATTACTTCTGGGATGGTTAACTTAGAGTACATGAGGACCGAGTTGAACTTTGTAGGCCCGTTAACTAAAGGACTGAACCGTAAGATGGTTCTAAAAACATCAAGAGGAATGTGACTAATTCCATCGGATGTGAACTCTCTATGACAGGAAACCAACTCGCTATTAGTAGAGATCCTACAAACGGAGTTCAATGTGGTAAAAACACGTCGTAGAAGAGTTCTGTTAAGTACTATCGTATTTGTCCCTTCCTATGTTGATGTATGAGGATAGTACTTACTGCATGTTTGAGGGTGAGATTTAATTCTCTAAATGGATGATTCATAGCCATTATAACGGCGTGGTGCAATGCTGAAGACTTTCTGTCCAACATAGATCGATCACATCGATATCGATGTGACATCGATCGATACATCGATCGATCTATCTGGTAAGGATGCTAAGCTGAAAGTTTTTGTCCGACATCGATCGATCGATGTCACCGATCGATGTACCAACAGTCAGAACTTTTCACTTTGAATTGCATCTTTTGGTCGAAGGTTAATCTCACTTCACCTTTAACGACTAGTAACTGACTTGAAGGAGTTCTAAACTGCTGAAATAAGTTTTATTAGTTGGTTTCAACATAACCCAAGGCCTATATATAGTAGGCATTGGTATCTTGAACAAGTCACTACAACTTTGCAAAATCTGGGAATTTTTCTACACTTAGTCTCCATCAACTCTTGTTCTATCATTCTCTTCTACTAAGCAAGTTCAATCTTTCTCTCCTAGAGCAAAGGAAAGGAAGATGGTCGTTATATCCTGGGAAGCATTTGCTTGAAGACTACCTTGCTTTTTGGAAGGAACAAAATTACTTTAAGAACAGTGACAATCTGTCACGTCTCGGCTTTGTTGTTTCTTCGTTGTTCATATTTCTACACTAAGTTCCTAAAGTAAGAAATGCAGTACGGCTTCAGAATGAAAATTAAAACTGACCCAAGGAAACTTTCAACACGTTTTGTTTCCTTTTTTTTGTTATTCTTTGTCTTCTCAGAAGAAGAAATTTTCAACACGTTGGCATGAATATGTTTGTATTTGTTTTGGATTTCATCGCTTTTACCATGTGTCACAATTCTAAAGCAACAGATCATGTCATGTTAAAACATTTTTTATCTAAAAGTCAAAATATAAGTCGATACAAAATTTGTTGATGTTGATGCATTTACCAATAAGAATGGTGGTAGCCAAGCATCATTATGTTCTCATTGTAAGAATCAATTATAATAAATATAATTGATGGCGAGAATCTCGTGATTTATTTGTAAATCACTAATGTGGATCACATGTATAATGTATTCGTACGTTATATTGGCTAGATACGTTGCAATTATTGACTGCATTAATTGTTAGATTTGATTTTGATTGATTGGCAATTATTAAGTTTCCTTGATTGAAGGAATCGATTGTCAGTCAAATAAGAAAGAGGGTCCCTGGCCTAGCCTATAAATAGAGGGCCTGTGATATTCCATCAGTCATAGCTCTATAGCATTCATATAGGTAGGCTGGAAGGCTCCATTTCCGCAAGAATTCTTCTTTGCAGCAGGCTTCTGATTCGAATGTGACGACTAAGCGATAATGACCGGAGGTAACTTTTATGCTTCCGTTAATTGTTTTGGCCTAACACTGATCACACAAAATATGTAATACAAACTAAGAGGAATCATCATAATAGTTTAATGACAGTACAGCCCCTAAAATATTGATACTTTCTACGTCTTAAAAATATTATTACACTTAGTCGAAATTTAATTAAGACAAAAACTTTAAGATATTTAACACAATATTTTTACTTCATTTTGGCAGTAAATATCAATAAATAATACTATGGCAATTTGATTTTAAATGATTACTTATAACAATATTTTTAGAAGGAATGGAATAATTACGGACGTAGCTTTCTAGTGGTTTACACGATGTATTACGAACATCCCATCAATTAGCTTATGGCTTCTCTTCGCCATACCTGAGGCGTTCTTAACGAAGGCTACAAACGTTCTCTCTCATTCTCTGTGTGTGTCTATATATATATGAGGCCGGATTTTGATGCAACTGGTAAGGTTACTGTTTTGTGACTTTGAAGTCACATGTTCGAGCCGCAAAAATTACCTCTTACACAAAGTGTAGGTCAAGGCCGCATAAACAGCCTCATACACAAAGTGTAGGGTAGGCTTTTAACATATCATGAAGCGATCCAATCCCTCCTTCGATACTGCGCAAACGCAAAAACCTAGTGTACCTAAACACCTTTTTATATACATATATATATATATGCATCGACACGCAGAGCGAAGACTCTTTCAATGGTTGACATTTCAAGTGGCTTCAAGGACAACAGAAGTTCACTTCTTCAACTCTATAAAGGAATTTATTTTGTAACCTAACTGCATCACTAAAAAAGCTGTGAAATGAAAAATAACACTAGCAGCTCTGCCTTGTTGGTCTTCATTCTCTTTCTTGCCTCATGTAGGTTTTACAAAGAACGCCATTTCTCTCATATGATATCATTCACAGCAACAAACTGTTCATCCATTCTTCTTTCCACGTCCAAAATATTTTTTGAATTCCGTGGTACTTCTGCTTCAACTATTAATTTACTTTTCATGTCTCTTTCTTGAAGGTGAGCTTGGAGTATGCGAAGATCCCATGGCAATCAATCAGCGCGTTCCGGCTAAATCAGTTGTTAACTGTAACATGGATTGCCAGTGGGGCACTACTGCGTTGTGTCCAACTGGTTGCGGATGCTATGAGGTAGAAGATGAGGATGGGCCTACTGGAGATTGGCATTGCGATCTTCTAAGAGATGTCTAACACAACCTTTTACATTGAGCCTACCCGTTTCTGCATTTGATAATTAGCAGATCATTTGCAGGAACAATAAAAGAGGGTATGCTTTATTTTCTTAATTTTATGTTTTTGGGTTCACAATCTTAGTGTATGCAATTGATTAGAGGATCATTTTGCAGGAAAAAGAAAAAGTGTATGTTTGATTGTAAGCATTATATGTGCTATTATCTGCTAATTATTGGAAGGTTCACTAACATGACAGTGTGGTGTATTTTCCTTGTTCTACTTTGTTATATATAAGCAGTTTTGATTGAGTCTAAAAAGGAAGCAAAAAGCTCACATCGCGAAAGTGAGCAAGGAAAATAACAAGAGAACTGCTGAACTAGAAAAGTAGCTCGAGAGGCTATAAAAAGGGAAGGAGTAATTCGACTTGGCTTTAGCAACCTCCAATTGTCAAGTAGACAACAACAACACATACCTAGCATTTTCCAGTCTGGAAAGGGTGAGAGGCAGCCAAACAATACCTTCATCCCAAAGAATAGAGAGTTTGCTTCCAGCGACACCCCTGACTCTATATGTACCTGCATGCACACATAATGAACGACAAATAATAAAAGATAAAGACAAACACAAAAAGTGCAAATTCAACCTAATGTTGCGAGAGTATCTAAGCCCCTATACATACTCTAAGATGCCCCTATATCCTGTCTAAACATCGCTAACCTTAATCCTCCGTCTCCATGAACTCCTATCCTGAACCATGTCCTCCGAGAGGTGCAAATCTAGTAGGTCATGTCTAATCTGCTCCTCCCAAATCAGTTTGAGCATGTCTTTACTTCTTTTCTACTATACAATGAGGCTTTCAACTGCTCTGACGGACGTCGTTATCTGTCTCCGCTTGACATGTCCAATCCATCTCAGTCTCTCCTCTCTTATCTTATCCGCTATACTTTCCACCCCTAGCTTTTCCCTAAATACCTCATTTCTGAGCTGGTCTATCCTTGTATGCCTACACATCCACCTCAGCATCCTCATCTCTGCCACTTCCATCTTCTGCGACTGTGCCCTCTTGATGGCCTAGCAATCTGTTCCACATAACATTGCCGGCCGCACTGCCATCCTATAAAATGTTTCCTTTAATTTAGTTTGAAAATTCTTGTCGCACAGCACCCCTAAGAGGCTCTCCATCTACACCAACCTTCTTGACCTCGGTGCGCTACATCACCATCTATGTTCCCGTCCGGCTGTACAAATGATCCTAGATACTTGAACTTACTTACCTATGGTACAACTTGACGCTCGATGGTGAGCTGACTTTCTCACCGTCAGCTGTGTTGCTAATGTCGCAGTGCAGATGTTTGTTCTTAGAGCGACTAATTCTGAGGCCTTCTCTCTCTAAAGCCCCTCTCCGCTGCTCTAGTCTCATACTCAAGGTATGTCTACTCTGGGAGACTAATACAATATCATCAGCAAAAAGCATACACCAAGGAACTGCCTCCTGGATCGTGTTTGACAACTCGTCGAGGACAACTGCAAAAAGGAATGGGCTCAAGGTTGATCCTTGATGGAGGCCTACCTCAACTGGAACGAAATCCGTATTCCCCACAGACGTACAGACAGTTGTTTCCATCCTATCATACATATCTCTAATTATGTTTATATACTTCATAGGTACTCCTCTTGCATCCAAACTCTCCCAAATTAGTCTACATGGCACACTATCATATGCTTTTTCCAGATCAATGAAGGCCATATGTAGATCGCACTTCTTCTCCTTATATTTCTCCATCATTCTCCTTAGGATGTGTATTGCTTCCGTAGATGACGTCCTGGCATGAAACTAAATTTGTTCTCCCTAACTTGAGTTTCTCTCATAACTCTAGTGTCGATTATTAGGGTTGAATAGTGTGTTCACCAAGTATGGATATTTTATGGCTATTTTTCGTTTTCAAGAGCAACCAATACTTGGGTGTGTTCTTTAGAATGAATAAAGACTTGAAAGAAGGTAAAGAACACAAGTATGTATAGAGGTTCAAGTCAAATGACTCTACTCCTCTACCTTCTTGATGTTTCACAAGAAGGATTTTGAAATAGGGATTGTTATTTCTTTTGGGGGAAACAACAATCAAAAACAAAATCCAAAAATTACAAAAACTAGGCACCTTGCCTAGACCACAACCAAGAATTCTAACCCTTTGAAGTTTAGCCTCCAAAGATCTTCTTTGGCCTCAAAGAAATCTTGTAGGGAGAATAATGCACCACACACTATCAACTAACCCTTCAAAGTCTAGAAAACTCAAACAAAGAGCACCCTTGCTCCTTGACCAACAATCTACCCAATCTCTCACAAAATAATCTCACCAAGAAGAAGACTCTTCTCCTTCTTACAATAATCACTCTCAATAATAAAGTAAAAGTATACAAAGATTACAAGTATTTTGAGAGCTTGAGCTTGAGAGAATTTGAGAGCTTGTAATGTAGAAAGTTAGGGAAGAAAATGGAGAAAATCCTTCTTTTTAATCAGCCTTCAAAATTCTTCCCGTTTGAAAGCTTCTGCACGGCCAATAGTGGGATTTGGCAGCTTCTGATGATACATCTGTATTCTTGGAGAACTTTTCTTGGCATGTAGCAATCATTTTGAAGAAGATCCAGACCCATGGCCAAGAATGGAAAACTGGCAACTCTGGGTGTGAGAGAAGACCTGCGAAAATAACACTAAAAGAAGAGGGTACAAAGAGTCAACTGGTTAGAAAATGAAGCACAAAGACATTTGTACCGTTGGTCACATGAAGCGCCTAAACTGTCTAAAGAACAGGAGTTCAATGTAACATGGAGCGCTTAATGTGAAAACGAACTGGCGTTCGAAGTCGCATTAAGCGCCTTATGTTGGCAACTGAATGCGTTCGAAGTTACATGAAGCGCCTCATGTAGCACTTCATGCTTGTTCGAACTAAAACTGACATTTTCTCAGAAAGAGACCTTGGGAAAGCGTGTCCATTCAGAGAAAAGTACTTTTGACTTGGTGAAACACTTGAAGCGCTTGATGTAAGCGTTCGAAGTGTTCGCACATTTCATCAGGGCACATAAAGCGCTTGATGTAAGCGCTCGAAGTGTCCTGACTTTCATACACTTCACATGAAGCGCCTGATCTAGGCGTTCGAAGTGTACGCACATCCAGACACTTCACATAAAGCGCCTAATGCAGGCGTTCGAAGTGTACTGGACTTCACCAAGGTACATTAAGCGCCTGAAGTGAGTGTTCGAAGTGCACTGACTTCAAACATACAACTTGAAGCGCCTCTTTTTGATGATTTCACAACATGCGTTATTTTAATCTACTCCCCCTTAACATATGCTCCCCCTCACAAAGTGCATAATTACTTCTCAAGAAGAGAACCATATGACTCAAAATAAATTGACACAAGAGAAACATTATTATTAACAAGCTAACCATAGAAGAGAAATATTTCAAACGACATCAAAAGGAAAGAAAAGTTTCTAGTCATCACAAGATAAACGGTTTGCAAACAACAGAGAAAAACAAAAACAAGAACCAACTACATTCCACCGCCAGAGCCAACACCACTTCCGCCAGGATGCTGCAAATCACCAAAACTGAAACGACTTGATGCATACTCTACAAAGCCACCCATTTGTTGGCAACTTCCACCAGCATGTTCGACTCCACCAACACCACCAACACCAGTTCCTGTATCTCCAGCAGTAGCAGCAGCCGATTCTCCCCCTAAATCATCAAAATCAGGTGGAAAAGAGGCCCATGGCATTTCTCGGAGAAGAGCTGCTTTAAGAACGCCAAATCGATATTCATGACGCGCATGTCTAAGCTGAAGGTGCTGAACAGATTGTTCCAGAGACTGGATGCGTGCAATCAGCTCAGCATTGGTACTGGTCCCATCACCGTCCTGAGGACCATCGTCAACTTCATCAGCAAGGTCGGGAACAAGAGTACTTTTTCGGCGTTGAGAATCAACGGCTTGAGCGATATTTGAGTTATCGTAGTAGTCAGTGTTGGCAACGTCCGTGAGGGATTCGTCAGAAATTTCAATGCCTTTAGATTTAATCATCATGGTTACGATGTTTGCAAAGGGCAAAGCTTTAGAGCCTTTCCTAAGCGCAGCCATCATAACCTCAACAAGAATCCAACCAAAATTTAACTGTGTCTCTTGCAGAATGCGGTAGGTAACATAGAAATCCATATTACTCGGATTTCTAGTTGCTTTCCCGTTCACACAGTAAGTAACGACAGCAAGTAAAATTCGATTTACTAAAGGCATGTTTTGAGTCTTTTTGGTAGGAAAGTATTGAAGGTGGAATTTGACATCTTGCTCACTGATGCCATATCGATCGCTCCAATCGAACACAGAAAAATCACTTAGGCCTTCATTTCTAACTCCTAAAATGGTACAAATTTCCTGAATTGAAAAACTAAGAGGAGTACCATTTATGACGGTGTTTAAGAAGAAAGAGGAGTTTTCAGAAGCAGGGGTAATCCACATGTTGGCATAAAATTTGCGTGTAAGAGTTTTAGAGTAGGATTTCATGTCTAACCTAAGCCACAAATGAGTCCATCCTTGTTTTTCAAGAAGAGCAATAACCTGGTTTGCATTGTGGGAAGCGGTAACATCATCGACCTGAACCAATTTTAACGGAGCCACTGGTCTGTTTTTGTAACATCAGAATCTAGTTTGCGTTTCATCCATGGGAAGTTTTCCTTTGTGAGAGATTTTCGGATTTCTTTCAGTTCAGAGGGTTCTCTGATTCCGGCAAGTCTCTTCCTCTGGTGACCCGTGGGGACATTTTGTGAGGAACCAGCGGAGGCCATTTTAGAATGCTAAGGATTTGAGTTTGAGAGAAGGATGATCAGGAAGGTGAGGAGGAATGATGAGGGCAGGGGAAATTTAAGGAGGATGGAGGAAGTTGAAGGGATTTGCAATGAGGACGTGGGAAAATGGGGAAAATGGGAGAGAGAAAGGGAAGAGAAACGGCGTGGAGTTAATGATTCTAAAATGGCGCGAAAGTTGAAGAGACAACGGCAGTGTGGAAAATAGGATGAAGCGCCTAATGTGACATCAAACGACTTCACAAAATTGGATGAAGCGCTTAATGTCATATTGAACGGCTGTGAAGATGAGGATAGAGCGCTTAATGTTACATCAAACGAGTGAACAATCTCAGATCAAGCGCTTAATCCTACATCGAACGCCTTTACAAAGAGGCATAAAGCGCCTGATGTCACTTCGAACAAGTGACATCCTTAACATCAGGCGCTTGATGTGACATCGAACGCCTGAAGAAAGTGTGATGAAGCGCTTTATGTGTACTGATCTTGAAAATTTTTGAAATTTTCATGCTCAAAAACTCAAGATGGTTTTATCAACCCATATTGAGCAACCCCAACCTACTTCTTATGGATACAAAGACATCACTAGGTAAGGGTTTCGTGAAAATGTCAGCTAGTTGGTCTCGTGTAGGAACGAATTCCACACTAACCAAGTTCTTTTGTACACAGTCAAGGATGAAATGATACCTCACTTCGATGTGCTTGGTCCGACTATGTTGGACAGGATTTTGTGCAATGTTAATGGCGGAAGTGTTATCACACAAAATTGGCACCTTTGAGAAGTGAATGTTATAATCATTTAACGTGTTTGTCATCCATAATAATTGTGCACAACACGAGGCGGCCGACACATATTCGGATTCCGCCGTAGAAAGAGACACACTGTTTTGTTTCTTGGAGAACCAAGAAATGAGACAATCTCCGAGAAACTGACAAGTTCCGGAGGTGCTCTTTCTATCAACAAGACTCTCCGCATAATCGGAGTCACAATAACCTCTAAAATCAAAACATGCATTCTTAGGATAAAATAAACCGAATTTTAAAGTACTTCTAAGGTATCTAAGGATGCGTTTTACCGCAATAAAATGCATCTCCCTAGGATCACTTTGAAATATAGCACATAAGCATACGGCATGTAAAATATCGGGTCTACTAGCTGTTAAATAAAGTAGACTACCTATAATGCCACGATACAAGGTTACCTCGATATGCTTTCCCTTTTCATCCTTGTCAAGCTTTGCACTTGTGCTCATAGGAGTGTTCACCTCTCTTCCTTCACCAAAATTTTACTTTTTGAGCAAATCCCTTGTGTATTTGGTTTGGGAAATGTACACGCCATCTTCGGTTTGCTTGATTTGCAATCCAATGAAATAATTTAGTTCGCCCATCATGCTCATCTCAAACTCACCTTGTATAAGACTAGCAAATTGCTCACAAAGACAATTGTTAGTAGCACCGAAAATAATATCATCAACATATACTTGAACAATTAAATGATTTCTACCTTGTTCTTTTATGAACAAAGTAGTGTCAACTTTACCTCTTGAAAAACCATTATTAAGAAGAAAAGTACTTAACCTCTCGTACCAAGCTCTTGGAGCTTGTTTGAGGCCGTAAAGAGCCTTTTTAAGTTTGAAGACATGATGTGGTGAATCATGACATTCAAAACCGGGAGGTTGTGCAACATACACTTCTTCTTGAATAATACCATTCAAGAAGGCGGATTTAACATTCATTTGGTAAAGTTTAAAATTCCTATAACAAGCATGTGCCAACAACATCCTAATAGCTTCAAGCCGTGCTACGGGTGCAGATGTCTCATCAAAATCAATACCTTCTTCTTGACGGTATCCTTGAGCAACTAACCTAGCCTTGTTTCTAGTGACATTACCTTGATCATCCATCTTGTTACGAAAAACCCATTTCGTACCGATAATAGGATGATCGTGTGGTTTGGGAACTAACTCCCAAACATCACTTCTTTCAAATTGGTTTGTGCATATTTGAAGGGGGAGCGATATCATTTAATTCATGTGCACAAGTTATTTTGAAAATCATCAAAAGGAGGAGATTGTAGAGAAAAGGGGGTTTGAGTGATTTCAAAATAAGTGACTTAAATGCATGATATATATACACACGTGCATGAGATTTACATGTATGCTGATACATTGCTATTACTTGCCTTATTTAGCTTATATATAATGTTGTCGGACTAACGAGCCATGAAGCGTTAAAGCTTACATCATATGGAAAACATTTGTTGTGTTTATACTATTTTCAGGTGCCACTATTAATGAACTAAACTAGTTCATTAAGTGAAGTACTAAGTTTATTAAAATAAGTATTTCATTAAAGGAAGCCGCATTTGGAAAAGGCACAAAGGCAACAAGGCTAAGGAAGGAAAGTTTTCTCCTCCTCCCTCCTTAAATATATACACGCCATATACATATATATTGCATATATTTTCAGATTTGTTTTGAAAAAGGCACATACACATGTATTCCAACGTACTACCGACACGTTATATATTTTACGTACGTACGTTAACGTCACACCATTATACTTAACTCATATTTATGAGTACAATCAGGTCTTATATCATATGATATAGGAAATGGTGATGACAAATTAAATACGACACGATAAAAGGTTCTAAACCAAAAATTGTCGTATCGGGCGAATACCGAAACTTCGCCAACGTGTCACGTACTTGCCATAAATAAATGGCCAGCCCCTATACTTCAAAAATTGTTAAAAATTTCGTGCACATGACTGTATATTCAGCCAAAAATACTTTTCATGTTGGCACACACAAGTCACCCCACATTAAGGCCAAAATGTGAAGATTCCAAGTTTAATTTTGTCACATGTTAATGGTACCACTTTAGACCAGTGAAGTGCTAATATTTAAAGTATATATTATATATATTATGTGCAACATAATATATATAACATGTGCAAAAGTTGTAATTTAAATTATAGAAAAATCAGGTAATCGATAAATATCGAAAATTCGGTTTTTTACGCACACAACACATGGAACGTTTTTGGCACATCATGTGACATGCATCTAGACACTTTTTACATATGATATACATCTTAAAATGTTCTAGAAAATTAAATTAAGGGCTGATTGGAATATAACATGTATGTATTATTAAATGTGCACTATTTTACAAAGTTAGCAAAAATAAATTTCAGCACATGTGTATGGATTGCCTAACGTCCCTACAGCCATGATGGAGCTTATTTGGAGCCTTTTTGGCATATTGATTGGTCAAGGATCAATCATACAATGTTGGTGAATTATAGAGAGAAGCTACATATGGTAAGAATTCAAACTTTGTCTCCCTTATAACACATGCTGAAAATTTCAGAATGTGTGAGCATGGGTGGCCAATTTTCGCACTTCAATGTGACATATTTTTTCATGTCAAATTGTGTGATTGATTGGGAGAAGAAATGGAAGTAATTTGAATATTATTTAAATTCAATAAAGTGTGATATTCTACATATCACATGATGAAATTTTTTTAGCATGTGTGAGACATGTGTAGGGTGAATTTTTGAGCATAATTGTGTCCAAGTTCATTTCTCATGTGATAAGAATATTTACCATCAATTGGTGATTCATTTTAAAAAGAAAAATCAAAGAAAAATGGTAATATTTTGAACTTTATCTCCATGTGTCACATGCTGAAAATTCAGCATGGTATGTACACTTTATGGCCGATTTTATGCTTAAGAAAGGAAGAAATTTTGTCTTGCAATTTATGTGATAATCTTATGCTTTATGGAAATTATTTTGTGATGATTTTGGCACACGTTTTAAGTGTTATTCTCATATTTTTCTAAGTCATCAATGATGACAACATTCAACTAATCATGAAGTGCCAAGTAAGCGAAGCTTAAATGATCATCCAATAAGAAGATGCCAAGTAAGCAAGACCATGTCACAATGATGTCTTACATCCTCCCAAGGACTTAGAAGATAATTTTCAAGAGGGAGACTACACCTAGGGGGGACGGCTGCACCAAGTTAAAAGGAAAGAACTTGAGCAAAAACAAGACAAGCACAAGCATTGCAAATCAAAGTGATAAAAACGCCTAGCTCTTCTTCTTCTACATTCTCCTTCTTTCTTTCTTCTTGTAAGCCTATTGTATTTATATCTTTAAATCTTGAATAGGCTTGATATAGACCACCACATATTCCATATCTTTGTAAAAGATTGATCAAGGTGTGATCAATCTTCATTCTTGCGAGGTGGTGGTGTTCGTGCATATTGTATTCAACATACAAGGTTTGTAAAGGGTTGGAGTTGGTGTGTAACTCCATCAACCCTGTGGCAAGGTGTATTGCGTGTGTGTGATTAGTGTGAACCAAGGAAGGTGTTCCTTGAAGACTGGAGTAGGTTGTTTATAACCGAACCAGTATAAAATTCTTAGTGTCATTTACTTTCAGCATTTACTTTCTATTACTGCACAGTTTACTCTCTTTGTTGTCGTTCGTAAAAATAGTAAACGACTTTCAAAAATCACAAACATTTCCAGAAACATAGCCATACGTTCTAGGGTTAATTTGGCATAAGTTTCAACCCTTTTGGATAAGTATAAATCGATCAAACATCAAAAGTTCTGAGACTAGTGCAGTGTGATTCTCAGACTTGCAAAGGTTGAAACTTTGATTGTAATTGACCTAATTCCCAAAAGAAGTTTGCAAAACTGTTTCAACCCACTTAAATATAGTATATAAGAAGTTAGTGGTTAAAGTTTCAGAGCATTTGGACTTACACACAAATAGGAATAAATTTTTCAAAACCGTCTACCGTTTCTGGCATATTCGTGCAATCTGATCAACAAGGGTTTTTGAAAGGGTTAAAGGTTGAATTTTAATTTGAAAGTTTTAGGGGACCCTCATAACATCTGAGGCTAAGTTCTCTCAAAATTTCAGAATTTTTGGAGACCTATAAACTGGTTTTAAAAACGTTTTAAAACTGGTCCTATAAACAGAATATGTTTTCAGAAGTTGAGTTGTTTAGTTTTAAACAAATTTTAAAAACCACACTTTCCGCACCACCTATTCAACCCCCCTTTCTAGTGGTGCCTTGCAGATCCTACAGTATTGATTGTGTATGGATTCTGGATTTAGGTCCCACTGATCGTATCTCTTGCTATTTGACCGTGTTTCACTCTTATTATCTTATTGATCATATCACCATTAGGCTTCCAAATAACATTACAGTTGATGCAACTCATAGAGGAGTGGTTCAACTACACAGTGAGCTTGTTCTGAAGGATGTATTACATGTGCCTTCATTTTCTTTCAATCTTGTTTCCTTGAGTAAACTTACTGACTCTCCTCATTTGCTTGTTTCATTTCATAATTCTTGCTGTTTTATCCAGGATCAATTGACCAAGAGGATGATTGGTTCAGCTAGGAAGCACCATGGACTCTACTACCTATACGGTTCCAGCTTGCCCATACAATCTGAAGACTCAAATCCTCTTGTACGGCCTTCTGTTCTTTGTTCAAAAAGCTTAGATTCCGATTCATACTGTGGCATGCCAGACTTCAACCAGAATTCATGAAATGCATAGATTGCATCCAAATGTATCTTCATATAGTCCAGACAATAATTGTATAGTTTGTCCTTTAGCAAAGTTGAAAAGAACTCCTTTCCCTGTGTCTGTTACAGCTTCCCAATTCCCTTTTGATATCATTCATGTAGACATATTGGGCTTTATAGACATCCCCACTATGTGCAGTCAATAGTATTTTCTAACAATAGTGGATGGTTGTTCCAGATATACATGCATTTACCTCTCAAAAACAAATCTAAAGCCAGAAAAGTTCTACAAAGTTTCCTTAATTATGCTTCCACTCAGTTTAATGCCCATGATAAGATTCTACAACAACAACAATAACATTGACCCATTGCCTTAGACGCTCCCATCTATGGCAGGGTATGGGAGGGTCGGATGTACGCAACCATACCCATGTATTAGAAACACACAGAGGTTGTTTCCTGATGACCCATAATGATGCATCGAGCTATGTCGATCAACTACTACTTCACAATATAAGTACACAGCCAGTTTAGTAAGTCATTTTGCTTTATTCCATCATATTCTAAAGTTAAGAAAAAGTGTATCCTTAAATCCATTGGAAATAAAAACCCCATGTCAATATTCTAAGAAGTGATAATGGGCTTGAGTTTAAAATGCCCGAGTTTTATATGTAGCATATGGTTATTCATCAAATTACATGTAGCTACACTCCCCAACAAATGGGGTAGCAGAAAGAAAACATCAACAACATCTTGTTGTAGCTAGAGCACTCAAATTTCAAGCTTCTTTACCCATTACTTACTAGGGATTTTGTCTCCAGCATGCCACATATTTGATAAATTTGATCCCTTCACCTATACTCCAATATAAAACTCCTTATGGAATACTGCATCAGGCACATCCTAATTATGATCATCTCAGAGTGTTTGGATGTTTGTCTTTTGCTTGTGACAACACTCCAAACAAGGACAAGTTTGCGCCTAGATCTATACCTTGTATTTTTCTTGGGATACTTATGAATATAAAGGGATATATTCTTCAGACGATAGATCATAAATCTATCATTATATTTAGATATGTGCTATTCCATGAGACTTCCTTCCCTTTTTCTGATGCTATCCTTTACCATCAACTTCATTTCCAGCAGCTCATGGCATATCTGATAATCCATCATCCTCATCTCAAAATCATTTACAGCTACATCCTTTGCATATCCTACCTTCCACACCTGACACATTCAGACGACATTAAGCCATCTCCCATGGAATGAAAAACTTACCTTTTATCTATTGTCTCAAGGGTTCCAACTGTCTAAAAATGATTACTCCATGTTCACAAAGAGGTCCCAGACTCTTTCATAGTTTTATTCATTTATGTTGATGATATCATAATATCAAGTGATTCGTTGTCCAAGATACAACAGCTTAAGAATCATTTACATTCTACATTTCATGTAAAAGATCGAGGAATCTTAAGGTACTTTCTGGGTCTTGAGATGGCAAGGTCTCAAGGGGGATTATGATTTTTCGAAGGAAGTACACAATAGAGTTATTGGAAGAAACAGGATTATTGGCTGCTAAGCCTGCATTGACTCCTATGGAACAAAATCTGAAGTTAGAACATAATGACTCACCATTGATCTCAGATGTGTCTTGTTACAGAAGAATTATTGGGAAATTTTTGCATCTTACTATCACTATGTTTGGCATCTTATATAGTGTACAACAGTTGAGTCAATTTTTAGACACTCCTACAAAATTACATATGAAAGCTGTTTATAGATTGCTGAGATACACTAAACGGAATCCTGGCCAGGACTTGCTGTTTCCTAGCACATGGTCAAAGTTGTTCAAAGCTTATGCAGACTCAGACTGGGGTGGTTGCACAGAAACTAGAAGGTCTGTTACAGGTATGTTCTTTTGCAATGGATTGGTATCATGGAAAGATAAAAAGCAAACTACTGTATCTAGATCCTTCACAGAAGCAGAATATAGATCACTTGCTGCAGCAACTTTTGAAATACAATGGCTACTTTATATATTGAAGGATCTGGGAGTGGAACAAAACCAGCCTGTTGAATTGTTTTGTGACAATAAGAGTGCAATTTATATAGTTGAAAATCCAGAGTTCCATGAAAGGACTAAGCATATAGAAGTGGATTGTCAAGTGGTTAGGGATAAGTTTCAAGAAGGAGTGATCAATCCAATACCTGTTAAAACAGAGTACCAAGTGGTAGATTTGTTTACCAAAGTATTAGGATCACAAAGACTGCAATTTCAAACGTCAGCTTTAGGAGTGTGCAATATTTATAGTAAGTCAGAATCGAGGGGAGTTTTGTAGATGTTGGGTTGACAAACTCAAAAGAAGGAAAAGGAAGGGGCATCATCTTGGTGTAGGTGATAGCATAGAGGATCAAAGTTGTGATCTGCAATGATCACACCTTCAACAGTTGGATCAAAGTGTAGAGGTGATTTGGTGTAAAAAGTATGTAGCTCAGCAGTCATGCAAAGAAATAATTGATGTCTGACTAAGGGTGACATGGTGAATTAAGGAGTGATGAATAAATTGGCTCGTTGGCATGAGGAAGTTGGCACACTTGGCAGGATTGGCATGCTTGGCACGTTTGGCACACTAGTGACGAAGCTGATGTTAGCTGAGAACGGTTGTAGCAGGAGCAAAGGAAAATTATCACGTGCCAATGAGCTTCTCGTCGTTTCTATAGCTAGTATAAATACTTAGCGATGTTGTAAATTTCATTTTATAAGGAAAAAACAAAAAATATCTTCATCATTGTATCTGTTCTTCGACTTGCGCTCTTGGCGCCATTTTATGCTAAATTCGAAAATTACTTTACGTTCTTCTATTCGTTATACTTAGTGATTGTTTTGTTATGATGTTTACATTCAGCATCTAGAGCAATTTTAACAATTTTTGCAAGTTTGATCACCTCGGTTCTACTAAAATTTAGCTAAAGAAAAATTTTCAAAAATTTACATCAATTTTCCCAAGTGCGATCACCTAGATGTAACAAAACTCAGTTGTGCATATTAGTGCAGTCTCCTGAAGTATTGTGCAATAAATCATTGCATTATATTTCAGTTCAAAAAACATGCTTTGTAGATTGTCTCAAAAGCTTTGCCTCATCACTATTTCTTACCTAGGTAAGGTGATTAGCGTTTGTTGTATTTGTTGTGTCAGAATTCTTGTTCCATCTAAGTTTCTTTTTCGGGAAAGATGCCCAGACCTGCTGAGATCATATAGTTCATTTGTACAAGAAATAATAATTCAGACCCGCTGATCACCTAGTGAAAAAACATGTTCCGCTTAAGTTCCTTGTTTGAAAAAGATTCTCAGACCTGCTAAGATCAAATAATTCCTTTATATAGGAAGGATGATTCATACCTACTGATTATCAAGTGAAAAAACTTATTCTACTTAAGTCTCTTGTTTGGGAAAGATTCTCAGGCTTGCTGATATCAAATAGCTTCTTTGTATTGAAAGGATGATGCAGACATGTTGATCATTAAGTGGGAAAATGATGATTAGGACATGCCATAATCATTATATTGAAGTCCTACTTCAATAATTCCTTTGTAAAGGATTAAATTATGACCTGCTTAAAGAGATGTTTTGTATGATCAACCTACTTTTACTTTGAAATAAAGGGCCAATAATGAATATGCAATTTGTACTTCATTTCTTTGAACGAAAATTACAAATATCATGTATGAAAATGTTTTAAAGGAGATATATTCCAAGTGTTTGACAAAGTTCTGCCAGCTAAAGTACATAACTTGTAAACTCCTAATTAAAAAGTATTAATGATGCGATATGGACCTTCCCATATAGGATCTAATTTCTTGGATGGTCCGACCTAAATGGCTAAATTGTTTTGAAAAATGAGATCTCTCAACATGAAGAACTTGTAACCTACTGTGGCATTGTAATACTGAGAAATCAGGTTTTATACTAAGCCATGCAGATTTGAGTTTGTTCTCTTTTTTCCTCCAATCTAGCCAGATTGAGAAGGAGATTTTAATCATTATCTTACTCGAAATAAAAATCTGGTTGATGAGATGCTTATCTCAACTAGTTTTACTCGGGTCCATAGACCAAAAAAGCAAAATTGCTTTCGTAAAATTGGAAGAAGTTGCACAATAAGCCTATATGATGTTAAAGGTTCATCAACCCATCCTGTTCTTACTGGTTCCAACTGGTTTTTTAATCTTTCCTTCAGATTTTGGTTGACTGGCTCTGCTAGACATTTGGCTTGAGGATGAGGCACCAGGGTGAAATGCTGTATGATATCCAGGTATGCATGACCGTTGGCTTTAACTAAGTCCTCAGCAAATTTCGTTACATTGTCAAAAACCAGCACCTTTGGTAGTCCGAAGCAGCATATGATATGTCTTTAACGGAATTTCTTCACATTATTCTATGCTATCATCAGAGGCTCTGTCTCAATTCACTTAATGAAGTAGTGAATGGCAATATTAAGATACTGACATGGAAGAGTTCCGCCTTGATCAACTCCCTACTAAGTGAATGGCCAAGGACTGATGATGGGAATCATCTCTTGATTGAGAACATGGGTGAATGGTGCATACACCTGGCATGCTCGACATTTCTTCACAAATTCAAGAATTTCTCCGTGTAAGGTCATTCAGTAGTAACCTAAAATGAATTTTTCTAATTTCTATATGATTCTCTCAAGAGATATAGTCTCATTTTTCTTCGTAGACGCACTTTAGGCATGGTTTGGAGAATATTTTCATTGAAGGACTCTATTGAAGAGAGCACAGCTGATCGCTTTTATAAAAATCTTTCGAGTCCCATGCTTGTCTTACGAATAACCTCTATTCCTTAAGAAGTTTATGATTTTGGCCCGTCTAATTATTCTGATAGTCAACTTGAAGCATCTCAGATTGCTCATAAGCTCGATGCTCAATAATCTTCACAACAATTTTCTTACCCAACCTTGTAGGAGTTGAATATGCTAAACTAGAGAATGCATTGGCTCTCTCAATTTTAAAGTGATAAATTTGTTTGATTTCAAAATTTTCAGATGTAGCCTTGAGTTGCTCGACCATTTTTAAGTATCGCTTCATTTGATCATCCTTTTCCTTGCAATCTCCATTTACTAGGCAACATTGTGTTGATAATTAGTATGCAATTTAACTTTCTCAAACTCAAATTTTCATGTGAGGCTCAAGCCACCGATCAGGGCTTCATATTCGATTTTGTTGCTGGTTGTTCTGAAATCGAACCTCAATGCATACTGAAACTCTTTCTCTTTTGGGCTTGCAATTAGGAGTCATGCTTCACTGCCATCTTGGAATGATAGCCCATCAGAGTCGATGATCCGTTGATACTCTAGGGGCTGCTCATCCTCTATAGAAATTTCTTGAGAGATGAAGTCGGCCAGCCTTTGATCTTTTATTGAAGTTCGAGTTCGACATTAATAGCATACTCGGCTAATTCTAAAATCTAATTGCTTCAAAGGTTGATCCGTTATAAGCATGATAAGATGATCTTGAAGATATGACCTAAGTTTTCTTGCTGCTATAACCGATGCAAAGACTTTTTTTTGGCATTTATATATTTGATCTCAAGTCCATGTAAAGCTTTGATGACAAGGTAAATTGGACTTTGAATGTTGTCCTCTTCTTTGAGCACAACTGCTTTGTTAAACATCCAAATATATGTATAGGACCTCACCAGGGATTGCTACGATTAGTGTTGGTAGCTATTCCAAATAATAAGTCATGAAAATCTGTTGAAACTTATTGCCTATTTGATGAGGTCAAAGAAGCTAACTTGCATACAGAGGATGTGCATCGGATGGAGATGGAGGAAGCACGTCTATTGTGTTGCAAGACCTTATCGTTGGCCTACTTGGTTTGTAAATGGTGTATACTTTGTTTATTATATGTTGGAGTTATTTTAGAATGTTTTTAAAGTGTTAAATCATATGAGTTTGTACTGTGAATGATTTCAAATGATTTCATTAGGATTTCAAAAGTGTTAAATCCTTTTTTTTTAGGATTTCATTAGGATGACCCATGGATGGTTATTTGCTTATATCTCTTTCATATGAGGATGTATTGCGAGTGATTTCAAATGATATTTATAGGTTACATCATATACAACTTTCTAGGAGATATTATTGACAAATTCGTGCTCTAAAAGGAGCATAATCCGCGTACAAATCAGACATGTGTGAGAATCCTAATTGGAGCAGGAGTTCTATGTACAATTTGACCAGTTGATATTTATTTGACCATATCTTGAGCTATAACCCACGGATTGATATGATTCAAATTGGATTAGAAAGCTAACATCCTTGGTTACAAATTTCCAAAAGGAGAATACCTTCAGAAGCAGCTTTTAGAAAGATCAAAAATGCATCACAATTTAGATGTAAATTGCAGAGTCATAGTCTAAGTAAGATTCTTGTAGTTTCCTAACTAGTTGAGGTTTCTTGGTTTTATTTTCTATACAAAACCCCTTGTAGCATCATTATTGATCAGAGATGAATAAAATATGATATAATTTTCGGCCAATTGTTGTTTGCAAGAGGATTGTTGTGTTTCTTGATCATTGATCAAGCTTTAAGATTCTTATCAATACGTTGATTAGACGTTGTCAAGATTTAAGATTCTTATCAATGTATTGATTAGACGTTGTGGTGAATTTGAATTCAACCAATTCAAGTATGTCTCAAGGGTGGATTTTTGTTTTTGAACACGCATAATCTTGTCTTGGGAGAATCTTTCATATTCAAAACCAATTCACACGATTTCAAGGGAAGTACCTCTTTTATTACTCGAATAAGGTATTCTTGGAGAAAACCTGTTAGAACCAAGGGAAAGATCGTCTCTTGCATCATCAAATAGGCATCATTACTGAACCAAATATTTTTTCCCCAAAACCTGAAAGGAATAGAGTGATCTTTGTGCTGACCTGGGCAAAAATCTATTGAAAGTTGCGCGACTTCTGGTCCATCTTTGCACCTCCTTCACATTCCATGGTGGATGCATAGAGTTTAAAGCTTCAACTTTGTTAGGTTTGTCTGAATCCTTTCTTTTGATACAATGTACCATAAGAATTTTCTTGTGTAGACTTCGAACATGTACTATTTGGGGTTTAACATCATCCTAGAGTATGGGAAGATGACAAAAAAATTTCTTAAATTTTGAATGTACACATCAAGAGTTTTACTCTTGTTTAGCACATCATCTATGAAAACCTCCATGGTTTTGATGATCTGATCTTGTAAATCTCCAAAAATTCATGCTGACATACAGTGGGAATACAACTACCTCCAATTCAATAAAGTCCAGCCTACCAAGCAGATTTGTTGGTTGCATTACTTGTCCAGAGAAACAAAAAGCAGAGTTGATCCGGAGTGTAATGAGCTATCATTCAACACCAAGGTTTGAAAAATATTTTAGTTCAAGATGTTGCCCACGCTGCTTGTATCACGGTAAAATTGGCCCACCTTCAGGGTGCAGCCTAGATTTAAGTTGATAAAGATAACAACCACCAATCGTTCATTACCATATCCCAACAAGATAGGATCTTCAGGCTCATATGTCACCTCATTTGATAAGTTACCTTCTTTTTAATGAAGACATGTTTGGAGAAAGCTTTATGACAACAAATTTGTGAATGGAAAGTCTTCTCCCCAATGCATTGACACACATATATATATATATATATATATATATATATATATATGTGTGTATATATATATATATATATTTAAAAATGGGACAATACACATATATGTTCTGACGTACCAACAACACGTCATATATAGTACAAACATATGTCGACGTCACACCACTATATACGCCTCATATTTATGAGTATATTTGGCTCTTATATCCTGTGATATAAGTCATGGTGACGTCAAAATTATAACATGTTACAAGGTCATAAATCAAAAATTGTCGTATCGGGTGACTACCGAAACTTCACCGACATGTCACGTACTTTCCATATCAAGATGGCCAGCCCATATACTTCAAAAATAGCAAAATATTTCGTGGCTCACATGTTACAAACAGCCAGTCATTCCATGTTGGCACACACAAATCACCCACAATTTAGGCTAAAATTGTGGAGATTTCAAATTGCAATTTATTTTGGGCACATGGGCATTTTTACTCAGCCACTATGGCTGAATGCACATCTTATTTTATGTATATTATGTGTGACATAATATATATTACATGTGCAAGAATTTTTAAATTAATCGGAGAAAAATCGCATAATTGACGAAAGTCGAAAATTCGGTTTTCTACGAACATACACACATGGAACGTTTTTGACATAAGGGTAACATATACCTAGACACTTTTTACACATTCAAGGCACGTTAAAGTGTTATAGAATATTCGAAATAGAGCTGATTATTATTTACCATATATATGTAAATATTGTGCATTATTTGACAAAGCTTGCCAAAATAAAATTTCAGCACATGTGCATCTCATCATACATGCCTATTACATCTTTTTGGATCCTAGGAGGAGCTTATTTGGCATTTCAATTGTTGGAGAATATACCACACAAGATTGGTGACATTGAAGAGGGCACCACACAAGGAAAGAGTTCAAATTAGACACATGCTGAAATTTCAGCATGTGCTACTATAGTAGGGCGTTTTCCCCTTAATGCACCTCAATTTGTCTTCCAAAATTCAACAGATTGAAATGTGATAGTATGGTAATGTTTTGACTACATTTGAGAACATATTTTGAGAGTTTCTTTTGTAGAATTTACAGCTCATTAAAGGATGCCAAGGTGGACCAATCAACAAGTGACAAGTAACGAAGGTCAAATCATCCTTCCAATCATGTTGCACCAAGTAAGCAAGATGGTGTCGTATCCACACAAGGTAATCTCCTAAGGACATTAAAGAGAATTCTCAAGAAGAAAGAAACCCTAAAGGGGGCGGCCAAGTGTGAATAAAAGGGAGAAGATAGTGCAAACAAGGCCAAGACATAACTCACATTCTATCAAGTGCAAGAAGGTATACTACTTTCTTCTTCTTCTTCTCTCAATTGTTCATATATTCTACATATTGTATAGGATTTCAATATATCACCCATACACATTCATTGATGTAAAAGATTGATCAAGGTGTGATCAAACATTCATTCGATCGGTGGTGGTGTTCGTGATTCATTTGCTCGATTGTATTGATTGTAAAAGGATGGAGTTAGTGTTTAACTCTAGTCACCCTTATGGTAAGGTGTTTATTGTGTTTACTGATAATCGAGTAAGGTGTCCTCGAATATTGGAGTAGGTTGATTTAACAGAACCAGTATATAATCCTTGGTGTTCTTACTTTACTGCACTTTACTTTCAGATTTCACGTTCCTGCATTGAGTTTGTTGCAACCACAAAAATAGTAAACGATTTTTCAAAAATTATAAAATTTTGCACAAACATAACCACATATCCTTTCTTTCATTTGGCGCAAGTTGCAACTCATTTGGATAGGTATATGTCAGTCAAACATGAATAGTTCTGAGACTAGTGCAATCTGATTTTTAGTAAAGGTTGAGAACATCAATGTGGTTGACTTACTTCCCATATGAATTTTCAAAAACTGTTTCAACCCACTAAAATAAATATCTTGAGGGTCTTGTCACAAAAGTTTCTGATCATATGGAGTCACCAATTGATAGAAATAAAATTTTCAAGTTGCAGTATAGTTTCTGGCAGATTTGCGCAATCTGTCCAAAACTGTATTTTCAAGAGGATTAGGAGTGGAGTTTTAATTTTAAATTTTCGTGAGTCACTTATAACATCTGAGAGTACATTCTCACCAAATTTCATAATTTTTGGAGGTCTATAACTAGGTCATTTAAATAATTAAAATCAGGATATGAAAACAGAAACTATTTTCAGAAGTGAGAATTTGGGTCAGAAACTGTTAAAAACCAAATTTTCCGCACTCACTATTCAACCCTCCCCCTTCTAGTGGTGTTATACAGGTCCTACAAGGGGTGTCAGAGCGTAGACACACTCACTACAAGAAGATATAACAATTCTTCTGAGATAGTATCCACTAGCCAGAAAATCGAACAATAAGGTATGCCAAGGCAAAGGCCTCCACCTTTTGATAGTGAGGTACATTCCGATTCTGATACTGAACCATCGTATCATGATTTGTATGTTAAATATCTTGAATTGCATAAGTTTGCTAAGGATCTTGCAAAAGAAAAGAAATGCTTAATTGAAGACAAGAAATTGTTAGAATCCTCTAACACAAATCTTGAATCTTAATTAAACGTTTCGAAATAGGAATCGTCTAATTTGATTGTTTCATTGAGATCTGAAATTCAATCCTTAGCATCCAAAAACAATGAAGTGAAAGCCGAGATTTCAAATTTGAAATCAAGAAATGCGGATCTAGAAAGAATTGTAAAACAGTTCGATATGGGTACGAACATGCTTGATCGCCTCATTTCCTCACAAAAGCATGAAAATGAAAAAACCAGATTAGGATACGTTGAGGAAAATGAAACACAAAATAAATCAATCAAATCTATTTTATCCTTATCTAACAAATGGGATGAGTTCAAGACAAGTGTACATTCTAAAAAGACTTCTAGCACACCACACATTATATCTCATTGTACTCCTGCTTTTTCATCACGTGAAAAGTATAATCATGTACCATATAGATATCAAAGAAAAACAATGATGCATATGCGACACACGTATAGTAATAATGCATCTGGATCACGCATTATTCATGTAAACAGAAACGCATATCAAAAAACAAAAACAATATTATGCACACGATGATGATTTCAGCCATAGGTCAAATAGACTTGCCCCTAACATTTATTTTGCTTCTTCATCTATTTTCTCACCTTTTGTAAGATTGAGAAAGGTCACCCAAGTTTGGGTACCAAAAGGTACATTTGCAAAGGGTTGAATCAATAACCCTTAAGAATGCACCAGAAATGCATGATTTCTGGTGGTTTAAATTGCTCTACCTTTTTTCGTTGTTGCTAATGTTTTTGATGACATTTACAAAATAAAATGGGAGAGAAAAGTATGATTTAAGGGGGAGAGAAGCATGATTAAAGGGGGAGGACGATATGTGAAATGCAAATTTTATTTGTGCATAATTGTAGGGGGAGCGATCACATTTAAATCATGAACCAATGTTATTTTGTAAATCATCAAAAGAGGGAGATTGTTAAGAAAAAGGGTTTGAGTGATTTACGAATGCATGATTGAAATGCTACATGCTCACGAAATGCATGTATAAATTATTATTTGACATGTTTATGTGATAAACATGCTTCATATGCTTATATATATTTTTGCCGTAATAACAAGACATGAAGCATTAAAGCTTACATCATATGGCAAACATTTGTTGTCTTTGTACTATTGTAGGGTGCCATAATTAATGAACTAAACTAGTTCATTAAGTGGAGTGCTTAAGTTAATAAACTAACTAGTTCATTAAATGAAGAAATATTTGAAGAAAGCTTTATGGCAACAAATTTGAGAATGTAAAGTCCTCTCTCCAATGCATTTACACGCCATATGAATATAATACACAATTATATTATAAAAAAAACGCACAATACACATATATATTCCAACGTACCACCGACACGTCACATATGTTACAAACATACGTTGACTTCACACCACTATATACCCCTTATATTCATGATTATATTCAGGTAATATATCCTATGATATAAGTCATGGTGATGTCAAAATTATAACGACAAGTTACAAGGTCATAAATCGAAAATTGTCGTATCGGGTGATTACCGAATTTTCACCGACATATCACGTACTTGCCATATAAAGATGGCCAGCCCATATACTTCAAAAATGGCCAAAACTTTCGTGGTTCACACGTTACAAACAGCCACTATGTCATTCCATGTTGGCAAATAGAAATATCCCACAATTTAGGCTAAATTTATAGAGATTTCAAATTGCAATTTATTTTGGGCACATGGGCATTTTTACTCATCCAATATAGCTGAATATACATCTTATTTTATTGATATTATGTGTGACATAATATATATTACATGTGCAAGAATTTTGAAATTAATCGGAGAAAAATGGCGTAATCGACGAAAGTCAAAAATTCGGTTTCTACGAACATACACACATGGAACGTTTTTGGCATAAGGGTAACATGTATCTAGACATTTTTTACACATTCAAAACACGTTAAAGTGTTCTAGAAAAGTCAAAATAGGTTTGATTATTATTTACCATATATGCGGAAACATTGTGCATTATTTTACAAAGCTTACAAAAATAAAATTTCAGCACATGTGCAGCTCATCATACACGCCTATTACATCTTGTTGGATCATAGGAGGAGCTTATTTGGCATTTCAATTGCTGGAGAATATACCAAACAAGATTGGTGGCATTGAAGAGGGCACCAAACAAGGAAACAGTTCAAATTAGACACATGCTGAAAATTTCAGCATGTGCTACTATACTAGGGCGTTTTCCCCTTAATGCACCTCAATTTGTCTTCAAAAATTCAACAGATTGAAATGTGATAGTATGGTAATGTTTTGACTACATTTGAGAACATGTTTTGAGAGATTTTTTGTATAATTTACAGCTCATTAAAGGATGCCAAGGTGGACCAATCAACAAGTGACAAGTAAGCAAGGTCAAGTCATCCTTCCAATCATGTTGCACCAAGTAAGCAAGACGGTGTCGTCTCCACACAAGGTAATCTCCTAAGAACATTAAAGAGAATTCTCAAGAAGGAAGAAACCCTAAAGGGGCCGGCCAAGTGTGAATAAAAGGGAGAAGATAGTGGAAACAAGGCCAAGCCACAATTCATATTCTCTCAAGTGCAAGAAGCTACACTACTTTCTTCTTCTCATTTTCTTTCTTCTTCTTCTTCTCTCAAGCCTATTGTTCATATATTCTACATATTGTATAGGCTTTGAATATACCACCCATACACGTTCATTATTGTAACAAGTTGATCAAGGTGTGGTCAAACCTTCATTGGATCGGTGGTGGTGTATGTGATTCATTTGCTCGATTGTATTGATTGTAAAAGGGGTAGAGTTTGTGTTTAACTCAAGTCACCCTTGTGTTAAGGTGTTTATTGTGTTTAGTGATAACAGAGGAAGGTGTTCTCGAAGACTGGAGTAGACTGATTTAACCGAACCAGTATAATGTCCTTGGTGTTCTTAATTTACTACACTTTACTTTCAGTTTTAAGGTTTCTGCATTGAGTTTGTTGTAACGGTAAAAATAGTAAATTCTTTATAAAAAATTATATACGTTTTCATAAACATAGCCACATATCCTAGCTTTTGTTTGTCACATGTTGCAACTCATTTGGATAAGTACAGGCCAGTCAAACATGAATAGTTCTGAGACTAGTGCAATCTAATTTTAAGATTTGCAAAGGTTGAGAACATCAATGTGGTTGACATACTTCCCAAAGAAATTTTCAAAAACTGTTTGAACAAAATAGAATACATTTCTTGAGGGTCTTGTCATAAAAGTTTCAGATCATTTAGAATCACCAATTAATAGAAATAAATTTTTCAAGTCGGATAACAGTTTCAGGCAGATTTGCACAATCTGACCAGAAAGGTATTTCAAGAGGGTTAGGAGTGGAGTTTTAATTTGACATTTTCGTGAGTCACTTATGACATCTGAGAGTACATTCTCACCAAATTGCATAATTTTTGGAGGTCTACAACTAGGTCGTTTAAATAATTCAAGTCAAGATCAAAAAAAGAAACTGTTTTCAGAAGTGAGTAATTTGGGTCAAAAAATTTTAATTTTCCCCACTCAATATTCAACCCCCCTCCCTTCTAGTGGTACTATAAAGGTCCTAGAAGTGTTATCATACATAGGCACACTCACGAAAATAGGCTATAGCAATATTTGTGAGATAGCATCCACTAGCCAGAGAACCGAACAAGAAGGTATGTCAAGTCAAAGGCCTCCACCTTTTGATAGTGAGGTAAATTCCGATTCTAATTCCGATTCTGAACCCTCGTATCATGATTTTTATGTTCAATATCTTGAATTGTATAAGTTTGCTAAGGCTCTTGCAAGAGAAAAGAAACGCTTAATTGAAGACAAGAAATTGTTAGAATTCTCTAACACAAATCTTGTATCTCAATTAAACGATTCAAAAGAGGAGTCGTCTGATTTGATTGTTTCATTGAGATCTGAAATTCAATCCTTAGCATCCGAAAACAATGAAGTGAAAGACGAGATTTCGAATTTCAAAAAAAAAGAGACTCGGATCTAGAAAGAATGGTAAAACAGTTCGATACGGGTACGAACAAGCTAGATAGCCCCATTTCCTCATAAAAGCATGAAAATGACAAAAACAGATTAGGATACTTTGAAGAAAATGAAACACAAAATAAGTCAATAAAATTTATTTTATCCTCATCTAAGAAACCGGATGCGTTAAAGACAAGTGTACATTGTAAAAAGACTTCTAGTACACCACACATTATATCTCATCGCACTCCTGCTTTTTAATCACGTGAAAAGTATAATCATGTACCATATAGATATCAAAGAAAAACAATGATGCATATGCGACACTCGTATAATAATAATGCATCTAGATCACGCACTATTCATGTAAGCCGAAATGCATATAAAAAAACAAAAACCATATTATGCACACCATGATGATTTCAGCCATAGGTCAAATAGACTTGCCCTAAACATTTATTTTGCTTCTTCATCTATTTTCTCACCTTTTGTAAGATTGAGAAAGGTCACCCAAGTTTGGGTACCAAAAGTTACATTTGCAAAGGGTTGAATCAATAACCCTTAAGAACGCACTAGAAATGCGTGATTTCTGTTGGTATAAATTGCTCTCCCTTTTTCATTGTTGCTAATGCTTTTGATGACATTTACAAAATAAAGGGGGAGAGAAAAGCATGATTTAAGGGGGACATAAGCATGATTTAAGGGGGAGGACGATATATGAAATACAAATTTTATTTGTGCATAATTGTAGGGAGAGCGATCACATTTAAATCATAAACATGAAATGCAAATTTTATTTGTGCATAATTGTAGGAGGAGCAATCACATTTAAATCATGAACCAATGTTATTATGTAAATCATCAAAGGGGGGAGATTATTGAGAAAAAGGGTTTGAATGATTTTCAAATGCATGATTTAAATGCTACATGCTCACGAAATTCATGAATAAATTATTACTTGACACGTTTATGTGATAAACAAGCTTCATATACTTATATATATTTTTGCCATAATAACAATCCATGAAGCATTAAAGCTTACATCATATGGCAAACATTTGTTGTCTTTGTACTATTTTCGGATGCCATAATTAATAAACTAAACTAGTTCATTAAGTGGAGTGCTTAAGTTAATGAACTAACTAGTTCATTAAAAGAAGACATATTTGAAGAAAGATTTATGGCAATAAATTTGAGAATGGAAAGTCTTCTCCCCAATGCATTTACACGCCATATAAATATAATATATATCCATATTTGTTTAAAAAAGGCACAATACACATATATATTTCAACGTAACACCGGCACATCACATATATTACAAACGTACGTCGACTTCACACCACTATATACACCTAATATTTATGAGTATATTCAGGTAGTATATCCTATGATATAAGTCATGGTGACGTCAAAATTATAACGACATTTTACAAGGTCATAAATCTAAAATTGTTGTATCGGATGACTACCGAAACTTAACCGATATGTTACGTACTTAGCGTATATAGATGGTCAGCCCATATACTTCCAAAATGGCCAAAACTTTCATGGCTCACATGTTACAAACATCCAGTATGTCATTCCATGTTGGCACACACAAATCACCCACAATTTAGGCTGAATTTGTTGAGATTTCAAATTGCAATTTATTTTGGGCACATGGGCGTTTTTACTCAGCCACTATAGCTGAATATACATCTTATTTTATCTATATTATGTGTGACATAATATATATTACATGTCCAAAAAGTTTGAAATGAATTGGAGAAAAATCGTGTGCTCGACGAAAGCCGAAAATTCGGTTTTCTACGAACATACACACATGGAACGTTTTTGACATAAGGGTAACATATATCTAGACACTTTTTACACATTCAAGACACGTTAAATTGTTCTAGAAAATTCAAAATGGGGCTGATGATTATTTACCATATATGTGTAAATATTGTGCATTATTTGAAAATGATTGGAAAAATAAAATTTCAGCACATGTGCAGCTCATCATACACACCTATTATATCTTGTTGGAGCGTAGATGGAGCATATTTGGCATTTCAATAAGTGGAGAATATGCTACACAAGGTTGGTGACATTGAAGAGGGTACCACACAAGGAAAGAGTTCAAATTAGACACATGCTGAAAATTTCAGTATGTGCTACTATAGTATGACATTTTTTCCCCTTAATACACCTCATTTTGCCTCCTAAATACAAGGGATTGAAATGTGATAGTATGGTAATGTTTTGACTACATTTGAGCACATGTTTTGAGAGTTTTTTTTTGTAGAATTTACAACAACAACAAGAAGATTACCACATTTCCTTAGAGGCACCCGCCTATGGCGGGGTATGGGGGGTCAAATGTATGCAACCATACCCATGTGTTAGACACATGGAGGTTGTTTTCCGATGACCTATAATGAAAATTGCGTGTGGATCAAGTGCTACTTCACAATATAAGAAGAGCAACCAATTTAGTGAGTCATTTTGCTTTATTCCATCATATTCTAAAGTCAAGGAATAGTATGTCCTTAACTCCATTGGAAATGGAACATAAAGGATGCCAAGGTGGACAAATCAACAAGTGACAAATATGCAACGTCAAGTCATCCTTCCAATCTTGTTGCACCAAGTAAGCAAAATGGTGTCATCTCTACACAAGGCAATCTTCCAAGGACATTAAAGAGAATTATCAAGAAGGAAGAAACCCTAAAGGGAGCAGCCAAGTGTGAATAAAAGGGAGAAGATAGTGCCAACAAGGCCAAGCCGCAACTCATATTCTCTCAAGTGCAAGAAGCTATACTACTTTCTTCTTCTCCTTTTCTTTCTTCTTCTTCTTCTCTCAAGCCTATTGTTCATATATTCTAAATATTTTATAGGTTTTGAATATACTATCCATACACATCCATTGTTGTAAAAGCTTGATCAAGGTGTGATCAAACCTTCATTCAATCAGTGGTGGTGTCCGTGATTCATTTGCTCGATTGTATTGATTGTAAAAGGTTAGATGTGTTTAACTTTAGTCATCTTTATGGTAAGGTGTTTATTGTGTTTAGTGATAACCGAAGAAGGTGTCATCGGGACTGGAGTAGATTGATTTAACCGAACTAGTATAAAATCCTTGGTGTTCTTACTTTACTGCACTTTACTTTCAGTTTTCAGGTTTTTGCATTGTGTTTGTTGCAACGGTAAAAATAGTAAACGATTTTCAAAAATTATAACATTTGTTAAAATATATCTAGATATCCTTCATTTGGCGCAAGTTTCAACTCATTTGGATAAGTATAAAACAGGCAAACGTGAATAGCTCTGAGACTAGTGCAATCTGATATTAAAATTTGCAAAGGTTGAGTACATCAACGTGGTTGACTTACTTTCTAAAGAAATTTTTAAAAACTGTTTCAATCAACTAAAATAAATATCTTGAGGGTCTTGTCATAAAAGTTTCAGATCATTTGGAGCCACCAATTAATAAGAATAAATTTTTCAAGAAGAAGAAGAGTCTTCTTTTTGGTATGAATAAATATTTTGAGGGACTTTGACATGAACATTGTGTATTTTACTTTATTGTTGAGAGTGATTATTGTAAGAAGAAAAAGAGTCTTCTTTTTGGTGAGTTGTTATTGTGAGAGATTGTGTAGATTGTTGGTCAAGGAGCAAGGGTACTTCTTGTTTTGAGATTTCTAGACTTTTAAGGGTTAGTTGATAGTGCGTGGTGCACTATTCTCCCTACAAGATTTCTTTGAGGGCAAGGAAGATCTTTGGAGGCTAGACTTCAAAGGGTTAGATATCTTGGTTGTGGTCTAGGCTTGTTGCCTAGTTTTTCATTGTTTGGATTTTGTTCTTTCATTTTTGTTTCCCCACAAAGAAATAACAATCCCCTTTTCAAAATCCTTCTTGTGAAAATTCAAGAAGGTATAGGAGTAGAGTCATTTGACTTGAACCTCTATACATACTTGTGTTCTTTACTTTCTTGCAAGCTTTTATTTTTCTAAAGAACACACCCAAGTATTTGTTGCACTCCAAAACAAAAAATATCCATACTTGGTGAACACACTATTCAACCCCCCTTTTAGTGTGTTCTAAGGGACCTAACAATTGGTATCAGAGCCACATCTTGTCTACTTGAGTTCAAATACAAGATTTGATCATTAAAGTATGGATCCCTTTGTTTTTTATTATGTGAGTTCCCCTAGTGGTGATGCCTCAAGAAGAAGGAGGCAAGAAACACTATTCCCTTCCATTCCCATTGTTCATGTCAAAGTCCCTATGTTTGATCCTCTAAACTACCCACTATGGAAGTCCAACATGGAAACATATCTGCGTTCTTGTGGGCACAGAATCTGGATAGAAGTTTCAAGAGGATCCATGATTCATATTGATATTGATGATCCTACTCCTGAAGAGGAGTTCCAGTTGGCCATAAATAGCAAGGCTCTTGCTATTTTAAACAGCTCTCTTTCTTCAAATGAGAGAGCTCAGATTCAAGGAGTCCGATCCGCTCATGAGGCTTGGACAAAGCTTGAGATGATCCACGAAGGAACATCTCAAGTAAGAAAGGCCAAGAGGAGACAGTTAATCAAACAGTTCTACAACTTCACTGTCCCCAAAGGTGAAAAGATCGAATAGTCCATTCAAAGATTCACCAAGCTTGTCAACCTTCTCACAGTGGTTGGCAAGAAGATAGAATAAGAGGATCTCAATCACTGCTTCCTAAACAGTTTAGGAAGAGAATGGAACGCAAAGGTGACGGCCATTGAGGAGTCCAAGGATTTGGAGACCATCACCTTGGATGAGTTATATGGGAATCTCATTACTTATGAGATTCATTTAGATGCACAAGAAAAGAACGACCCTATTCGTCACTCCAATAAGGCACTTGCATGCGAGTTGGAGGACTCAGACGATGAAGTCGGACTTCTTGTCAAAAGATTCCGACGTTTTGCTAGAAAGAATGGTGACGAAGCTAAAAGATTCATCAAGGAAAAATTCTCCAAGGACAAGGTGAAGGACCAAGAGAATAAATGTTATAAGTTTGGGAAGCTTGGTCACTTCATGAAGGATTGTCGGGTGAAGGAGCCGCAACTCAAAGACAAGAAGGCCATCTACCAAAGGAAGAAGGTCTTGCAAGCGGAAGTAGCCCATTGGGAGAGCATTCTTTCTGGGTCCGAGAGCGACAATGGCGACTATGATGATCGTGCACTCACGGGTGTGGTTCAAGATGATCTTGACAAGGAGTTCTTTGCACTCATGGCCATTGACGACGACATGGAGGTATGCAATATCTCATCTCACTATAGATTAATTGATGAAAGATGATTTAGTGCAAGAAAATGACCTCTTAGACTTAAAATATAAACGTGTCAAGAAGGAATTTAGAGCATGCTTAAATGAATATAATGACACTTTAGAAGATCATATTGCATTACAAGTTGAGCATGATATATTTTTGACTATGCATGTGATTGCACTTGAAGAGAAACATGATTTGATGAAATCATGTGCTCAAGCTCTTGATGAAAAGAAAAATGATTCAAGAGTAAGTGCTACAAAGATAGAGGTTAAGGATGCATCTAGGCCGAGCATGAAATCTAAAATTAAACCTAGTGCCATGAATGAATCTAAGAAGGGAAATAAAAAAGAACAAGCACAAGTTGTCAAGGAGTCCAAAACCTCCTTGAAGAAGCACAGGCACATGCCTAAGCAAAAGGCTAATGCACCAAAATTATCACAACCTTTGGTTCATGTCGTGAGACAAAAACCTTCTTCGATTCCAAAGAAGGTTGTTCCTAAACCGGAAACATGACATGTGCCTACGCACAAGCATTCGCACAAGCATACACAAACTGACAAGCATACTCCTACTTGTTTTTATTGTAATAGGAAAGGTCATGTAGAAAGAGTGTGTAGGGCTAAAAATAACAAGAATCTTGTGTGGGTGGCGAAAGGCGAGATAAAGGTAACTAACCTTCAAGGACCAAAAAAAAAGGTACCAACTTCAAATGGTTCTTTTGTAGGCCCTAGAACTCAATGGAGAAAGCGAAGACAAGAAGGTCAAATGGGTCGTGGACAGTGGGTGTTCCAACAATATGACGGGAGACAAACGTCTCTTCCATAGACTCACTATGTAAGACGGAAGAGTTGTCCACTTCGGCGGTAGCAAAGGCCAAATCAAAGGACATGGTATTGTGGGTAACGATTCCTTCTCTCTTAGTGATGTCTTATATGTTGTAGGTCTTAAGTTTAACTTGATAAGTGTCAGTCAACTTTCAAAAATATTTACAAACTTAGCATCAACGATTTGATTTCTTAAAATGTATCTTGTCTAGTTGCTAAGAATGATTTGAAGCAACTATGGCATAGACATCTCGGACATGTATGTTTCAAAACATTTAAATTTATTTGCGAAAATGGTAATGTCCGAGGCCTTCCAAAAATGAATTTCGAAAACCATGACTTATGTGACACTTGTCAAAAGGCGAAGCTTGTGAAAACAAGCTTCAAACCCAAGACAAATATTTCCACCTCCAAGCCCCTACAATTGCTTCATATGGATTTGTATGGGGATGTTGGAACAAAAAGTTTGGGTGGTAAACATTATACCTTCGTGGTAGTAGATGACTATACTCATTATACGTGGGTGATGTTTCTAGCTAAGAAGAGTGATGCATGTAGTGAGTTTATAAGTCTAAGTAAACGATTGGAAAATCATGTGGGTGACACCATTAAGACCATCCGTAGTGATCGTGGTGGTGAGTTTGATGGTGATTTCGAAAGGTTTTGTGTATCCAAAGGATACTCTCATGACCTTTCAGCACTTAGAACTCCTCAACGAAATGGTGTGGCCGAACGAAAGAATAGAACTCTACAAGAAATGTGTAAAGCAATGTTGAATGAGTTCGGCTTGCCCAAATATATTTGGGCCGAAGCGGTAAATGCCGCTTGCCATGTGATCAATCGTGTCTATTTGAGACCATACCTAAATGTGACACCCTATGAGCTTTGGAATGGAAAAGTTCCTAACATTGGGTATTTCAAAGTCTTTGGTTGCAAGTGTTTCATACTTAATACCAAGGATACTTTGGACAAACTTGATCTCAAAGCGGATGAAGGTATCTTTTTAGGTTATGCCTCAAATAGTAAGGCATTTCGTGTTTTCAACAAAAGGAGTCAAAAGGTGGAAGAATCAATCTATGTTAAGTTTAATGAGTCACTTAGTGACGAACCTAAACTTAATGAGGATTGTGAAGAAGATGAAGATGTGACTCCTCAAGAAGAAATTCTTGAGGATGTTCCTATGGTTGTTCCTCAACGAGAGATCGTTGATGATCCTCCAAATGGAAACATCTTCGTTGACTTGAGAGTTGAACCTATTGAAGGTACTCCTCCACCTTATGTGCATGAACTTAGTGAGTCAAATAGAAATATTTCTCATACTCATGTTGATACACAAAATATAGATAATGCATCACACATTTCGGAACATGGAAGTCATGTGAATAATGAAGGTTCATCTCTTCCGGAACATGATCATGAGGAAGTTGGAGGAGATGTCTCCAATCTTCCTAGATCATTTAAACACAAAAGTTCTCACCCTCAAGAGTTAGTCATAGGTGATCTAAATAGGGGTATCACCACACGAAGGCAATATAGAGAGAATGCATTTGTCTCTCTTATAGAGCCCAAGAATATCAAAGATGCACTTCTTGATGAAAATTAGATCTTGGCTATGCAAGAAGAGTTAAACCAATTTGAAAGAAGTGATGTTTGGGAGTTAGTTCCCAAACCACATGATCATCCTATTATTGGTACGAAATGGGTTTTTCGTAACAAGATGGATGATCAAGGTAATGTCACTAGTAACAAGGCTATGTTAGTTGCTCAAGGATACCGTCAAGAGGAAGGTATTGATTTTGATTAGACATTTGCCACGTAGCACGGCTTGAGGCTATTTGGATGTTGTTAGGATATGCTTGTTATAGGGATTTTAAACTTTACCAAATGGATGTTAAATCCGCCTTCTTGAATGTTGTTATTCAGGAAAAAGTGTATGTTGCACAACCTCCTGGGTTTGAATCTCATGATTCACCACATCATGTCTTCCAACTTAAAAAGGTCCTTTATGACCTCAAACAAGCTCCAAGAGCTTGGTACGAGAGGCTAAGTACTTTTCTTCTTAATAATGGTTTTTCAAGAGGTAAAGTTGACACTACTTTGTTCATAAAAGAACAAGGTAGGAATCATTTAATTGTTCAAGTATATGTTGATGATATTATTTTTGGTGCTACTAACAATTATCTTTGTGAGCAATTTGCTAGTCTTATGCACGGTGAGTTCGAGACGAGCATGATGGGAGAACTTAACTATTTCCTTGTATTACAAATCAAGCAAACCAAAGAAGGCGTGTACATTTCCCAAACCAAATACACAAGGGATTTGCTCAAAAAGTACAATTTTAGTGAAGGAAGAGAGGTAAACACTCCTATGAGCACAAGTGGCAAGCTTGACAAGGATGAAAAAGGAAAGCATGTCGAGATAACCTTGTATCGTGGAATTATAGGTAGTCTACTTTATTTGACGGCTAGTAGACCCGATATTTTATATGCAGTATGTTTATGTGCTAGATTTCAAAGTGATCCTAGGGAGATGCATTTTATTGCGGTAAAACGCATCCTTAGATACCTTAGAAGTACTTTGAAATTTGGTTTATTTTATCCTAAGAATGCATGTTTTGATTTAAGAGGATATTGTGACTCCGATTATGCGGGGATTCTAGTTGATAGGAAGAGCACCTCCGGAACTTGTCAGTTTCTTAGAGATTGTCTCGTTTCTTGGTTTTCCAAGAAACAAAACAGTGTGTCTCTCTCTACAGCGGAATCCGAATATGTGTCGGCCGCCTCTTGTTGTGCACAGTTATTATGGATGACTAACACGTTAAATGATTATAACATTCAATTCTCAAAGGTGCGAATTTTGTGTGATGACACGTCCGCTATTAATATTGCACAAAATCCCGTCCAACATAGTCGGACTAAACACATTGAAGTGAGGTATTATTTCATCCGCAATTGTGTACAAAAGAACTTGGTTAGCGTGGAATTCGTTCCTACGCGAGACGAATTAGCAGACATTTTCACGAAATCCTTACCTAGTAATGTTTTTGTATCTATAAGAAGTAGGTTGGGGTTGCTCAACATGGGTTGATAAAACCCATCGAGTTTTGAGCACGAAAATTTTAAAATTTTCAAGGTCAGAATACATTAAGCGCTTCATCTCACTTGCTTCAGGCGTTCGATGTCACATCAGGTGCCTGATGTTAAGGATGTCACTCGCTCGAAGTGACATCAGGCGCTTTATGTTCCTTTACATTAGCGTTCGATGTTGGATTAAGCGCTTCATCCTGATAAGTTCACTCGTTCAAAGTGACATTAAGCGCTCAATCTGCATCTCCACAACCGTTCAATGTGACTTTAAGCGCTTCATCCTATTTTGTGAAGTCGTTCGAAATCACTTTAGGCACCTCTTTAGTTTTCGCGCCTAACTTCACATTGTCTTTTCCGCCGCCTCTTTAGTTTTCGCGCCATTCAAAGACCATCAATTTCCTGCCGCCACTTTCTACCTTCCCTCTTTCCCACGTCTGACCTCTTCCTCTTCCCATTCAATTCATCTTTTCACCTTCTTCCTAAAAACTCTCTCCCACTCAACTCTCCCATTAATCCTTCTCCCATCATTACTTCACCATCCTTTCATCTTCCTTCTTCACCTTTAAAAATCCAACCTTTCATTCATTTTTTTCTTCCCATCTTCATATCATACCTGTATATCTTCCAAAAATCCCTCCTTTTCAAAGCCTTTCTATTTTTCTCAAATGGCTTCTTCTGGTCCTTCCAAACGCCCCCGTTCCCAAAAGCGAAAACAAACGGCTGGATATGGGATTCTTGAGCCACCACGTCCCATTGACAAAGGTGTTTATGTTTCTTTCTACTCCAATATGCTATTCGAAGAATGGGTAGCTAACAATAGTCTCATCATCCCCCTGAAACTGCTCAATCTCAGCAATCTCCCTTAGACGAGCAGTGCTTTTGAAATCGTTCCCTTGTTGGAACATCAAGGCTAAACCTCTCTTTGGTCCAGACGTGATATGCAGAAATTCTCCCTCGAGCACACTAGGCTGTTCTATTCAAACTTACGGGTCACTCCATAATATGAGTCTCAACCTTTTTCCTTTAACACTGTTATTGACGGTACTCCTCTCAGCTTCACTGTCCCTGAAATCCGTGAAGTCTTGAGAATCCGGAATGAGGGATTGAGTGATTTTTCCGTATTTGACTGGAGTAGAAAATACGGTGTCCGTGAGCAGGACATAAAATTCGATATCGGGTATTTCCCCTCCAAAAAGACTCAGAACATGCCATTGGTGGATCATATTTTGTTAGCGGTGGTCACCTAATGCATTAATGGTAAGGCTACTAGAAATCCTAGCAACATGGATTTCTATGTATCTTACCGTCTCAAACATCTGACCCAGTTGAATCTCGCCTAGATTTTCATAGAAGTCATGTTTGCAGCTCTCCGAAAAGGGTACAAAGCTTTATCTTTTGCCAATATTATCACAATATTGTTAAGGTCAAAAGGTATTGAAATTATTGATGCTGATTTGACCCCAGTTGCTAAATCTGACGTCTATAATCACTACAATATCGCCCAAGCCATTGATTCGTAAAACCGGAAGGCCACCACCATTCCTGATGATGAAGAAGTCGAGGAGGGACCTCAAGATGCTGCTGGTGATAGCAATTCATCTGAGTTGCTATCACGAATGGTTGCGCTTGAACAGACCGTTGAAAAGTTGCATCTTCATGATGCTGAGCATGAAGCTCGGCATTTGCAAAATGAACTGCGCATGAATGCATTCAGAAATGCATTCATGCAGATCGGTCTGTGGACTCTTCCTCCTAATTTTGATGATTTAGGGGGAGAAGGTGGTGCTGGTGGTGCCGCTGGTGGTGCTGGTAGCAATGCTGGTGGTGGTGGTGATGCTGGTGGCTCTGGAGATGTTAGAGGATCCATGGGTGGATTCACGGATTTTGCTGCTAGCGTAGGTTTTGGCTTTAGTGATTTTACACTACCAAGTGGTGGTGCTATGTAATTTTTTTTGTTGGCATGTGAAAATTTCCAGTTATTTATTATTGCAAGAAAATTTGACTTGGTATTTCCTTGTCAGTGTTTAGTAAAATTGTTTTATCACATTGTCATTTTCAAGTTATTTTTTTTTCTTGCATCTAGTGTGGGAGAGCATAAGTTGAGGGGGAGCTTTGATAAGTTATGCATGTTGTGAAATCATCAAAAAGAGGGAGAATGTTAGAATATGTTGAGTTTTGATGATTTGCACAATGGTGTACTTCGAACAAGTAGATTAGGCGCTTCCTGTGTGTTGTTGGAAGTCAGTATACTTCGAACGCTTACATTAGGCGCTTAATGTACCTTGGTAGAGTCCAGTACACTTCGAACACCTGCATTAGGCGCTTCATGTGAAGTGCCTGGATATGCGAACACTTCGAATGCCTAGATTAGGGGCATCATGTGAAGTGTATGGAAGTCAGGACACTTCGAACGCCTACATTAGGCGCTTTATGTGCTCTGAGGAAAAATGCGAACACTTCGAACGCCTGATTAGGCGCTTTAGATGGTCCACCAAGTCAAAAGTACTTTTTCCCTGAATGGGCACGTGCTCTTAAGTACTTTCTCTGAGAAAATGTCAGAGTTAGTTCGAACAAGCATGAAGGGCTACATTAGGCGCTTCATGTGACTTTCGAACGCCTTAAGCCGCCCACATTAGGCGCTTGATGTGACTTCGAACGACAGTGCGTTTTCACATTAAGCGCTCTATGTCACTTCGAACGCCTGTGCTTTAAGCACATTAGGGCTTTATGTGACCAACGTTACAAAGGTCTTGTACTTCACTTTTCAACATCAGTTGACTCTTTGTACCCTCCTCTTTTAGTGTCTTTTTCACATGTCCTTCTCTGCTGAAGATTTCAGGTTTCCTTTCTTGGCATTCTTTTTGAAATCTCTCCAAGAATGTTGCTACATGCCAAAGGAAGATCTCCAATGATGAGGACTCACCAACACAAGATGCCAAAACCCATTATTGGTTGTACAGAGGGTTTCAAACGGGAAGAAACTTGAAGAATGATAAAAGCAAGGGTTTTCTTCATTCTTCTCCAACTTTTCTACATCTCAAGCTCTCAAATTTTCTCTCAAGCTCAAGCTCTTAAAATACTTGTAAACATTGTGTATTTTACTTTATTGTTGAGAGTGATTATTGTAAGAAGAAGAGTCTTCTTCTTGGTGAGTTGTTATTGTGAGAGATTGTGTAGATTGTTGGTCAAGGAGCAAGGGTGCTTCTTGTTTTGAGATTTCTAAAGAACACATCCAAGTATTGTTTGCACTCCAAAACGAAAAATATCCATACTTGGTGAACACACTATTCAACTCCCAGTTCTAGTGTGTTCGAAGAGACCTAACATCGCAGATTCTAAAGATGTAAACAGAATCGAACTAAAAGAAAATAAATGCCGAGTGAATCCAATTGCGTAATAGAATGAATGCCGAGTGAAGAGATCACAATGCAAGAAGTCGGCGGCAGGCGTAGATCTCCATAACCCTACGCCGCCATCATTATATGTGTATTTATACTTGTGTGTGTATATATATACACACATGTATATATGTGTGTGTATATGTGTATATATATGAAGAATTTATATGAATAATATATATATATATATATATATATATATATATATATATATATATATATATATTTTCGACAACTCAAGTAGTTACATTCGGCTTTTGTATGACTTTATTTGTTTTCGACATGAAAACAAATAAACATATTTGTATGACTTTATTTGTATGACTTTATTTATATGTGTATTATTTGTATGGCTTTGTATGACTTTATTTGTATGACTTTATTTGTTTTCGGCATGACTGTGAATCATATGGGAGTGAGATTATAGTATTCTTCTTGTCACGAACAGATCGTTCATATCAAACTAGCACTCTCTTTGTCAAAAAAATTGTTTATGTCAAACTTGGATTCACTTTCAAGGAAAATGTTTCAAAGATTTATAGAATACACAAAAAGTCCTGCACCAAAATAATGCACTAATAATCTTCTAGGTTCCAATGACTCATAGAATATCCTTGATTTCTTTCTCCTTTTTAAATATATATATATATATATATATATATATATATATATATATGTATGTATGTATGTATGTATATACCGAATAAATCACACCCTGCCACCATCTTCCTCAATGACTCAGCTGCCGTCGCCGGCGGCCTCCTCGGCGCCCATCTCATTTGCTGACATTCTCCTGGGTAACTCTCCGCCCATACTAGCTACAGCCGAAACCGCCGTCCCGCTAGAAAGGCTGCCCCTCCATTCACTTCTCCAACATGGAAGTGGACTCCTTGATCGTGCCTTTTCAGCACACTCTCGTCGGATCTTTTTGGCATAGCAGGCGATCCATGGATGCATTGAAAAAAGTCTTCGATCGGACTGTCTTTACAGGTTCGGTACATCTAGGTTTAATTGACAAATCACACATGCTTATTCATTTTGATCATGAACGTGACTACACCCGCTGTTTTTGTCGCCGCGCATGGAACATACTCGGCTATCCAATGCGTGTCCCCAAATACACCCATGATTTTGATCAAAGATATGATGCACCAATTGTGCTCGTGTGTATTTCATTGCCGGCTCTCCTGGTATATCTTCATAATCAGGCTGCTCTTTTTGCCATTGCCTCAATGATTGGCACTCCTATTCGTTTAGATGTTGCAACTCCAACACTTTTGCGGCCGTCAATCGCTCATGTTTGTCTTGAAATTGATGCCTCAAAAGATTTGCCTACGAAGTTACATATTCAGAGCAAGAATCATGAATTCTTTCAACAAGTAATTTATGAAGATGTTCCGTTATTTTGCTCTACATGTTTTGTCTTAGGACACAAGACAAGAAACTATCCGACAGCTATCACGGACCACCCCAAATCAGCGCCTGTATCTAAATTTTGGAAAGAAAAAGGCCTTTCGGATAAACCACACCAAGCGCCACCAGCTACAACCGCTGCGGATACTACTGCAGTTGATGAGCCAGTCCCGCTGCCATCTTCGGATACAGTGCCAGATTTTGATCTTGTCACTACTGCTGCTGTCTCACTGTCCACTGACTCACCAACCATTGTACAACCACTGCCTACACATTCTTAGAATCTTGCTCTATTGCGACGTGCTACTGAGGATACTCAATCTCAACCATCTTGCACTGAAGATCTTATGCAACAAGAAACTTTGCTGTCACAGTTAATCTAGCCTTCTCAAATTACTGATTCTGATCAATTTATAATACATGTAATGAAACAAACTCGGGGGCTGGCCTCGCAGATCTCACTCCCCCCTTTCAAGTTGTTACCCACAGTTCTATTAGGGCCTCACAATTACCTTCTCAACATTCTTAATGCATCTATTGATATGGAATATTAGAGGTTTACGTACCTCTTTATCTCGCCTTCGTTTACTAGTACAGCAACATTTAGTGAACTTTCTTGCAGTTATCGAGCCTCAACAGTCAGTCCACAGATTATAACGTACAGAAATCCAGCTAGGTTTTTCCTCCAGTTTATCTGTGTGTAGCGATCGTGTATGGTGCTTTTGGCGTGGTGATCTTCTATCTGTACAAGAGGTACGCACAAATGATCAGGTGACCCATTTCCATATACATCTAACTTCTTCCTGCGCAACTTATTGGCATTTGTGTGCGTACGCGCTGTCACACAATTGCGGATCGTCACAGCCTTTGGGATGAATTGCTCTCGTTTGGTACCCATTTATCTTTACCATGGTTGGTCACTAGTGACTTTAATACCTTTCTTTCCTTTGACGATCATCAAGGCCTCTCTCGTCCCTCCTTATCATCTCTGTCTTATTTTAATACCATGGTGGATAACTTATCCTGGCATACTATACCGCATATAGGGACACAGTTTACATAGTTGGGGGGTCATGGCTTGGGCCAGGTACGCCGCCGTCTGGACTGGGTTTTCTGCACTACACTACTCTTGTACATGTTTCAACAAGTTAAGCTTACACACTTACCGCGCGTCACTTCGGATCACTCCCCGTTATTGATCAATTGCCTGCAATCCATGTCTGCCACGTGTTGAAGAATTTGATGATATCAGACAACAAGGTGGTGGCATTGATGTGAGGAAGAACAAGGTCACAACTCAATCAAAGAGGAATCAATAACTAACTAGCTTTCCAGAGTAAGCGTGTCAGTAGAGGTTGAATTAGTGGAGGTTGAAGTTGGTTAGGAGCATCAAGTGCATCGGGCCAAAGGTTGAAGAAGGAGCTCAGCAGAGCGAAGTGGGAGGAAGAAGGTGCACGCGGGAACTGATTTAAAAGGGGTGAAAAGACAAGAAAGCCCCTGGTGGTTATAAACGTTTAGTTATATGAGTAAGGGTACAATTTTAAATTCGAGGTCTAGTAACTGAATTTTTCCCTTCTTCTTCTTCTACATGTACCGAATGCAATGCACAATTGAATGTATGAAGAATTGGCGGTTTCTTCCTTTTACATGTTTTCTCTCGATTGTTTTTCGTAATGTTCCATTGCTGTGATGCTGCTTGGAGTTGAGTTTGATCAATTTCGTCATGGTATCAGAGCGATCAGGTTCCTCTGAATTTTTTCTGTCTTCTTCGGTTGTTTCTTTTTGATTGATTCTCGGTTTCTGTTATTGATTGATTGTATTTCGTTCGAATACGCGTTGTTGAATTGAGTATTGTTGCTGTTGCATTGATTGATATATGATGAATTCGAATTCGAATGCTTCCTCTTCGAGAGGAACTCAATCGCATGGTGTAGATAATCCGCATCAAAATCCTTATTACTTGCATCCGAATGACCGTCCTGCAATTGTCTTAGCACAACCTGCACTCACTCCTCATACCTATCATACTTGGAGTCGTACATTTGAGATGGCCTTAGTAGTTAAGAACAAGGTTGGATTCATCGATGGAACTATAACGAAACCTGCACTCACGGATCCTGAATTTCCTATCTGGAGACAAGTTAATACAATGGTGCGGTCTTGGATTATGAATTCTGTGTCACATTCAATTGCACAGAGCATTATGTGGTTTGATAGTGCGGTTGATGCGTGGAATGATCTCAAGTTGAGATATGGTAGTACTGACCCGTTTAGACTGTCAGATTTGTTGGAGTCGTTTTATGGAATCAAGCAGGAGGCTCTGAGTGTCAATGAGTATTTCACAAAGCTGAAGGTTGTCTGGGAAGAATTGATGTCTGTCAGGCCTATACCTACGTGTGTGTGCAGAGGGTGCAGATGTGATGTAGCTGGAATGATGAAGCAATTTGTTGAGAGTGATTACGTTATAAAGTTCATAAAAGGTCTGAATGAGAATTTTGATCAAGTCCAGTCCCAGGTGTTCGTGATGACACCATTATCGGATATAAATAGTACATTCTCTATGGCACTGAAATGCGAGAGGAAAGTGGTCTCCGACTTAGGAGCAACGATGTTTGAGAACAGTCCCACTGCTTTAATGACGGAGGAGCAAACTGGTGATGTGTTTGCAGCAAACGCTTATTCTGGAAGGCAGCAAGCTGGAGGATATAGAAGGGGGAGTGGCAGGTTCTATGCGGACGGATCAAAACGCTTTCAATGCACACACTGTGGCATGATAGGGCATACAGCTGAAAGATGTTACAGGAAATTTGGCTTTCCACCTGGTTTTAAGCCCAAGAATCAAGCCAATATGGCTGAGTACACAGACACAGACTTGCAGACTTCTCAGCTTGATCAGCCTGTGAAGGCCATGCAGTCATTGATGTTGACACCACAACAAAATCAGAAGCTCATGACTTGGCTGAATAAATTGGATGATGGCCAAGAGGAAGGCATGGTCTCTGCTGCTCATGGCACTGTTCTGTTTGCTAAAACTAAGAAGGTGACAGGCAATTCTACAACTAATGTATTAAACGCATGGATTTTAGATTCATGAGCTACTGACCATATTGCATATAATCTGTCATTATTTACTTCCTTTGAGCCTGTTACCCATGTCTCTATAAAGCTTCCAAACAACATGTCTGTGCAAGCCACACACAAGGGCACAGTGATCATAAATGAGTTCTTGATTCTGAGTAATGTATTACATGTGCCCTCTTTCTCTTTTAATCTCCTTTCTTTGAGTAAACTGGCCTCTGATCCCAGACTGATCATCATGATTAATGGATCTCACTGTTTGATTCAGGATCAATTGTCCAAGAGGATGATTGGTTCAGCTAGACTAATCCATGGCTTGTACTATCTGTGTGGTGATGACCTGATGCCACAGCATGCTGCATGTATTTCAGTACATGACACACCTTCCTTGATATGGCATTATAGACTTGGGCATGCTTCTCATTCCAGAATAAAAGAGATCCAGAGACTTGACTCATCAGTCCCAGGGGATCCTCTTGACTCTTCCTGCACCATATGTCCTCTAGCTAGACTAAATAAACTCCATTTCCCTGTTTCTACTTCTGCTTCCTTAAAGCCCTTTGATTTGATTCATGTTAATGTTTGGGGCCCCAACAGGCACCCCACATTGTATGCTCAAAGATACTTTCTGACCATAGTTGATGATTGTACTAGATACACTTGGGCATATTTGATGAAATCAAAAGAAGAAGTCAAACATATATTGCAAAGTTTCTGCATACATGTTCATACCCAATTTGAAAGACATGTAAAAGTGGTGAGGTCAGATAATGCCAAAGAGTTTAAAATGAATGATTTCTATATGTTGCATGGGATCATCCATCAAACGAGCTGTGTCTACACCCCCACAGCAAAATAGGGTAGTAGAAAGGAAACACCAACATATCCTGATCGTTGCCAGATCTTTACTCTTTCAAGCTCATCTGCCCATGACTCTTTGGGGCTTTGCCGTACTCCATGCTATATACCTAATCAATATTCTTCCAACACCATTACTGCAACATAAGTCACCTTTCCAAGTTCTGCACAATAAGACCCCTACATATCATACTTTGAAAGTCTTTGGATGCCAAGCCTATGCGCATAATACAGATCCCCACAAGCATAAGTTTTCTTATATAGCCATATCTTGCTTGTATCTGGGAAATGCCCAACATACAAAAGGTTTTATTCTTCAGAACCTGACTACAAAAGCTATCTTTACATCTCGAAATGTTCAGTTTCATGAGCTCTCAATTCCATATATAATCACCTCTGACCATCAGCTTCATCATCCTTCTGAACCACAGTTCCCACATCCTGTCAAAATGTTTCCTTCAGCTAGCCATCACGCTTCATCCCCCCAACTTCTGTAGTCCTGATTCCAATAATGAACATCAGATTCCTACACCACCTTTATCTTCAGACTCAACACATGTTCATGTACCACCTACATCTCCTTCTCCTTCACCTCCTATTATGTCTGCTCCTTTATCCACACCTTCATCTCCATCTCCTTCACCTGCGTCCTTGTCTCCTTCACCTCCTAAATCATCGACTCCGGACACTGCTGCTGCTCTTCCTACTCTAATTTCTGATATTCCCTTAGTATTTCCAGCTGAACCTCCCACTAGAAAAAGACGAAGACCTGCTTACCTCCAAGACTATCACTGTAATCAAGCTTTCACTGATATGCCTATCTTCACTGATCTTAACGTTGCTTGTCCTATCCAACATCATTACTCCATTGCTCATTTAGCTCCTGAATATAAAAACTATGTGCTTAATCTTAGCTTGCAGTAAGAGCCTGTCACTAATCAGCAAGCAGCCAAATCAGTGCAATGGCAGGAAGCCATGGCCCAGGAACTAGCAGCATTAGAAGCCAACGATACCTGGACACTGATGCCTTTGCCATCAGATAAGAGGCCCATTGCATGCAAATGGGTGTATAAAATTAAGAGGAAAGCAGATGGCAGTGTAGACAGATATAAAGCACGTTTGGTTGCCAAAGGATACACTCAGGTGCCTGGCATTGACTATGAAGACACCTCCCCCGTAGCCAAAATGACCACCGTCAGACTTGTTATGGCTTTAGCATCATTGCAGGGTTGGCATCTACATCAATTAGATGTCAACAATGCATTCTTTCATGGTGATCTCCACCAAGACATCTATATGACATTGCCTGAAGGACTTTCCTCACCTATGCCTAACATTGTTTGTAAACTCAACAAGTCCCTTTATGGCCTTAAGCAGGCCAGCCGGCAATGGAACGCTAAACTAACTGCTTTTCTACTCTCAAATGGCTTCACACAGTCCAAACATGATTATACCATGTTTGTTAAGAGAACTTCTACATTCTTTCTAGTTTTGTTGGTGTACGTTGCTGACATTGTCTTTGCGAGTGATTCTCTCCAAGCTATTCAAGATATCAAAGTGGCCCTTCACAATGCGTTTAAAATTAAGGATTTAGGTGTATTGCAATATTTTATGGGCTTAGAGATTGCCAAGTCTCAGGGGGGCTTGATGGTGTGTCAAAAGAAATACACGCTTGAGTTGTTGGAGGATACGTGATTCCTTGCATCTAAGCCTACAAAGACACCAATGGAGCAAAACATTAAGATTGCACATGATGATTCAAGTTTGATTGCAGATGTGACTGCGTATAGGAGGCTCATTGGCAGGTTATTGTATTTAACCATTACAAGACCTGACATTACCTATATAGTGCAGCAACTATCTCAGTTTCTAGACAAACCAATAGAATTACACTTGGCAGCTGCACACAGACTCCTAAGGTATCTTAAGAACAGTCCAGGTAGAGGCATACTTTTCCCAAGCTCTGGAGATATGAAGTTAAAGGCTTTATCAGACGCTGATTGGGGAGGATATACAGAGAGTAGGAGATCTGTAACGGGGTACTGTGTTTTCCTGGGAGGTGCTTTGGTGTCTTGGAAGGCTAAGAAGCAGACGACAGTTTCAAAGTCTTCATCAGAGGCTGAATATAGAGCTCTTGCCTCAACTTCTTGTGAGGTTCAATGGATTCTCTATTTGTTGAAAGATTTGAAGGTTGATCATAAGGAACCGGTTGAGATCTTTTGTGATAATAGAAGTGCAATCTATATAGTTGAAAATCCAGTGTTCCATGAGAGAACAAAACACATTGAGATTGATTGCCACATTGTGAGAGACAAATACCAAGAAGGGATCATTGTACCGATGCCTATACGGACGGAGATGCAGCTAGCTGATTTACTAACTAAGCAATCTGACTGATAGTTTGGGGATGTGCAACATTTACTCACAGTCAGAATTGAGGGGGGGTGTTGAAGAATTTGATGATATCAGACAACAAGGTGGTGGCGTTGATGTGAGGAAGAACAAGGTCACAACTCAATCAAAGAGGAATCAATAACTAACTAGCTTTCCAGAGTAAGCGTGTCAGTGTAGGTTGAATTAGTGGAGGTTGAAGTTGGTTAGGAGCATCAAGTGCATCAGGCCAAAGGTTGAAGAAGGAGCTCAGCAGAGCGAAGTGGGAGGAAGAAGGTGCACGCGGGAACTGATTTAAAAGGGGTGAAAAGACAAGAAAGCCCCTGGTGGTTATAAACGTTTAGTTATATGAGTAAGGGTACAATTGTAAATTCGAGGTCTAGTAACTGAATTTTTCCCTTCTTCTTCTTCTATATGTACCGAATGCAATGCACAATTGAATGTATGAAGAATTGGCGGTTTCTTCCTTTTACATGTTTTCTCTCGATTGTTTTTTGTAATGTTCCATTGCTGTGATGCTGCTTGGGGTTGAGTTTGATCAATTTCGTCACCACGCACAAAAAATTTCGTTTTCTTATGGTATCGACAACCCACACACAGTTTCTTCCTTATGTGCGTCAACAATAGGAATCCTTCCTTACAACAGCAGGAATGAATGGATTCTGTCGAAAACTGCGTCTCCTAAAGCATGATCTATCAACATGGAATAAAGAGGTCTTTGGAAATATATTCCGTAAAGTGGAATACACAGAAGCACTTATGCAGCGTGCTGAGATTGCGTATGATGAGGTCCCCACGGCCGAAAATCGAGCAGAGTATAACGCAGCCCAGGCCGCATATCGCACTGCATGTGCGCACAAAATGGACTACTGGCAACTAAAAGCCCGCGTAAAATGGTTGAAAGAGGGCGAAGCTAATACGGCTTATTACCACACCATTGTTAAGGATCATCACCGACGGCAATACCTCCATCAAATATATCGATCAGATTGTACATTATGTACTGAGCCACAGGTGATTCAGCAAGCCGTTGTTTGTTCTATTCACACATGTTCACAATGCAATCAACCCATGACAATCCTGCTCTGCTAGATACAATTCCAACAACCCTTACGACTACGAATAATGAATTTTTAACTGCCATACCAACAGAGGAAGAAGTACGAGGGGCTGTTTGGGCGTCGGATCCTCAAAGCTCTGCTGGACTTGATAGATAAAATGGTCCGTCCTATCGCACTTGCTGGGATATAATCCATTCAGATGTCTGCAAAGCCATACAGGAATTCTTTCTGGGTTTCCCCTTGCCCTAGGCTGCCGCTCACACCATGATTGTCTTGCTCCCAAAAGGAAACGCACAAACAACATTTGCAAACTATCGACCGATTGCCCTATGTACTTTTCTTAACAAAATTCAGATGCGGATAATAGCTACTCGATTAAGCTTACTACTGCTGCAAATCATCTTTTTGAAACAAGCGGGCTTTCAAAAAGGTAAAGGAATCGCAGAGCATGTATTATTAGCCAATGAGATGATCTATTAATTGGATCATTCTCCTCGCTCGTCTAACTGTTTAATAAAGTTTGATCTAGCTAAAGCTTTCGACCGGGTTAGCTGGCAGTTTTTACATCTGGTATTAGCACGCTTTGAGTTTTCCTCATTCCTCATTAAACTCGTCCATAATCACCTTAGCAGCACATATTTTTTGACATTAATTTACGGTGTCCCAAGTGGTTTCTTCCAGCTGTCACGAGGGGTGAAGCAAGGTGATCCATTATCCCCTCTGCTCTTCATCATTGTGGCGGAAGTCTTTTCGAGAGCTCTCCATTCCCACATGCATAGCGGATATATACAACCGTTCCCCATAGGCCGCCTCTAACTTACTATCTCACACTTGGCCTACGCAGATGACTCCTCCTTTTTGTTGCAGCCAACAGAAGAAATTTGCGGAATGTTAAAGCATTTCTTACCTCTTATGAAATTTCTTCTGGGCAGGCTATAAACTATCATAAAAGCATGGTGGTGTTTTCTTCGTCTATATCCTCTCGGAGGAGGACTGAACTATTTGTCTTGTTGGAAATGCGGTAATCATCATTGCGTCTAAAATACTTGGGCTCTTACCTGCATAAGGGAATTACACGTACTTCTCATTGTGTGGATCTCTTATCTTATGTAGACAGACGGCTGCAAAGTTGGCAGCAAAGACTACTGGGAATGGCGGGTAGGCTCATATTAATCAAATCTGTGCTGTCGTCCTTAACGTTACACCTTATTGCGGGTACTTGACTACCTAAGATTGTTATTAAAACATTGGAGAATCACTTTGCCCAATTTTTCTGAGGCTTTGGTCGTTACCGTTGGTTATCTTGGTCGAAATTATGTTTCCCAACCAATGAAGGAGGGTTATGCATACGCAATTTATCATCTATACAAGCTGCATACTCTTATAAAATATGTCATCTATATCATTACAGCGACTCATTATGGAGCCGATATATGCGCGCTCGATATGGCAATAGGCTTGATTTTCAGTTGAGATTATATGATTCTCCCGGATGGAAGCGCATATGCACCATGCATACTATATGTTTGGATATTGCGTCATCTCCTCCTACACCGATTTGGCCAACACCGTCTGAGACATTAACATTAAACAACACCTTACAAGGTTGTAAACCGAAAATTGTCATATAGGGTGACTAACGAAACTTCGCTAACGTGTCACGTACTTGCCATATATCTATGGCCAGACCATATACTTTAAACAGAGCCAAAACGTTCGTGGCTTACATGATATATTAAGCCATGAAATCATTCCATGTTGGCACACACAAATCACCCACAATTAAGGCCATATTGTGGAGATTTTAAATTTAGTCTTTTTTGTCACATGGGGCACCTATATCTCAGCCTTATGACCTAAATCTTTAATTTGTTCTATGTATATTATGTGTGACATAATATATATAACATATGCAAAAATTTTGAATTTAATCAGAGAAAAATTGCGTAATCGACGGAAGTCGAAAACTCGGTTTTCTACGAACATAACACATAGAACGTTTTTGGCATGAGTTGCAACATGTATCTAGAAATGTTTCACACATTAAAGACATGTTAAAGTGTTCTAGAATATTCAAATTAGGGCTGATTAGAATTTACCATATATGTGTAATTATTGTGCAATATTTGACAAAGTTTACAAAAGTAAAATTCAACACATGTTCACGACATGTTACATGCCTACTACATGCTAGATGGAGTCTATGTAGAGCTTAGTTGGCATCTTGATTGGTGGAGAATATGCCACACAAGTTTAGTGACATAAATGAGGGAGCTACACAAGGTAACGATTCAAATATTATGCAAATGTAACACATGCTGAAAATTCAGCATGCAAGACTTGGTGCTTGCCGATTTTGGCTCTTGATGGTGATCAAATTTGCTTCCCAAATTCAAGGGACTAATTATTTGACAGCATTTTAAACTTTATTTGGCACAAGGTTTTACATTTTAATCTCATAGTTTACATCTACTAAACGGTGACAAGATTCATCCAATCATAGAGTGCCAAGTAAGCAAAGCCAAGACATTCATCGAATCAAAATGTGCTAAGTAAGCAAGATGGTGTCATAACTACACAAGACAATCTTCCAAGGACATAAAAGAGATTTCTCAAGAAGGGAAAGAGCTTTAGGGGGCGGCAAGGTTTAATAAAAAGAGGAGAAGTAGAGTAAACAAAAGCAAGACAACTCTCATTGTCTCTCAAGTGCAAAAGGATCCACTATTCTCTTCTTCTACATTTCGTTCTTGTTCTTCATCTCTCATGCCTATTGTTCTTATATTCTACATATTGAATAGTCTTTTATTAGACCACCATACACGTTTCATTTTTTCTAAGTCATCAAACCTTCATCCGTTCGGTGGTAGCGTTCATGATCAGTGTGATTGTTTGTAACGTTTGTTTAAGGGTGGAGTTGATGTGTAACTCTATCAACCCTTGTGGTAAGGTTTTATTTTGTGTGTAGTGATAACCGAAGAAGGTGCCCTCAAAGACTGGAGTAGGTTGATTCAACCTAACCAGTATAAAACCCTTGGTGTCTTTACTTTCAGCACTTTACATTCATTTTTCAGAATCTGCATTGATTTTGTTACAATCGTAAAAATAGTAAACGAATTTCAAAAATCACTTAACTTTTTCAGAAACATAGTCACACCTCATAAGTTTCATTTGGCATAAGTTTCAACCCATTTGGACAAGTCTAAGTCAATCAAATGTTAATAGTTCTGAGACTAGTGCAATCTGATTTTCAGACTTGCAAAGGTTGAGAATATCAACGTATTTCACATAAATTTCTTCAATCCAGTAAAATACACATCTTAAGGGGTTTTTTCATTAAATTTTCAGACCATTTGGTGTCACGAATCAATTGGAATAAAATTTTCAAGTCAGAGTACTGTTTCTGGAAGATTTGCGCAATCTGACCACAATGTATTTTCAAAGGGTTAGGAGTTGAATTTTAATATGACAATTTTATGAGATACTCAAAACATCTGAGAGTAGAATCTCTCAAAATTTCAGAATTTGTGAAGGTCGGTAACCTGGTCTTTCAAATGTTTTAAATCAGGATCTAAAAACAAAAAACTTTTTCAGAAGTTAGGTTTTTGGGTCAAAATAGTTTAAAACCCAAATTTTCCGTACCCTTCTAGTGATGCTTTAAAGGTCCTACAAGTGGTATCAGAGAGTAGGCACACTCACAACAAGAAGATCTGACTATCTTAGTTAGATGGCAACCACTAGCTACAAAACCGAGCAAGAAGGAATGTCAACCGTAAGGCCTCCTCTTTTCGATGGCGAGTCCTTTATACAATGAAAACTTAGAATGAAACTTTTCTTTATGGCTATTGATACAGACTTGTGGTCAATTATAGAAGATGGTCCTTTTATCCCTTCAAAGTTATCTACTGTTGATGGTGTCACACTAGAGGTTGTAAAACCGAAACAAGAATATACCAGTGATGACAAAAAGAAATTGAGCATGAATGCTAGAGCCATGCAACTACTTTTAAACGGGCTGAGTAAAAGTGAATCAAGTTACGTGTCTAATTGCTCTAGTGCTCAAGAGAATTGGAAAATTCTAGAAATGAAACACAAAGGGCCTAGTAAAGTCAAAGAGTCTAAAATAAATATGCTTATGTCTACTCTTGAGTGTAGCGCCCCGCACTCGGGCCTCGTCCGGATACGGTGCACCCGCCGTACTTCACTAAGAAGAGTACAAAGCGTCATGCGTAACATGCGAAAATCCATAACATACGTCATGGACTCCCATGCTAACATTCAACATGGTAGTGAAATTTAGGCAGAATTAAAACTTTTCAAATTAAACACGAAATAACTAAGTCCCCAAAGCAGTAGTCTCACAAAACATCATATTCAAATTTCCAAAGAGTTCAAACATAGTCATAATACAACCATCTCGGCAGCACAAAAGTCCTTAAGCTTAGCCCTCTTCATATATCCTCGCCTATGGATTTGGTACCCTCGGCTCATATTCGATCCATTTTATCTTGGCATTATCTGGGGAAAAAAAATAAAGTGTGAGTGATAAAAATCACCCAGCAAGAATACAATAAACGACCATGAAATACATAAAGAGTCATAACATGAATGTATTCCCCCAAAAACCTCAAATAATCGTAATTCATACCTGATCTTAAATCCTGAGCTTGCTTAACGAATAAACGACCATGAAATACATAAAGAGTCATAACATGAATGTATTCCCCCAAAAACCTCAAATAATCGTAATTCATACCTGATCTTAAATCCTGAGCTTGCTTGACGTTCGGCTTAAGCAGGTTTTTAGGTAATGCTATACCAATAGTAACTTATAAACATTAACTGTAACATGCAACATGTCCTCACGATCGTGAGTTATGAAATATGCAATGCATGATGTAATGTCATGCCATGTCAAAACATCATTTTGGTCCCATACAATAACGTGTCATAAAAACAGAGTGTCAGATCAATTAACCCCGGATCTGAGCGGGTCCAGAACAGATATCAGATCAATTAACCCCGAATCTGAGCGGGTCCAGAACATATCATGTCATCAGACCAATTAACCCCAGGTCTGGAGTCGGGTTAGTCGCATGCTTGGCCGGAAAAGGAATCATGAAGCTTTCTTTAAAACATGGGACCGTAAAAACCTTTCATGCATAACTGAAAACACTTTTCACTTGAAAAGACTTGCTTGCATAAAATTCATAAAATCGGTTTCATGATCATGCATGATGCATGCAGTGATATGCAATGCAAGGCATGGCGTGAATAACATGTTAACATGCATGGTTCGGACTTAGGGAAACCCTAAATTCCTATGTCATACTCATAAGCGGACAAATTAACCCTATTTAATGTATTTCCTTGTTCAGCCTAAATTTCAGCTTTAGTATATCAACTTGCGTCTGTGATTACCCTCCAAAACGTTAGGGTTATCCTAACTAACTTTCGTGAATTATTCATATGTGTCTTGGGGATTTGTCATAAAATTTTCAGATTAGATTGATAACCATAAGGGCTCATTTAACTACTTTTCTGAAACGGTTTAAGTGCTGAAACTAATCTGACCAACTTTACTAAAAATTTAATTGCAGCGAATCCGTAATTTGTTTTCCAGAAATTCCAACTCGTCCAAGTCGTAAACATGTGGAGCTAGTATCGTACCGAAATTTAGCCCATTTGCATATCTCTAAGTCCCCTTTCTGAGGCCTGGAAAGTCGTTACTAATTCCAGGTTGGCTCCAGTAATTTCAGTTGAGCAGTTTTACCAAATAATTCATTAAAAATTAACCCTAGCTTATTTTACCAAACTTCTAGCTGGAATACTTACTAACCTCATGGGGCTAGGTTTGTGCCAAAAATCATATTTATTGAAGGTCCACAAGGTCTTCTTTTAATTCGTTGAAGTCAGTGGACAATTCTGCTCAGCGCCAGAATTTTCTACTGGAGCAGTTTTACCGCGTAATTTCTTAAAAATAATCCTTAGCCTATTTTAACAAAATTCCAACTCATACATGTCATAAACATGTAATACTAGCATCCTACCGAAAACTAGCCCATTTTCATGTCCCTAAGATTCATTTTTGAGTCCATTAACTCGTTACTTAATTTCTGCTCCGTTCCAGTACTTCCCATTGAGCAGTGTTACCAATTAAATCATTAAAATTAATCCACAACTTGTTTTACCATGATTCCCGCTGGAGTACTCACTACACAGATGGTATTGTTATCATGCCAAAAATCAGCTTTATTGACCCACTACAAGGTACTTTTTCGAGTGAATCAAAAGAGATGCAGTTCTGCTCAGTTCCAGGCTTTTCAGTCTGAGCAGCTTTACCAAATATTTTATTAAAAATATTCCACAATTCCTTTTACCAAAATTCCAACTTGGACATTTTCTATGCACACAAGGCTATCTCCACACCGAAAATCAGATTTATTGAACATCTACAAGATCTCTTTTCAAGCCATTCAAGATGCTACTTTATTCTGTCATGTTCCAGAATTTACAGTCTGAGCAGTCTCACCAATTATTTTATTAAAAATTAACCATAACTTATTTTACCAAAATTCCAACTCTCAGCTCTTCTATACACATGGGGCTAGCTCTGTGCCAAAACCCAGATTTATTGAAGGTCGAAAAGGTCCGGGTTTAAGCCGTTGAAATTAGTGCTGCATTCTGCCCAGCTCCAGAATTTCCAACTGGAGCAGTTCTACTAAATATTTTATTAAAAATAATCTGTAACTTATTTTAACAAAATTCTAACTCTCACTTGTGCTACACTCATAAGTCTAACTTGGTACCAAAAATTAGCTTCATTGAAGGTCTGTAAGGTCCGTTCTTAGGCCGTTGAAGATACCATCCCATTCAGTCCAGTTCCAGGGGTTGGCCATTTGTTCTTCTATTCAAGTCAAGGGTTCATCATTCATCTTGTCCTTATGAAATATATGATTGATTACCACTTACCCTCCATTGTAACATAAATGTCCAGGTTGCATGCTTACAATAAATTCATCATTTCATCATACTAAACAGTTTGTAGATAGTAATAAGGCAAGTGTCATTTATGCACCAAAATAAGTGTTCATCTTTGAGACAATACTCACCTCTTTTTCTTTTCTTTAGGCCGAAACTTAGGGGATGCTTCCATCACATTTTTCAGCACATAATCAAGCATGAAATCATGTTCAAGATTCATCTTAAGCTTACCTTAGCAACCTTTTCGTAAAGCTCTTATCCTACACATGCATACTTTTCCATGGATCTTCTAAGTTTCAACAAGAGTCATTCTTGCTTAGACTCACTTAGTGGCATCATAAATCATCTTAAAACAGCCTTGAATCTTAATGCATGAAATGAAAGATTCCATCTTTGAGAGAATAGGCCACATGCAATGCATTGTTCTTAAGAAATCTATGAGATATAATCTCAAACTTATGATATTCAACTAAAGATTAAATCTTAAGAACCTCTAGTCATTCAAGTCACTAACTCTTTAAATAAATCATGAGAGATCATTGTACACTTGCCTCTTCAAGCTAAAGCTCTTGTCTTTGCTTGGTTATGGAGTGAGTTGAGTTGGAATCCTTCTCCTCCTACACCCTTGAGCACACGGTTGGGATGATGAAGAAGAGGAGAATGTTAGTTGTCATTTCCATGATGAAAATGAGGCTATTTTGAGTTTAGGTTTTCTTACCAACTTGAATCTTGAATGGAGGTTGAGATGAATTCTCCCCACAAAGAAGCTAATCCCTCTTGGTAGTTTAAAAATCTTCACCTAGTGACCTCTTGGGGGTCACGGTTTCCACAAGAAAAAGGGGGCACTAATATGAGCTTCATTATCTTGTCATGAAGAAGTTACTTAATGGACTTAGAAGGAACTTACTTATACACTTCTTGGCTTGAATATGGAACTTGAAGGAGATCTTCTAGCCTTCAAGGATGGAGGCCGAAAGTTTGTTGGTGGTGGTGAGATGAAAATTTTGCTAAGTGTTGATTGGCCTTGATTGAGAGGGATTTCAAGATGGAATGAAATGAGCTTCTAGTTGGTAAAATAAAACATGTTGGGGGAAAAATGGGGAGGGGAATTCGGTGGTGTATGGTCAAAAAGGGGAGGGGAACAAGTCTTGTGAAAAGTTGGGAAAAGAGGGTGTGGGGTTTGTAGTATGTAAGACTTTGTCTTGCATCCTTTCATTTTTTATTACTTCTTTCTTGCATGCTTTTGTTTATTTTAATCTTAACTATTATTTAGTTATTTAAGACATATGTTGGTTATTTTTGGTGGGTTCTAGATCCCTTGAGAGGGTCTTGACCGAATGGGAGGGGTTCTTGGGCAATTTTGATTTTTCTTGTATTTTTCTTTAATTCATGTGTTATATTGTTTTATTTATTTTATTGTATTCCAAGATTAGCATATGTATGCATATATAATATGATGTACAATGTGCAAGTCTCTTAAGCATGTACAAATGTTCATGTATACATATGTGACCACGCCTATATGTACATTAGGTAATAGTATACATATACTTCTTTATGTACACGCGTATATATACGTATACACGATAACATACATAATATATATATGTGTCCATACGTGTATATCTTAAATATATATATATATGTATGTATCTTTGTGTGCACACGTATACATATATGTTTCACACCTTTATACACGCATGTACGTATATTTTAGTGTGTATAGTTCCTATAACTATACATATTTCATGTGTCACTTTCTAGAAGTCCCTTTATTTAATTATTCGGTATCATCTCAAAAGTATTTGAGTAGAGAGGGTTAAGTAACACGCTCTTTAAAGAAATTATCGCTTCCATTCCGTCACTTATTCATAGTTTCCAAGTACACGGTTGTCGGGGTACAACATCCTCCCCCCTTATCATAAGTTTTGTCCTCGAAACTTCAGAACTAGTCAAAAAGATGAGGCATCTACTCCTCACGTTGTCTTCCGTTTCCCATGTGGCTTCTTCTTTAGGTAAATAAGATCGCATAAAGCGTCTATTTAGTTCCCCCAGCACTGCTTTGTTCCCTTCATCTTAGAGGTCTCATCAGAACTTATTCTAATTCTCGAAAGGTGTTATCGTCACCTATCCCTTCCTTGTAATCATGATCATAGCAGGCTTATAATTTCCTTTTAAAAATAAACAACTAGGCAGAGATCATTAACTCTGGCGTATAGACCATTAGCTCTTTTCTATAAACATCCTTTCAGTGATCATGTAACGGTCATCCTATTTACGAAATAGCTTCCAAAGACACCCGAGATAATTCCCATAAGGTACACATACCAAGCTCTTCATAAGGTATGTCCCGTATTCATCCGTCTTGCTGATTGCCTCATTACGTACTAACTGTTACCCCTTTTTGCGATCATTTCATAGAATCGAACTAGAAGTTGTGGGTTCTCCTTTGAAACTTATGTTCCCTTTATGTCATTTCAAATCATCCTAAGGTGGCCCGTTCTCTTAAAACATGGTTTTCGTAGTCATGACCTATTCCACGCATAGTGCAATAGAATGGGTACAAGTGCTAATAGTGACGCATCATGACGAGGACGCTGTGTCCCATACACAGTGTCATACTTAGTAATGTTATCACTAATAACCTTACCTACTCGCTTGTGGTCTACTAATCATAACTCAAGGAAACTATCATAATCACTCCTACTTGGTTAATAGGAAGTAGAGCAGAGGACATAGGTACTTTACACTTATTAGGCGTATCTTGGTTGTTTCTTTGTCATCCGCATATACTAGCCTTATATGGTTACGGTTTCCACCTTCTACTTCGTTTGCTTGTTAAATCGTTTCTTTCATTCTTTTGTCTCCTTATCATCGCATTTCGTCCATAGCGGACCTCCAGTAATTCACCAAAGGTCCTTGAATACGACTTAACTTAGCCTAATTTGATCTGGTGGTCTAAACCTTTCATCTCTTATAATCAAAGGAACATACTGTCTCAAAGTAATGAATGAGTATGGAAGTGCCTGGCCCTTGTCTTAGTGAGTTAAATTCCGACAACGATATTCCTTTAAGGTTAATATGATGTAATTGACCTATCATGATTATATACTATTGAAGTTTTCTTCTTTTCATGACAGAGGTCCTTAAGTCATGACTGTGAACCATACGCTTTCCTTTCGATAAACATCCTTCCGTATGCGTGCGTTAGCCATAAAAGCATTTCCATCGGTGTTAGAAATTTCTTCCCTAACATACATATATGATGACTCGTACCTTAGACTGAGATTGTACTTTTATAGAATGGTGAAACCCCAATCTTTCGCCACGTCCTACCTGACTCATCCGTTTCGTCGACATGCCAATCCCGTAATAATCGAACCTAGGGTCGAAGTTCTTCCTTGGAATTTATGTCGTTTCATGGTGTTCTTGTTTCTTACAGAATCTATGTTTTCTTTTCCCAAGCACAAGGGTATTCTCATTTGCTTTGTCCTCATAGATTATTATGCTATGCA
>AP025058.1:18235094-18261690 GCA_036186865.1 Eustoma russellianum | reverse complement strand
AAACCTTGGAATACGTGTTCTTACCAACTATTGCTAGTAAAGTTTACTGCCTACTGGGGCGATAGTGATGATGTCATTTTACTGAATTGTGGTGCCATCTGCACTACGAAGTGTCGGAGTCTCACTTCAGGCATAAATATTCAGAGTAGCGACAAAATTTAATTTGTAATCCAGATACGATCTTAAGGTCTTGCAAGCAGGCATGATTTACATTCCATAGATGGCCATAGACTGGGGTTCTATTATCTGGTCAAAACCCTAATTTTCCAGTCTAAGTCATCCTAGTCTAAGGTCAACTCTCATCTAGGATCATGACTTAGATCTAAGATCAAACTTAGTTGACTACGATCATAACTTAGTTGACTACGATCATAACTTAGTTCTATATTCTGCCCGGATCTGGAGCCTCGGCTCTGATACCACCTGTAGCGCCCCGCACCTGGGCCTCGTCCGGATACGGTGCACCCGCCGTACTTCACTAAGGAGAGTACAAAGCGTCATGCGTAACATGCGAAAATCCATAACATACGTCATGGACTCACATGCTAACATTCAACATGGTAGTGAAATTTAGGCAGAATTAAAACTTTTCAAATTAAACTCGAAATAACTAAGTCCCCAAAGCAGTAGTCTCACAAAACATCATAGTCAAATTTCCAAAGAGTTCAAACATAGTCATAATACAACCATCTCGGCAGCACAAAAGTCCTTAAGCTTAGCCCTCTTTATATATCCTCGCCTATGGATTTGGTACCCTCGGCTCATCTTCGATCCATTTTATCTTGGCATTATCTGGGGGAAAAAAATAAAGTGTGAGTGATAAAAATCACCCAGCAAGAATACAATAAACGACCATGAAATACATAAAGAGTCATAACATGAATGTATTCCCCCAAAAACCTCAAATAATCGTAATTCATACCTGATCTTAAATCCTGAGCTTGCTTAACGAATAAACGACCATGAAATACATAAAGAGTCATAACATGAATGTATTCCCCCAAAAACCTCAAATAATCGTAATTCTACCTGATTTTAAATCCTGAGCTTGCTTGACGTTCGGCTTAAGCAGGTTTTTAGGTAATGCTATACCAATAGTAACTTATACACATTAACTGTAACATGCAACATGTCCTCTTGATCGTGAGTTATGCAATATGCAATGCATGATGTCATGTCATGGCATGTCAAAACATCATTTTGGTCCCATACAATAACGTGTCATAAAAACAGAGTGTCAGATCAATTAACCCCGGATCTGAGCGGGTCCAGAACAGATATCAGATCAATTAACCCCGAATCTGAGCGGGTCCAGAACAGATATCAGATCAATTAACCCCGGATCTGAGCGAGTCCAGAACAGATATCAGATCAATTAACCCTGGATCTGAGCGGGTCCAGAACAGATATCAGATCAATTAACCCCGGATCTGAGCGGGTCCAGAACATATCATGTCATCAGACCAATTAACCCCGGGTCTGGAGTCAGATTAGTCGCATGCTTGGCCGGCAAAGGAAACATGAAGCTTTCTTTAAAACATGGGACCGTAAAAACCTTTCATGCATAACTGAAAACACTTTTCACTTGAAAAGACTTGCTTGCATAAAATTCATAAAATCGGTTTCATGATCAAGCATGATACATGAAGTGATATGCAATGCAAGTCATGGCATGAATAACATGTTAACATGCATGGTTCGGACTTAGGGAAACCCTAAATTCCTATGTCATACTCATAAGCGGACAAATTAACCCTATTTAATGTATTTCCTTGTTCAGCCTAAATTTCAGCTTTAGTATATCAACTTGCGTCCGTGATTACCCTCCAAAACGTTAGGGTTATCCTAACTAACTTTCGTGACTTATTCATATATGTCTTGGGGATTTGTCATAAAATTTTTAGATTAGATTGATAACCATAAGGGCTCATTTAATTACTTTTCTGAAACGGTTTAAGTGCTGAAACTAATCTGACCAACTTTACTAAAAATTTAATTGCGGCGAATCCGTAATTCTTTTTCCAGAAATTCCAACTGGCCCAAGTCGTAAACATGTGGAACTAGTATCGTACCGAAATTTAGCCCATTTGCATTCTCTAAGTCCCCCTTTCTGAGGCCTGGAAAGTCGTTACTAATTCCAGGTTGGCTCCAGTAATTTCAGTTGAGCAGTTTTACCAAATAATTCATTAAAAATTAACCCTAGCTTATTTTACTAAAATTCCAGCTGGCATCTCTACTACCCTCATAGGGCTCGGTTTGTGCCAAAAATCATATTTATTGAAGGTCCACAAGGTCCTCTTTTTAATTCGTTGAACTCAGTGGACAATTCTGCTCAGCGCCAAAATTTTCTACTGGAGCAGTTTTACCGCGTAATTTCTTAAAAATAATACTTAGCCTATTTTAACGAAATTCCAACTCATACATGTCATAAACATGTAATACTAGCATCCTACCGAAAACTAGACCATTTTCATGTCCCTAAGATTCATTTTTGAGTCATTAACTCGTTACTTAATTTCTGCTCTGTTCCAGTACTTTCCATTGAGCAGTGTTACCAATTAAATCATTAAAATTAATCCACAACTTTTTTTACCATGATTCCAGCTGGAGTACTCACTACACACTTGGTATTGTTATCATGCCAAAAATCAGATTTATTGACCCACTACAAGGTCCTTTTTCGAGTGAATCAAAAGAGATGCAGTTCTGCTCAGTTCCAGGCTTTTCAGTCTGAGCAGCTTGACCAAATATTTTATTAAAAATATTCCACAATTTCTTTTACCAAAATTCCAACTTGCACATTTTCTATGCACACAAGGCTATCTCCACACCGAAAATCAGATTTATTGAACATCTACAAGATCTCTTTTCAAGCCATTCAAGATGCTACTTCATTCTGTCATGTTCCAGAATTTACAGCCTGAGCAGTCTTACCAATTATTTTATTAAAAATTAACCATAACTTATTTTACCAAAATTCTAACTCTCAGCTCTTCCATACACATGGGGCTAGCTCTGTGCCAAAACCCAGATTTATTGAAGGTCTAAAAGGTCCGGGTTTAAGCCGTTGAAATTAGTGCTGCATTCTGCCCAGCTCCAGAATTTCCAACTGGAGCAGTTCTACTAAATATTTTATTAAAAATAATCTGTAACATATTTTAACAAAATTCTAACTCTCACTTGTGCTACACTCATAAGTCTAACTTGGTACCAAAAATTAGCTTCATTTAAGGTCTGTAAGGTCCGTTCTTAGGCCGTTGAAGATACCATCCCATTCAGTCCAGTTCCAGGGGTTGGCCATTTGTTCTTCTATTCAAGTCAAGGGTTCATCATTCATCTTGTCCTTATGAAATATATGATTGATTACCACTTACCCTCCATTGTAACATAAATTTCCAGGTTGCATGCTTACAATAAAGTCATAATTTCATCATACTAAACAGTTTGTAGATAGTAATAAGGCAAGTGTCATTTATGCACCAAAATAAGTGTTCATCTTTGAGACAATACTCACCTCTTTTTCTTTTCTTTAGGCCGAAACTTAGGGGATGCTTCCATCACATTTTTCAGCACATAATCAAGCATGAAATCATGTTCAAGATTCATCTTAAGCTTACTTTAGCAACCTTTTCGTAAAGCTCTTATCCTACACATGCATACTTTTCCATGGATCTTCTAAGTTTCAACAAGAGTCATTCTTGCCTAGACTCACTTAGTGGCATCATAAATCATCTTAAAACATCCTTGAATCTTAATGCATGAAATGAAAGATTCCATCTTTGAGAGAATAGGCCACATGCAATGCATTGTTCTTAAGAAATCTATGAGATATAATCTCAAACTTATGATATTCAACTAAAGATTAAATCTTAAGAACCTCTAGTCATTCAAGTCACTAACTCTTTAAATAAATCATGAGAGATCATTGTACACTTGCCTCTTCAAGCTAAAGCTCTTGTCTTTGCTTGGTTATGGAGTGAGTTGAGTTGGAATCCTTCTCCTCCTACACCCTTGAGCACACGGTTGGGATGATGAAGAAGAGGAGAATGTTAGTTGTCATTTCCATGATGAAAATGAGGCTATTTTGAGTTTAGGTTTTCTTACCAACTTGAATCTTGAATGGAGGTTGAGATGAATTCTCCCCACAAAGAAGCTAATCCCTCTTGGTAGTTTAAAAATCTTCACCTAGTGACCTCTTGGGGGTCACGGTTTCCACAAGAAAAAGGGGGCACTAATATGAGCTTCATTATCTTGTCATGAAGAAGTTACTTAATGGACTTAGAAGGAACTTACTTATACACTTCTTGGCTTGAATATGGAACTTAAAGGAGATCTTCTAGCCTTCAAGGATGGAGGCCGAAAGTTTGTTGGTGGTGGTGAGATGAAAATTGTGCTAAGTGTTGCTTGGCCTTGATTGAGAGGGATTTCAAGATGGAATGAAATGAGCTTCTAGTTGTTAAAATAAAACATGTTGGGGGAAAAATGGGGAGGGGAATTCGGTGGTGTATGGTCAAAAAGGGGAGGGGAACAAGTCTTGTGAAAAGTTGGGAAAAGAGGGTGTGGGGTTTGTAGTATGTAAGGCTTTGTCTTGCATGCTTTCATTTTTTATTACTTCTTTCTTGCATGCTTTTGTTTATTTTAATCTTAACTATTATTTAGTTATTTAAGACATATGTTGGTTATTTTTGGTGGGTTCTAGATCCCTTGAGAGGGTCTTGACCGAATATGGGAGGGGTTCTTGGGCAATTTTGATTTTTCTTGTATTTTTCTTTAATTCATGTGTTATATTGTTTTATTTATTTTATTGTATTCCAAGATTAGCATATGTATGTATATATAATATGATGTACAATGTGCAAGTCTCTTAAGCATGTACAAATGTTGATGTATACATATGTGACCACGCCTATATGTACATTAGGTAATAGTATACATATACTTCTTTATGTACACGCGTATATATACGTATACACGATAACATACATAATATATATATGTGTCCATACGTGTATATCTTAAATATATATATATATGTATGTATCTTTGTGTGCACACGCATACATATATGTTTCACATCTTTATACACGCATGTACGTATATTTTAGTGTGCATAGTTCCTATAACTATACATATTTCATGTGTCACTTTCTACAAGTCCCTTTATTTAATTATTCAGTATCATCTCAAAAGTATTTGAGTAGAGAGGGTTAAGTAACACGCTCTTTAAAGAAATTATCGCTTCCATTCCGTCACTTATTCATAGTTTCCAAGTACACGGTTGTCGGGGTACAACATTGAGTCTTTCAAATTATTGCCAAATGAATATATGGTTGATATGGACTTACAGTTGACTAACATCTACAATCTCTTGAGTCTCATGGCAATGCTTTTTCTACACAGGAAAAGGTTCAAAAGGTGCTAAGAAGTCTCCCATCCGAATGGGATTCAAAAGTCAATGCAATCGAAGAAAGTAAGGATACTAAATCAATAAAGATGGAGGAACTAATCGGATCTTGAAAGGTATATGAAAACAAACTCACTTTAAGAAATTTTGAATCTACTTCTTAACATGATATGGTTATAGCGTTTAAATCAAATGAATACGTCTCTACCTCTTATGATCGCATAGATTATAGTGACACAGATAACGATGATGAAGATCTAATCACAATGGCTAAAACATGAAGAAAGATCATGAGAAAATCGATTAAAGACAAACATAAGCCTACTTCATTTAAAAATCATAGAAATAAAAATAATGAAGACATAAAGTGCTATGAATGTGGGAGACTTGGACACTGGTCATATGATTGACTGAACAAGGACAAACAAACGAACAAAAACCATGACAAGGAACGTACAAAAGCTAGACTCGTATCAGAACCTAAACAAAGGAGAAGAGCCTTCAAAGCCCCTACTTGGAGTAATTCATCTGGATCTGAGACTGATGATACCGAAGAACAAATGGCACAAGTATGCTTTACATCTAAGGCATCAAATGAGGTATCTTCTGACTCTAATTCTGATTCTGAGCTTTCTTATGATCATTTGTATATTGAATATCTTGAATTACATAAGTTTGCTAAGACTCTTGCAAAAGAAAAGACACGCTTAATTGAAGCAAGATATTGTTATAATCCTCTAACATAAATCTTGTATCTCAATTAAACGATTCAAAAGAAGAGTCGTCGTGTACAATTAATGCATTGAAATCAGAGATCTCATTATCGACAACAGATAATAATGAAATGAAATCCGAGATTTCAAATTTGAAATCAAGGAATGCAGATCTAGAAAAATGGTGAAACAGTTTGACACAGGTACAAACATGCTAGATCTTATTATCTCTTCACAAAAGCATGATAGCGACAAAAACAGATTAGGATACGTTGAGAAAAATGAGACACTAAATAAATCAACCAAATCCATTCAATATAAAAAATAGATGCGTGCAAGAGATATGTGGCACCTAAGAAGACGCCTAGATCCCTCCCTATGTCATCTCATCATGCTTCTTCTTCATATCATACGAGATATAATTATGTGTCATATAGATATGAAAAGAAACCATTGATGCATACACGCCATTCATTCAACAAAAATTACATCTAGATCAGGCACCATGAACACCAACACAAGAACTTATCAAAGATGGCAAACATACAACGGTTACAATGGAATTCTCGGGCCAAGGCCAATTGCACTCCCACCTAATGTCTATTATATTGCGTCTTCATCTCTTTTCTCACCATTTGGAAGACCTAGTAAGGTCACCCAAATTTGGGTACCAAAAGGGACATTTGTAAAGGGTTGAACAAATAACTCTTAAGAGTGTACTTGAAATGCATGAGTTTTTGTTGATATACTATAAACTACTATTTCTTTCTTACATGTACTTTTGATATTATTTACAAAATAAAGGGGGAGAGAAAGTGCATGATTTAAGGGGGAGAGAGAGTGATTTATGGGCGAGGAAAGAGCATGACTGCGAAATTCAAGTGGGAGACAAATATAAATTCAAAATTTGAATTTGTGCTCGATTGGAGGGGGAGCAGTTAAATTTAAATCATGAACTAAGGTTATTTTGCAAATCATCAAAATGGGGAGATTGTTGAGAAAAGGAGTTTGAGTGATTCACAAATACATGATTTAAATACCACGTGTTTAAGAAATGCATGACAAAATTTATTACTTGACACGTTTTTGTCACACCACTATACATACCTCATATTTATGAGTACATTCAGGTCTTATATCATATGATATAAGTCATGGTGATGATAAAATTATTACGATACATTACACGGTTGTAAACCGAAAGTTGTCGTATCAGGTGAATACCGAAACTTCGTCGACGTGTCACGTACTTACCATATATAGATGGCCAGCCCATATACTTTAAAAAGAGCAAAAAATTTCATGGCTTACATGATATATTCAGTCATGAAATCATTTCATGTTAGCACACACAAATCACCGCCAATTAAGGCAAAATTGTGGAGATTTCAAATTTAATCTTTTATTTATCACATGGGGCACCTATATCTCAGTCTTATGAGCTGAATATTTGATTTATTTTATGTATATTATGTGTGACATAATATATATAACATGTGCAAAAATTTTGAATTCAATCGGAGAAAAATCGCGTAATCGACGAAAGTCGAAAATTTGGTTTTCTACGAACATATCACATGGAACGTTTTTGGCATGAGTTGTAACATGTATCTAGACACTTTTTACATATTCAAGACATGTTAAAGTGTTCTAGAAAATTTAAATTAGGCCTGATTGGAATTTACTATATATGTGTAATTATTGTGCAATATTTGACAAAAGTAAAATTCAGCACATGTTTAAGACATGTTACATGCCTACTACATGCAAGATGGAGTCTATGTAGAGCTTAGTTGGCATCTTGATTGGTGGATTATATGCTACACAAGGTTAATGACATAAAGGAGGGAGCTACACAAGGTAACAATTCAAATATTATGCAAATGTAATACACGCTGAAAATTCAGCATGCAAGACTTAGTACTGGCCGATTTTGGCTCTTGATGGTGATCAAATTTGCTTCCCCAATTGAAGGGAATAATTGTTAATTATTTGGCAATATTTTAAAATTTATTTGACACATGTTTTTACATTTTAATCTCAAAGTTTACAGCTACTAAGTGGTGACAAGATTCATCCAATCATAGAGTGCCAAGTAAGCAAAGTCAAGACTTCATCCAATCAAAATGTGCCAAGCAAGCAAGATGGTGTCATATCTACACATGGAAATCTTCCAAGGACATAAAAGAGATTTCTCAAGAAGGGAAGGATCCCTAGGGGGGCGGCCAAGGTTGAATAAAAAGAGGAGAAGTAGAGCAAACAAAAGCAAGACAACTCTCATTGCCTCTCAAGTGCAAAACGATCCACTATTATAGTCTTCTACATTTCTTTCTTCTTCTTCCTCTCTCACGCCTGTTGTTCTTATATTCTACATATTGAATAGGCTTTTATTAGACCACCATACACGTTTCATTTGTTGTGAAAGGATTGATTAAGGTATGATCAAACCTTCATCCGTTCGGTGGTGGTGTTTGTGATCGCGGTGATTGTTTGTAATGCTTATTTAAGTGTGGAGTTGTTGTGTAACTCCAGCAACCCTTGTGGTAAGGTTTTATTTTGTGTTTAGTGACAACTGAGGAAGCTGACCTCACAGACTGGAGTAGGTTGATTCAACCGAACCAGTATAAAATTCTTGATGTCTTTACTTTCAGCACTTTACGTTCAGTTTTCAGTTTCTGCATTGATTTCGTTACAATCGTAAAAATAGAAAAATACTTTCAAAAATCACAAAACTTTGCATAAACATATTCACACCTCTAAAGTTACATTTGGCACAAGTTTCAACCCAATTGGACAAGTATAAGTCATTCAAACGTTAATAGTTCTGAGACTAGTGTAATCTGATTTTCAGACTTTCAAAGGTTGAAAACATCAACGTATTTGACATACTTCCCAAAGGCAGTTTTAAAAAATATTTCAACCCAGTACAATATACATCTTAAGGGGTTTGTCATTAAATGTTCAGACCATTTGGAGTCACGAATTAATTGGAATAAATTTTGCAAATCAGAGTACTGTTTTTGGCAGCTTTGTGTAGTCTGACCACAAACGTATTTTCAAAAGGTTAGGAGTTGAATTTTAATCTGAAATTTTTAGGCGATACTTAGATTATCTGAGAGTAGAATAGCTCCAAATTTCAGAATTTTTGAATGTCTGTAACCTGGTCTTTCAAACGTTTTAAATCAGGATCTTAAAACAGAACTGTTTCCAGAAGTTAGGTTTTTGTGTCAAAATATTTTAAAAACCAAATTTTCCGCACCTACTCTTCAACTCCCACCTTCTAGTGGTTTTTTACAGATCCTACATGGTGTACTACTCTGGAATCTCTGGAAAATGTATGCCTCGATACACTTTGATGACCTCATTTGGTCACCTCAATTGACTATTAGATCCATTCGCACGGATTTATATACATGGGCATCATCAATGGCTGGCCCAAAAATAGCCAAAACAATACCTGATCTGGTAGCGGCACGGCTATCTCCACCTCTACGCTCCAAATGGCTCAAGATTATTCACTGGTCACCTCCTCCTTTCGGCCACCTAAAATTGAACACTAATGCTGCGGTTGGTCGATATCATTCAAGTGGTGGTGGCCTCCTACGTGATTCCACTGGTGCTTTTATACACGCCATCTCATTCCCACTTCGGCTAGACATGCCTCTTAGGGTTGAAGCCCAGACTGCTTTTATGGCTCTTTTGTAGTATCTACCGTGCATTTATGGCTCGATACAAAGATTATGTGCCCTACTCCAGTCGAGATCTTTCACAGTCTCACATGCACCGCGAGAAACAAATGAACCTGCTCATTTTCTGGCGCAATTAGCACTCTCCACTCAGATGTTCACCTCTTATGATTCTTTCAGCTACTTGCCTGCCTCTCTCCGGGCTATCATAATTGCTGACAGAATGCTTCCGACTTTCTGACACTGTGCGCAAGGTGTTCACAACGGACCAAGAACCCGTGACTGCAACACTCAAACGTTGTCTCCCATATGGGTTGGCCCTAATCATCTTCTGTTACCCGTGGTCTATTAGGATAATGACTACATGGGTATGCGTTACATTCCTTATTGCTTTTATTGTTTCTCTCTCTATATTACATATGTTAATCCTTTTCATTACTCATGCTGGAGCGGAGGACTTGGACTTGCATGGCAGCATAAACGTCTCCCAAATGGGTTGGCTCCTCATCTTAAATGGTTGCGTTGGTCCTCTTATAAGATCAAGGCGACGTGGGTATGTTGTCTACATCTTTATTCTACTACCCTTGCCCATTTGTTCACTTCAGACTACTCACTCGCTATTTCTATGTGCTGCATGGGGAGCTTCTGCACAACTATTGCTTTCAGCAGACACAAGCAACCGTCCAATAAACATGGCGAATCTACAATTTTAATTAGTTTCACATTCATTTTGTCGCTTTTTTATAGACTTTGGTACATATACTTTACTTTTACATTTTCTTGGGAGGAGTCTCCCGTAGCTAGGGCAAATTATGTGACCACGACATTCCTCCGCCATGAGTGAGGGAATATAAATAAAAACCCCAGACGGTGCCGCCCTTCCTTCAACTAAAAAAATATATATGTATATAAAGTAGTATATATCGAATAATTTTCTTACCTTCATTAACATGTGAAAAGGAAAGACCTCCACTATCAGCTTCATCATCAACAATGTTGCCCAACACCACCACCCCTCTGCCCAACCCTGTGGCAGCCATTTCTTTTGCTCTCCACCATTCTCCTTCCGCACCCAGCACTTTCATGCTTTTCTCCATCCTCCACCAACATCTCACTCCTTCCTGCTTCTAAAACAGACGTCCAACCATAGCAAATATGGTTGGGGGACAATCAGCCAGAAGTCCACGTGGAAAAAAGCTTTTAGATTTAATGGGTGAGTATTTGTTCTTCTATTTTAGAAACTTGGGTTCAAATCCTTTCTCTAATTTTTTTTCTTTTGCTACAAAATCAGCTTGTCAACCTGTACAAAACCAATTTCAAAAAAGAAAAAAGAAAGAGAGAAAATCATGCTGGATGTATGTCAAGACAATCTTATCACTCATCTCTTTTTTAATGATGACTTAGCCGTCTTCGCAAAAGCCAATAATTCCTCAATACGAATGGCAATGGATAGGCTAACTACATTTGGTCAATGCTCTGGTTTTTTGGCTAACCTATCCAAGTTCAGTCTCTTCTTTGCGGGAGTGTCTAATTTTCAACCTTTACAATCGGTCACTGGGTTTACCTTAGGGACAATGCCCTTTAGGTACCTGGGTGTTCCAATTGCGGGATACAAACTGCAGGCCTACCATTAATCCCTATATATTTCAAAACTTTTGCAAAAAATAAATCTTTGGAAGTCTTCCTCCTTGTATTATGCAGGCAGACTGTAGTTGATTAGATCCATATTCCAAGGAGTGCATTGTTTTTGGTTTGGAGCTCTCCCCATCCCAATTTCTGTTCTGGAACAAATTAACAGGATTCGAATGCATTTTCTTTGGGGTAATACAGACAAAGGGAATAGAAAGGCATTAGTTGCATGGAACCATGTGAGTATGCCAAAAGATGAAGGTGGGCTAGGTGTTTTAAACCTCAGATCCTTGAACATTTCTTTATTGTCAAAACATATTTGTGATCTCCATTGAATAAAAGACACTCTTTGAGTACAATGGATTAATCATAGGTACATGCTTTATGCTACCTTGTGGACTGGGCTGATGCAAAATTGGACTCCCATTGTTGAAAAAACTGCTTCAGCTTCTGGACTTCCTTGTTCATTCACAAGGTAGTATATAGGCTGTGCTTTGCCTTCTTCAGCAATGGGTGATTGATGACTCATTGCAATTTAGACAAGCGTATGAATTCTTCGGGCCTAAAGGACCAAAAGTCCCCTGCATAGGCATAGTCTGGGATTCCAAAGACAAAATGCCATTTATACAAGACTATACCTACAGGCTTTGTAAAGTTGATATTGAAACATCAAGACATCTTTTGTTTCATATCCACTCGTAAAGCGAGTTTGGCAATCCATCATTGCCTGAAATGGCATGCCCACTACCTTTCCCAACCTAATCAGAACTTTAGCTTATGCTAAAGCTAGGTTACGAAATAAGTCACCTAGATTTAAGGCTGTAAAAGTCTCTATTGTTGTAGTAGTATATTACATATGGCAAAGCAGGAACAAGAAAATATTTGAAGTCTTTGCTTTTATACCTAGAGATATAACTCAATTTATATGTACACATGTGTATAGAGTCATTAATAAATCTTATCCGCATTTGATCTCTTAGAACTATAGTATGACTTACTGATTATAGCATTTTGTTTTTGCTAGCTTGTAGGCACATAGTATGTTATGTGTCTACAGTACATATTTCGTTATTGCATCTTTTCTGATGTTTTTTGTTTTATTTGTGCATGGCAGCCTGCTGCCTTTGCATATTATATATTTTTCCCTTGGCATTCCTGACAACAGCCTGTTGTTTCGCTATTCAATTCAAATATACGGGTTGTATCTCCATTACGGTGCATTTTTAGGGTCAAGGTCCCCCTTGATCGCTTGGGTATACTATTTACGTTTTGTCCTAAAAAAGATTCAACGAAAACACTAGATTAGGATATCGTAAATGAAAATCGTTTTTCACTAAAAAGTTTGTACATACACCCTTTCTATGTATAGTGTCTAACTACCACTAATTAAGATAAATGATGATTACAAAGAATCAATAGTAAACGCAATACTTGACTTGATCGTAATCCCACGATTTATATGTCTATGATTATGATTTGGATAATTTGGTTTGACTTCCCATCACTCTCCTTCATGTTAACTAGTGGGGTCTTTGATATCCAACTTGCATAGCGTGGAATTAATATCCTTTCGTGGCTTCGTTGGTAAATATGTTCGCTTACTGATATTCTGATTGTATGAATAGAAGCTCGATAACTCCTTCAATCCTCTCCTTTATAAAGTATCGGTCAACCTCAACATATTTTGTCTTATCATGTTATACTTGATTCTCTGCTGTGCAAATAGCCTCTTTGTTGTCGCATATCAACTGAGTTGGATTCTTGAGTAGAAAACCAATTTATGCCATTACCTTCTTAAGCCACATGACCTCCTAGGTCCTTTTAGCAATACCTCTAAACTCAGCTATAGCACTAGATAGAGCCATTATTTTTTGCTTCTTGCTTCTCTATGTCACTACATTTCCTCCAGTTAATGCAGAGTACCCTGATATAGATCATCTATCATTTGGGTTACATGATCACTCAGCATCGATAAGGACCCCACATCTAGATGTCCATCCTTTTAAAATATAATGCCTTGTTTCGTGTATGTTTTAAGTAATGTATAATTCTCATTGCTGCCTCTGTGTGTTGTTCTTGAGGCTAATGCATGAACTGACATAAAAAACCAACAACATATGTAATATACGGCCTAGTATGAGAGACACTGTTCTTTCTTAGCCAACAAAGCCCCTTCTTACAACTTCGGCTTGTGATGCATCACAATTGGAGTATCGCTCAGCTTGTAGATGATGTACTTTTGTTGAGAGAGGAAGATCCCTTTTATCTTAATGGAGAACGTCAATTCCAAGAAAACATTTTTAGGGATCTTTCGTTTCAAATTTAATATACATATTCTTCCTGAGCTGCTTGATCTTTTCCCTATCGCTTCTTGTGATGATCATATTTTTTACATAGATTATCAAACATGTAAACCAGTGTCCTTTTTATTTAAAAAATCAAGTATGGTCAGCATTGCACTGTTTATACATGTTTTGCTTCGTCGCTCCCGTAAACCATCACGAGGGGATTGCTTGAGCTCGTAGAGCGTCTTATTCAAATTACATACTTCATCCATTTTGAATTCTCTAGAAAACCCTGTTGGAGCCTCCATATGAACCTCCTCCTTTAGTTCTATATGTAAAAATAATTTTTTTACGTCAGACTGATGTAGTGCACAATCTTTATTAGTTGCTGCAGAGAACAGGAACCTGATCCAATCGATTTTTACCACAAGTGAGAAAGTTTTCGAATAATCCCTCTTGCATATCTGAATATACAATTTTGATATAAGGCTATCTTTGCATCTTTCAATAGTCCTAGCTGCCTAGTACTTGATACTGAACACCCACATGCAACAAACTGGTTTTTTGTCTTTTGGTAGGACACATTTTTCTCACGCCTCATTTTTTCGTAGGGTCTCCATCTCTGTTTCTATGGTTAGTTGTCACTCAAATGTTTGTCTTGCCTCTTGAGCTATTTTGGAAATAAGTCCTAAGACTAGTGTTGCTAAAAAAGCTTGAGCATTCTCCACAATTCTTCTCTGACCATGTTCATTGGATATATAAACTTTTGAGATGCGTACGCCAATGAGTATCTCTGAGGAGGTGCCCCCTGTTATTCCTGGGGTAGGACAAATACTCCATGTTCCTTTATGTTGTCATGAGTGGGATCAAAAACAACAAGGTCGCATGAAATGTTACCAGGAAATTAGTCACTTACCTCTTGCTTGGTGGCATCATCTAACTCGCTCAGTTTGGACAGTCGCAGAACCATTGGGGTTATGTTACCTATCTATTGGCTTAACATATAACGAGTCTATTGGCTCACTCGTGGACCCCCCTGAGTTATTGACTCGCATCAAAGAGTACTTAAATTCTAGGAAGAGGCAATCCATTGTGACATGGATGTGCCAAGTGGTGGGATTATAACAATGATATCCTTTTTAATTGGTAGCATAAGCCACAAAACACACTTCTTAGCATAGGAATTGAGTTTACAATGGTCAGTTTTTGGTATATGAATAAAGACGGAGAAAACAATTATCCAAAGAGAAAGTGTAAGTAATGATGGAATCATGGTTTGTGTAATATGTTCCTACAATGGTAACTGTTGTTGAAGAATTTTTGCGAGCAGACAGTTTAGGAGGCAAGTAGTTGCTACAGCTTTGGGCCAAAAATTTTTAGAAATATGGGACTCAAGCATCATGGCACAGATCATGTCATGAAGTATTTGGTTTTTTCGTGCTACAACCCTATTTTGTTGGGGTTGTTTCAATAGGATGTTTGGTGGATGAGAACATTGTCACGGAAGAAGTTTTCAGTTCATAGCACATATATTCATCGTCATTATAAGACCGAAGTGTCTAGATCGGTGTATCGAATTGGGTTTTAATCATATGGAAAAACTAAACGAATTTATTATGTACTTCATATTTGTGTTTTAAGAAATAGATCCAAGCCATCAATAAAAAATTGTCTATAAAGATAACAAATTATTGAAAGCCATGAAGAGTCAGGTTAGGAGAAGGCCCTCACACATCAGAGTACTAAGAAAAGCACATGGGCTACTAGAGCATTGGTAAGTCTAAATGTAAAAGGACGGGTTTCCATCCGAATGCAAGTTTCACACAACATATGAGTAGATTGACGAGTAAATAAACTTGGAAACAAAAATTTTAGGTAACTGAAGGACGGATAACCTAGACAACGATACATAGCCACAGTTGTTGGTGGACCATCTTGTGAGCGAGTATAAGCCAGCCCTATTTAGCTATCTTTTAAACAACGTATAGGCCTCCTCACTCAGTACCACGTGTAATTATCTTCTTCTTGTAAATGTCCTGCAAGAGACAAAATTCAGGATATATCAGTACCACACAATGGAGTTCTTTCGTAACTTGACTAATGGATAACAACTTTGAAGATAACATCGAACACATAAAGAGTTATTGAGTGTCAGTTGTGGATAAAGGGCGGTAATCTTCCCTCCTTGAATAGGAAGCAATTCTTTACTCACAGTTTTAATGGGAAATCTGGGAGGTGTAGTCAGTCAAGTAAAGTCTCAGCGATCGTAGGCTATAGTCTTACTGGCTCCATAGCCAAGAATCCACTTGATAGATTTGTTTATGGTTAGCTAAGGCATGACCTATATTTGAGGTGGTTTGAGTAAATGGAAGGTTTTTTTTAACTCCAATCGATCTATAAATTTGGTAAAGTTTGGGGGTCTGACTGTAATTTTAGCAAAGTTTTGGGGTTTGTCTGCAATTTTAGCAAATTTTTGGAATGGATTTTCAACATTTAGGACATCAGAAACTACACAATTAATTTTTTAAGGGATTTGAGTAAAAGTAAAACAGTAACTCTATCCCTACCTCTCTTTTTTCCTAGTTTGGCTGAGAGCTTTTCTCTTCCTCTTTATTGCTGCTACCATCCCTCCTTTCATCAGTGGATATCCCCATAGTCAACCATGACAGCTACCTGTGCTACCATATATTCCAACTCATTTTTCTGTGAATGAAGGTTCTATATGAAGCCCTTCAATTCACATGGAAAATCAATGGTCCCCAAATCATTTTTCCGTCGTCTCCACTATTGCTGTCATTCATCTTTAGATGGTCGAAGCAACCGCTGCTACTGGTGGCCTTGAGGTTACCCACAATGGTGGCTCCCTTTTCTTGTGCCGTCGAATCTACCATGACACATATCTAGAGCATTGGCTTTGATTTTGATTAGGGCCTGCCGATCCAGCCGATTATGTCTTGTTGACTTTTGTTTTGATTGTATGGCATCATTCTTGGTGTTTGTTTTGATTTGTGGACTACTTTTCCTGATTGTGGGTTATTTTAGTCACTTGGACAAGAAAGGTATCGCGATGATGATTTGATCTGAGACCGGAAAGAATATATGGCAGAATTTTGTGTTTATAGTTTCTGTTTGTTGGTTTTGTTTTGTGGATTTGCATGGTTGGTATCGTGATGATCAGGACCAGACTATCTTATGGATAATTTACCGAGGAAGGTAACTGGGACGATGATGAAATGTGTTTAGTCTAAGTCTTGAGGCAAATTGTGTGATATTTGTTTCTTGGTATTCTGTTTTGTTGGTTGTTCTTGTCTCCATTTCAGTTATTTGCTTGGTTTTCTATTTTTATGTCAGTTAATAATCTTGTCTTGCTGAAATTGTACAAATGCTCAGGAAAGGTATAGACAGTGATGTTCCTCGTTTTCTAAATCTTTGAAGATCAAACATGATATAATACCATGTTAGATTAGAATATCATGATATAATATTATGTTAGATTAGGATATTGTGAATGGAGGTCTTTTTTTATTGTAAATGTTTGTACTTACATCCCTTCTATGTATAGTGTCTAATCGTCGCTAATTAAGATAAATGATATTTATAAAGAACCCAGTAGTAAATACAAGGATTTGACTTGATATTATTCGCACAATTAATCGGCCTATGATGATGATTTGGTTATTTGGCTTGACATTCCACCAATCCTTTCACATTTGTGGCCCCTCCTCTAAGACCATCATTTCAGCATAGACCTAAGACTTATAACCGTAATAACTTGAGAAAGAAACCACAAGCTGGCCCCTGTCATCCCTTACCAGACTACCACCACCAGATCTCGTCTGACTCGCATGGTCTACATAAACTAAATACCAGATAAATGTTTCTACCAACTTGGTAAAAGCAGCAAAGTAATAGATGACAGCAGGGAGGTGTTTATGAATACAGGAGGAATGCGACAACGTTCTAGCGAATATAAGTGTGAAGAACTGTGATCAAGCTCAAGAAGCATAGAACAGTTGAGCACCGTTGGATCGCAGTAAAGACCAAAGGTAGTTATGCTGTCATGTGCGGAATCAAGTGGAATGTAAAGTCGAAGAAGGGGAAATTGTTCAGAAGGAGGAAGAAGGTGGAGAAGAGAGGTGGAAGTTTGTAAATGGTGTGAAGTTACAAAAAATACCCTTGGATTAATAGAATACATAGCTATGGCTTAAGGGGCAAAAATGTAAAATAGTGGTTTTCTTCTTTCCTGTTGTATTCACAGTATAAAATGGAATTCTGCAGTACAATGGATTATTGGAGCGGTTATCAATAAAATTTCCAGTTCCTTATGCAGTTTTGTCTTGCTTTCATTTCTCTTGATTCAATATCAACATTATGTTCAAGATTTAATAAGTTTTGCCATGGTATCAGAGCTTTATTCGTAAAAACTTGTAGTGTCATATATTTATTGATTTCTTTGTGATTCATCTGATTGTTCGCATATATTTTTTGTTTGAAATGTTGTCGCAAACTAACAATCCTGCAAACTTAGAGTTAGTCAGAATTCGTTGAATGATATCCTAGACAGAATGTTGTGTTTGGATCCAGGGGGAACCGAGATCAGAATCAAATGCCTGAAGTTCCTCTACATAATCCTTTGCAGAATCCTTATTATCTCCATCCTAATGACATTCAAGCTATAGTGCTTGCACAACCTCCATTGAATTCACACAACTATCATACATGGAGGCGAACGTTTGAAATGGCGTTGGTAGTTAAGAACAAAATTGGTTTCATAGATGGAACAATTCAAAGACCTCCTATCACAGATCTGCAATATTCCCTTTGGAGGCAAGTTAACACGATGGTGCAGTCCTAAATGATGAATTAAGTGTCTCATTCTATTGCACAAAGCATTATGTGGTGTGACAGTGCACACGATGCTTGGAATGATCTTCAACTAAGGTATAGAAGTACTGACCCCTTCAGATTGTCAGATTTACTAGAAACGTTCTATAGTATTAGGCATTATACTTTGAGTGTCAGTGAGTACTTTACTAAACTCAAGATTGTTTGGGAAGAGTTAATGGTTGTGAGGCCTATTCCTATGTGTGTCTGCAGAGGGGGTGTGTGATGTAGCCGTCAAGATGAGGAGATTTGTGGAAACTGATTATGTTATTAAATTTGTTAAAGGTCTGAATGATAGTTTTGATCAAGTTAAATCTCTACTGTTTGTCCTTACACCTTTGCCTGACATAAATACTACATTCTCTATGGCCTTGAAGTATGAAAGGAAATTATTGGCCGATCATAGGGTGGCTCCCTTTGGCAGCAACCCTACTACCCTATCAGTAGAAGGATAATCTGCAGATGGATTTGTGGCATATACTGGTAGGGGTCAAGGTTACAAAAGAGGAGGTGGTGGGTTTAACAATGAGAATGTTAGACGTTTTGTGTGTATACATTGTGGATTATAGGGCACAGTGTTGATAGGTGATATATAAAGCACGGGTTTCCTCCAGGTTTCAAGCCTAGGAGCCAAGTAAATTTGAGCAAGACATTGGAGCTGGAATCAGATGAATCACAGGAGGATCAAGTTACCAAGACTGTACTATGCTATCTACCCAGAACCAGAAGCTGCTGAGTTGGTTGAGTAAGCATGAAGATGACCATGAAGGAAACGTAGCTGCAACTCAGAGTACTATGTTATCTACCCATACTGGTAAAGCTAAAGGTAATTCTCATACTAATGTTTTAAGTACATGGATTTTGGATTCAGAGCTAATGATCACATTGCCTCTAATCTTGCACTCTTTTCTTCTATTAAGCCTATTGAAAACATCATCATAAACCTGCCCAGTAACTTTTATGTTTCAGCCACACATATTGGTTCTGTGATTGTTAATCCAGTACTTGTCTTAAATGAGGTTCTGTTTGTACCCTCATTTGCTTATAATTTGGTTTCATTAAGCAAGTTAGCATCAAATCCAGGCATACTTATTCAAATATCTGGTGATTGTTGTTCGATTCAGGATCAATTATCCAAGAGGATGATTGGTTCATCTAAGTTGTCACATGGCGTTACTATCTGAATAGCGTTCCACATTAGCAAAGTTCTGTCTGTTTTTCAAACACTACCTTGATTCACCAACTATGATGTGGCACTATAGGCTGTGACATGCCTCAATTTCAAGAATAAAGGAGATTCAAAGATGTGATGCCTCAGTTCCAGCTGGAAATCCCGATGATTTTTGTACAATTTGTCCTTTATGCAAACTGAAAAGATTACCATTTCCCACTTCTACTTCCATTTATGTTCAGCCTTTTGATTTGATTCATGTGGATGTCTGGGGACAAACAATCATCCTACAATGTACTCTCAGAAATATTTCATTACTTTTGTTGATGATTGTAGCAGATATACATGGTTGTATATGATGAAATCTAAACCTGAAGTCAAGCATATTTTGCAAAGTTTCCATGCCTATGTGCAAACACAGTTTGATAGAAAAATTAAGGTCATAAGAAGTGACAATGCCCCAGAGTTTAAAATGTCTGATTTTTATAAGCATCATCACATTGTGCATCAAACAAGTTGTTTTTATACAGCGCAGCTAAATGGTATAGTAGAGAGAAAACACCAACACATACTAGTAGTAGCTAGATCCCTCAAGTTTCAACTCAGTTACTTTCCTCTTACTGGGGGTTTGCAGTATGACATGCTATATACCTTATAAATCTCATCCCTACACCAACATTGTCTCAGAAAAGTCCTTATGAAATCCTCTTCCAACAAACTCCAACCTATCAACATATCAGAGTATTTGGCTGCTTAGCCTATGCCTATAACACTACACCAAACAGACACAAATTTACTCCAAGAAGTGTTCCATATCTATTCTTAGGAATCTCATCTACAACAAAGGGCTATAGCTTACAAAATCTGGCTACAAAAGATATCATTGTATCGAGGAATATACAATTTCTGGAGACACATTTTCCATACTCTTACCATTCAATTCATTCGACTGCCTTTGAGCCAGATGCTCATGTCCCTATCTTTCCACTCTTCCCACAACCTTGCTCACCTATCACAGACCTTCCACTAAATGCTTCTCTTTCTGCCTCTATTCCTTCCCTATCATCTGTTTCTTCATGTCCTTCTTCACAGTTTCCTTCTCATTCTTCAGATTCACCAGCACTCGATCAAGCACAATTTTCCTTGGTTACTCTTGATATTCCTCTAGTTATCAGAAATGAGGACTTATCACCAGCTTCTGCATCATCTTCTTCTACTGTTCATTCTGTATCTCCACCTTCACATAACACTCATCTGTCTTCACCAAACCATGAACAACGTGTTACAAGACTTAGAAAACAACCATCTTACCTACGTGATTATTATTGCAATAATACTACTACATCCTCTACAATTGCATCATCTGCTACATCATCGGTACACTATCCTATTGAACATTATCACTCACTAGATCAGTAAGCTCCTCAATTCAAAAGATATGTTCTTAATCTTAGTGTGCAGCAAGAGCCTCAGTCTTATCAGCAGGCAGCTGGTTCAGTGCATTGGAAGAAGGCTATGTCCTTGAGCTAGCTGCTTTGGAGGCTAATCAAACCTGGACCCTCACAACCTTGCAACCAGCAAAGAAAGATATTGGCTATAGGTGGGTTTATAAACTCAAAAGAAAGACAGATGGATCCATTGAAAGGTACAAAGCTAGATTGATGGCCAAGGGTTATACTCAGCAAGCAAGTGTTGATTATGGAGACACCTTTTCTCTTGTAGCCAAGACGACCACTGTAAGATTGGTATTAGCTCTGGCAGCCATCTAGGATGGTTTATCCATCAGCTAGATGTCAATAATGCATTTTTTCATGGAGATTTGGATCAAGAGATTTATATGACACCCCCGGAAGGTTTCTTTGCACCTCCAGGCACTGTGTGCAAGCTGACCAAGTCATTGTATGGCCTCAAGAAGGCTAACAGACAGTGGAATGCGAAAATGATCTCCTTTCTTTTATCCATAGGCTACCTTCAATCCAAGAATGATTACACCATATTTACTAAACAGAAGGACAACACCTTCTTGGTCCTTCTGTTTATGTTGATGATATTGTGGTAGCCAGTGACTCTTTGGAAGCAATCACAGTCTTAAGGTCAGTCTTCATTCTGCTTTCCAGATTAAGGATCTAGGTCAATTAAGGTATTTCCTAGGTCTTGAGGTAGCCATGTCTCGGGGGGGTTGATGATTTGTTAAAGGAAGTATACCCTTGAGCTGTTAAAAGACACTGGACACCTGGCTTCTAAACCTGCCAGTACTCCTATGGAACAAAATTTAAAACTCTCACACAATGACTCCCCAGCATTTGAAGACGTTGTCCAGTTACAGAAGATTGATTGGTAATTTTCTGTATTTGACAATCACAAGACTTGACATTAGTTATACTGTTCAAACAACTGAGTCATTTTTTGACACACCAACGAAGATGCATTGGAAGGCAGCCCAGAGGTTGCTAAGGTACCTTAAAGGAACCCCAAGACAGGGACTATTTTTCCGTAGCAGAGGGTCACTTAAGTTGACTGCTTTCTCAGATTCAGACTGGGGTGGATGTGTAGAGAGTAGAAGTTCAATAACTGGATGTTGTATGTTCTTTGGAGATGCATTGGTCTCTTGGAAGGCTAAGGAAAAAACTACGTTTTCTAAATCTTCGTCTGAAGCTGAATATGGTGCGCTTGCCTCAGCAACACGTGAGGTTCAATGGATACTCTACCTATTGAAAGACTTGCAGGTGATATATTCAGATACAATGGAGGTATTTTGTGATAATAGAAGTGCTATTTACATTGTAGAAAATCCAGTAAACCATGAAAGAACCATGCATTTAGAAATTGATTGTCACATTGTGAGGGAATGGTTTCAGAATGGAGTGATTAGGCATGTGCCAATTAGAATAGATCTTCAATTAGCGGACGTGTTCACAAAGACATTGGATTCTAAAAGGTTAAGCATCTTGACTAAAGCATTGGGTGTCTGTAATGTGTTCAGCCAGTCAAGATTGTGGGGAGTGTGAAAGGTAGCAAAGTAATAGATGACAGAAGGGAGGTGTTTATGAATGCAGGAGGAATGCAGCAACGTACTAGCGAACATAAGTGTGAAGAAGTGTGATCCAGCTCAATAAGCAAAGAACAGTTGAGCACTGTTGGATCGCAGTAAAGATCAGAGGCAGTTATGCTGTCACGTGCGGAATCAAGTGGAATGTAAGGTTGAAGAAGGGGAAATTGTTCGGAAGGAGGAAGAAGGTGGAGAAGAGAGCGGGAAGTGTTTAAATGGTGTGAATTTACTGTCCGTGATGTGCCCTAAGCCACGATTTGGATTTTCATGTTACACATTTATTATTAATAAAAGAGGTTTTATTATCATTATTGTTGGTTAGTATGTTACACAATTATGATATATGTCCCTGGTTCATTATTGTTATAGAGATAAATAATTTATAACCAGTATGAGTATTGATTTGATAATCATGAGATAATTATGTGTATGGTGATACAAATCAATCTCATAGATACTTGTTAGAGAAAGTCTATTAGATATACCCATCATGAGATTACTACATGGATTAGCGTCATAAGTAAATCTCATGATAGTCATGTTTTAATCCTTAGACTTGAGATTGTCATAGTTTCCAACATAAAGACTATTATTTTTTGACATGATCTAACGTTATCCGTAACTGGATAATAATAAAGGTCATGATTGAGTATGATAGAAATTATGTAGAGGATATTGAACAATCAACATAGAATTTGTCCATCTCTTTTGAGAGAGATATCTTTTGGCCCTTCGGTTAGTGAGACTGTGAAATGTATGGTCATGCTCAAATAAATTGATAGTGTGATCAGTATCATTTGTTTTATTAGTCTACTTAGAGATCGAGTAATCATATGTTTGAACAATAAAAGTATTACGCTAACCATGATTTATGTTCAAACTAGATATCGTGTGACAAAGAGATTAATGCATGTACTATTATTAGGCTAGTTGGACTTTACTCGTATTAATTGGGTAGTCGTAATGTCTTTCTAAAGACCAATTAGGACTTGTTGGTTTAATGGAGATTCAACCGACTGCCAATTAACATAGGCCTATCAGGTCACACACAAGAATGCTTATGGGTTGATATTAATAATATTAATATTAGATATTAATTATTATTATTATTATTTTTGTTTTTTATGATTATATATATATATGTATGTATTATCGAATAAGACCATATCTGATATGGATTTTGAATATCTTGATAAGACCATATCTGATATGGATTCTGATTGGCTTAACTAATCCGATTTGGAAACGGATTTGATGTCTATATATATCTATATATGATGGTGCATCTCGTACAAAGATAACACAAAATCATCAGAAACATAAATAGAGCTCGTTTTTTAGAAAAGCCGAGTTCTGTAGGCGTGCCGTTTCAAGAGCTAGCACTCCGGGCAGAAGCATTCGTGTGGATACTGACAGAGGGTGTTCGTGATTTCGCACCTCCTTCATCTGCGGATTTCGAATCTACAGAGGTAATTTTTGAGTTTCTTTCATCAAATTAAACATACAACATGGATCATTGGTAGGAAATCGGAGATCAAGTTTTGTTTTTCTGCTGCGCGTTTTTGCAGTGATCTTGTCTGTTTCCTAACAGTTACAAAAAATACCCTTGGATTAACAGAATACTTAACTATAGCTTAAGTGGCAAAAACGTAAAATAGTAGTTTTCTTCTTTCCCACTGTATTCACAGTATAAAACCGAATTCTGCAGTACAAGGGAATTATTCAAGCGGTTATCAATAAAATTTCAAGTTCCTTATGCAGTTTTGTCTTGCTTTCATTTCTCTTGATTCAATTTCAATCTTATGTTCAATGTTTGATAAGTTTTGTCACAACAAACCACCGTTGGGCCTCCTGTTGGACATTCAGTGAACCTCTAACCCATCTTCTAGTTATGTCAATAACCCCTCACCGTTGACGAATACGCAATAAATTTGCTTCGTCGAGGGATTAAATATAAGACCGTGCCTTCTTGATATGTGGTTAGAAAGAACAGCAATACCTTCATAGCAAGCATGATCGCATCCAGCAAAGTCCAACAAGCGGAACAATGACGCTCACATGTCCAGCCCCACTATAGTCACCACAAAATCCAACAGTGAAACAAGTATCCAACATTAGAAACCTGTAAGAAGACAATACCAAACACACGGAAAAAATAACACCAAGCCTTCACGACAACTGTGAAAAATCAAAGCAACAATCAAACGTTCAACAGCAAGTGACAAATTGCTGTGTTCAACCAAGAAGAATAACAAAGAAGCACCTATGGAGACAAAATATAATCGAACGATGAATACAGAACAGAAAGCACTTGAGAGCAGGAAAAAACATTAGAAAATAAAGGAAGCTGAGCTTCAATTGATCATCAAAACTATTTCAGCCAAAACGTCAAACGAGCTATATAAAGGCCACGACAAAAAGAGGAAGATAACCGCAAACACTGAAATTACAAGAATGTCCTTATTCTAAAAACATTACAACATATTACAAAAGGGTACATTTGTAACTTCACACGTTTAAACTCTTCCTGCGTCTTTAACTCCTTCTTCATCCGGTGACTCGCCCAGCTGCCGCAGCCACCTTCAGCTGCAACTCAAACTCCGTGGTCCCAGACATCTCTCCTTAGCCAATGAGATGATTCTAGACGTTAGTCCTCCAATCATATCATAGATTCCTATATTATCACGGATTATATTCTCTATGTATCTCAACCGCTTCACTAACTGACTTGGCTGCGCTTTCACCTTCTTCCTTGCCTTCATGTTGGTCATCTCCACATCGGTCACCAACTTTGACACATGCCCTCAAGCTTAGCTTGCTATAAGTGTTACACACTCCCATCATTATAAGCAACTGTGCCATCCTTTTACTGTCTAAAGCTTTGGTAAAAAGATCTGCCAACTGAAATTCTGTTTTCACTGGCCTCAACTTCACAGTCCCCTGCTGCACTTTCTCTTTTACAACATGACAATCAATCTCTATATGTTTTGTTCTCTCACGGAAAACTGGGTTCTCAGCTATGTATATTGCACTTTTAATATCACAGAACAATTCAACATGGTCCTGCCTTGTGACCATAAGATCTCTAGCCAAGAAAATCAACCACTGCACTTCACACACTGCCATCGCCATAGCCCTATATTCAGCTTCCACTGAAGACCCTGAAACCGTGGTTTGTTTCTTCGCTTTCCAAGTACAATAGCCTGTAACTGATCTCTTTGTTTCCTGGCGTCCTGCCTAATCCGAATCCACAAACCCCTTCAATCTAAGCTCTCCACTGCTGGACAACAAGATACCTTGCCCAATGGATCCTTTCAGATATCTTAGGACTCTGTGCACTCCCCTCCAATGATTCACAGTAGGACAGTCTAAGAATTGGCTCAGCTGTTGCACACTGAATGTTATATATGGCCTTGTTATGGTAAGATAGATCAATTTCCCCACAAGCTTTCTATATTCAGTGACATTATCTAAATAAAATTTATATAAATATAATAAAGTAGACCTTTTAGTAAAACATCGAATAGGCCTTTAGCCCATGGACGCCTTGGATCGAAAATTTTCATTAACGAATGAGTCATAGGATTTCATTCTAGCTCTGTTCCGCTGCCCTCTAAAAAAAAGAAAAATGAGGGAAGACTTTGATTTTATCGCCTTGGTTTTTCCAAGAAGAAAGAATGGGATGGGCATTTTGCTTGAGCTAAGTCAAGCTTTTTCCAAGTCTTGTAAAGACTGGCTACCTAGTTACACTACCTCACTGTACACTTTCTATATA
>AP025058.1:18172519-18235084 GCA_036186865.1 Eustoma russellianum | reverse complement strand
ATTTTACATATTAGTGTGGGCTTTGACGCCAGGATTTGAGTTACACCTTGAAATATAGCCTCATAGATCAAGCAAATAATATATTTATATAAAATTTATATAAATATAATAAAGTAGACCTTTTAGTAAAACATCGAATAGGCCTTTAGCCCATGGACGCCTTGGATCGAAAATTTTCATTAACGAATGAGTCATAGGATTTCATTCTAGCTCTGTTCCGCTGCCCTCTAAAAAAAAGAAAAATGAGGGAAGACTTTGATTTTATCGCCTTGGTTTTTCCAAGAAGAAAGAATGGGATGGGCATTTTGCGTCTCCATGAAATAACTTGGCATGACTTTCCATAAGGGTGAATGTTGGTTTAGAGCCTAGAAATCTTGCTTGTTCTAAAAGTTGCAGTGTATACTTTCTCTGGTTTATAACTATTCCTTTTTGAGACTTGGCCACCTCAATTCCAAGAAAGTACCTCAATTCCCCCAGATTCTTGATATGAAACTCTATGTCCAATGCCTTTATGATCCCTTCAATCTTATCTAAGTTATTCTTGCCACAATTACATCATCAGCATAAACCAGCAATATTAATAATGAATCACCTGATAATCTGGTACATAAGGTATAATAGTTCTTGGACTGACAGAAACCCAATAAGATGAGAAAGCTAGTCACCTTGGCATTCCATTCCCTGCTTGCTTGTTTCAAGCCATATAAAGATTTTTATAGTTTACATACAGTGTCATGTTGTCCTATTGACATGCCAAGAGGTGCAAACATACCTATCTCTTCAGGCAAGTCACCATGTAAAAATGCATTGCTAACATCTAGTTGATGCACATGCCAGCCAAGTCTAGATGTCAAGGCCAGGACCATCCTAACTGTGGTCATTTGGGCCACTGTCGAAAAGGTGTCTTGATAATCCACTCCAAGTTGTTGTGTGTAACCTTTTGCAACAAACCTGGCTTTATACCTATCCACAGAACCATCAGAGTTATACTTGACCTTATACACCCACTTACACCCAATAGCTTTCTTTCCTGGGGGAAGCTTTATCAATGTCCAGGTTTTATTATTCTCAAGGGCTGTTATTTTATCGTCCATAGCCTTCTGCCATTAAGGAGAGCTAGATGCCTCTACAAAGGAGTCAGGTTTTGTTTGCATACTAATGTTCAATGCATATGCTTTGGTGCTAGAGATTCAAAGGAGATATATTTGGATAGTGAATGTGGAGTGGTAAGTTTTGATCACACAGTTGACGTAGAGTTTGAATCAGTTTGCCTTGAGGTAATTTGGTTACAGTAGTATTCTTCAAGATATTTAGGGGCTTGCCTTGTACGACTTGGTTTGGCTACTGGTATATCAATCTGAATGGACTTTATGGCCCTCTCAGGAGATAATACGAGATTATCTGTTCTTGGGCTTGATTGTGCCATTTCTTGTGGTAGAGGGATAGGATCATGTTCCTTGACTGGTTGGGATGACAAAAGTGACTAAGGTGATGAGTTGGGTGGATCATTTATTGGAGTTCCACTATCAATCGGGTAGGTAGTATTATGACTGGGTTCAGGAGATGGAATATGATTATGAGGTTCAGAAGAATTATGGAAATGAGATTGATTGGTCTGAGGAGGAGAAGTGACTGTTGATGGGCAACTGACATTACATGGCAAGTCGAATTCTGAAGTCAAGCTAGACATAGCTTTGTTCTCAAATGGAAAAATGTTTTCATGGAAGGTAACGTCTCTTGATATGAACACATCTTTAGTTGTCAAGTCTTGTAGAATGTGACCTTTTGTAGTGTGTGACATTCCCAGGAAAATACTTTTTCTAGCTCTAGGAGTGAATTTTTCTTTGGATGGAGAGACATTTGTCGTAAAACATAGATAACCGAAGACTCTAAGGTGACTATATGAAGGAGATTTGTTGAAAAGTATTTGGTAACGAGTTTTCTGACTGAGCAGAGGAGATGGAGTCAGGTTGATAAGATAAACCGCATGTTGTACACGAAATTCCCAATAACTGGCTGGGACTTGGGCCTGAAATTTTAACGCTCTAGCCACATTGAGGATGTGTTGGTGTTTTCGTTCAACTAGTCTATTTTGATGTGGGGTATATACACAGCTGGTTTGATGGACTATGCCTTTGATGCAAAGAATGGGTTCGTCTTAAATTCAATCACGTTATCAGTCCTTATGACTTTTATGTGTTGTTCAAACTGGACATCAACATATGCACAGAAGCTTTCAATGATGCTTCTAGTTTCAGATTTGGATTTCATCAAGTATACCCAACAGTATCTAGAGAAGTCATCAACAATAGTGAGGAAGTAATGATGTTTATACATTGTGGGGCATTTGTATGGACCCCATATATCCATGTGTACAAGGCAGAAAAAAGAATCAGAAACTTGAGAAATACCAAATGGAGTTCTTTTCTACTTAGCTAGGGGACATACAGTACAGTTGAGGAATGTAAGTATACATCTATTTGAGGATCCATTTTGCTAATTTCTAGAAGCCTGGAGTGAGAGGGATGTCCAAGCCTTCAGTGCGAAAGAAATGACTCTGAAGCAACATCATAAACCTGGGATATATTGTTCTGGATACTCATGTGATATAGGCCCTGTCTAACCTTAGCTAAACCAATCATCCTTTTGCTGGAATGATCCTGAAGCATACACATATTAGAGTGAAATGTCAGGTCTATGTCACCATTCTTTGTGAGTTGGCTAAGGGAGAGTAGATTGAAAGAAAAGGAAGGAATATTGTAGGATATCATTAAGTGTTAAGTAAGGGTGGATACACACTGTGCCAACGTGAGTGACTGGGGCTAAGTTATTGTTTGGCAACTTGACTGACACAGACTTCACTGGGTGATAGGAGATAAAAGAAGACAAGGAATGGCATATATGATCTTTAGCACCATAGTCCAATATCCATACACACGAATCAGTGTAAGACACATTACCTGCTGCTTGCGTTGAGAAATATGTTTGGATAATTTTCAAAGTCATGATTTTAAGTGGTGAATACTTAAAAATGTCACACATGGTGCTATGTGTGATTAAAAGTTGAAAAAGTTGAAAAAGTTGACATCGATCTCTCAGGTTGTTGCACATCAATCGATCTATGTACATAGATCTCTCACATCGATCGATCTATGTAAGGCAGAAAAGTTTAAGACCTTTCTGTGAGACATCGATCTCTAAACCTGAGACACATCGATCGATCAATGTACATCAAACCCTCACTTCGATTGATCGATGTTGGTCAGAGGCAAACTCTGAAGCTTCTGTGAGACATCGATATCTGAAGCTGAGACACTTGGATCGATCGATGTTTAGGATTTTTAGAAATAATTTTCTAAAATATGTTAAAATTGTTGTTTTCATTTGTATATGATTCATATATGTTCATTATGTGATTATTATATGTTTTTGATGATTATAAATACATTGTGACTAATGTGCCTTGGAAGTTTCTACAACTTACCAAAAAGGGCAAAATTGGTATTTTGAGTTTTATAGGAATATGATATGGTGGAAGTATTTCAAGAGCATATTCTTATACTATTTATGATGAAAAAGTTGGTATCATGGTTATTTCTGACCATCGGGTTCATTTCTGGAATTTTCTCACACCATGTGTATTTTGGTCATTTTACCTCCGAGGGTATTTTTGGTATTTTCACTCAAGGAATCTCTTGAGCATATTATTATCTTCATTCTGGAGCTGAGTTATTATTATTTTGAAGATAATATGGTGATTCTCTATTTTATTCTCTCACATGATGATATTATTGACTATAGCTGGATATGTGACGATTTGAGATGTCACATTGCATATTTTCTTGAAGACCCTCTTATATATGTTATAAGAGAGTATTTATCATCGTTATTCAGAGATATTAAAGATGTCAAAGGTGTGGAAATGTTCATGACATATAAGAAGAAATATTGGGAATTTCGATGTTACACGTTGACAAAATCTTGTCAACTATTATCTATTGATTTCTTCTTCAAAAATCTGAGTTGCTACATATATATATCTATTGAAAAACATGTATATTCAGATGTATATGATGGTGTATTCATTTTATGAGTTGGAGACAAGTGGACCAACCAAAAAGGAGGTAGTTGGCAAAATTGCCAACTTGGAAAATTAAAAAAAATTTGAATTTGTAGCCAACGACTACATGGTTGAAAAATGGCTGATTTTGGGGTCAACCTCTCAGTCTTCACATGTCCTATTTTCAAGCCTAGAAGTTGAGGTTTTCCTGTGGCATTATCCCTCTTATTTTCTTCATTTTACAAAGGATAACTAAAAGGATTTTTCTTGGAAAATTGCAAGTAGCAAACGGCTACTAGGATGAAGTCTTGGAGCTGATTTTTTTATTTGAATTTGTCAAATCCCACATACCTATTCTTGTGCGAAGAAGTTGAGGTATTATCTTCTCCATATTATCTATATTTTGCAAAGGATAAATGAGACTATGCCAAGGTGGAAAAATCGGCCAACAAGGTGTATCCAAGGTGGACCAATTATGTTGTTTCATTTTGCCAAGTGTACAAAGGCCAACCAATGAGGAGAAGACATTTGGACTTGAGTATCAAGATGGTGACACATTGAAAGTCTTATCTCCAAGGCTCAAATCACACTATAAATAGAGGCAATGGTGAAGAAGATGAAACACACTTGAAGCTCACAAGCATTTGTTGAATTGTCTAGCTTTCATCTTCAACTTCTTGTTGTTATTGTTTCATTCATTGTAGCAAATGTGTTCTTGTTGTATCATGGTGAGCTACAAGCCTCTTGAGCTTCATTTGTAAGATTGATTAGCCATCTTATAAGGCTATATGAATAGGTGTTAGAGGTGTTGCAACTAAGTGTTGCCTAGAAGGTGATTATCCAACTCTTGAGTAGGGTTGGTGTATAACACAAGGATCAAACTTGGCTCTTGTTGTAAGGTGTTAATTTCATAGTAAAATCCAAGGAAAGGTGTTCCTTGGGACTGGAGTAGGTCACATTGACCGAACCAGGATAAATCTTCGATGTTCTTCTCTTGTTTCTTTATTTCTGTTTTTCTACCCGTTTTTATTGCAGATTTCACACAATTTCTCACGTTTTGAAAAATAGTTAAACATTTTCAAAATTTGTGATTTTTGGTGGAGTCATAGTTCAGACTTTTAGCTTTTATTTGCAATAAGAATCACTTGATTTGAGCAAGGGAACATTAGTCTTTCAGTCTTTGCAAGATAACTGCTCCAATCTGCCTGTAATCTTACAAGTTTAGAGAAAACTTAAATTATGTATTTATCAAGAATTGTTCAAGGTCAGAGCCTTTTGGAAACTTCATCTACATATCCTAAGGAGTGTTTTGATACAAAGATCAACCTTTTTGGTTGAGTATTCAAAGAGAAACATCTTTTGCAAAATCAACAACATTCTCTCCAATTCTGTCCAGATTGACCATCTGAATCTTTTTATTTGTTTGAAGGGCCAACGATCTTATTTTTGTCTGAGTTTTGGACAGAGTCTTTTTAACGCATTGAAGTTATATTCTGGAAAGTTTCATAATTTTTGGAGTTGTGTACAATTAGTTTTGATTTTTTCAAATACGGGTTCTGAATCTGAGGTGGTCTCAGATTCTGTTTTCAAAGGGGATTTTTACAAAGGGTAGTAGTGTAATTTCCGCTAACCACTATTCACCCCCCTCTAGTGGCGTTTATTGCAGGTGCACGGTCCAACATTTGATATTAGAGCTAGACCAACACCACTCAAAAGAAGCAAGACTCAACACTGTACGAACAATACAAGGCCAAGAAACAATAACTCATTATATACTGCTTCTCTCAAATCCAAGGTATATACAGTGGCTATTGTATCTCACAAAGATGAGTTGGAAGGTATGTCTACACAACACCCTCCTCTTTTTGATGGTAATAATTTTGTTCATTGCAAACTAAGATTGAGGATATTCTTAATGGCTATAGACATTGATTTATGGTCTATAGTTGAAGATGGACCGTACATTCCAATGAAAGTTGTACAAGTTAGTGGAGTCACTAAAGAGGTTGAAAAATATAAAAGTGAATGGTCATCGGATGATAAAAAGAAAATGTCCATGAATGCTAAAGCTATGCAATTACTCTTGAATGGACTTACGACTTCTGAAGCAGGATATGTTTCAAATTGCACAAGTGCACACGATATGTGGAAATCACGTGTATTAAAGCATGAAGGTACTAGTGGTGTTAAAGAGTCAAAAATAAACATGCTTATGACTGAATTAGAGTCTTTTAAAATGTTGCCAAACGAATCCATAACATCTATGGATTTGAGGATTACTAGCATTTTTAATGCCCTTGAAGCTTTAGGCAAATCATTAACGAACAGTGAAAAAGTTCAAAAGGTGCTACGAAGCCTTCCTGCTGAATGGGATCCAAAGGTAACTGCAATTGAAGAGACAAAGTCAATCACTAAGATGGATGAATTGGTCGGATCTCCTAAAGTCTATGAGGTAAAACTAAACCAATGGAAGTCCGAGTCATCTAAATCATCAAGTAAGTTTATAGCTTTCAAAACAACTGAAACACATACAAATAGTGATGATAGTAATAGTGATATTGAATTAGATGATGACTTGATATTAATAGCAAGAAAACTTAGGAAGTTTTTCAAACGTCCTAATAGGAATAGACAATGTTCTTCATGTTCTTCTTCTCAACCTAGGAAAAATAACACAAACAAATGGTATAATAAAGAATTAAAGTGTTATGAATGCGGTCAAAAAGGACATATTTCATACGATTGTCCCACGAAGAAAAATAATAATAACAACAACAATAATAAACAAGCCAAGGACAATGAGGCACAAATGACAAATCCAAAGGAGTCTAAGGCAAGGAAAGGGAAACGAGCAATGAAGGTGAAGTAGAGAAAAAGGGGTTTGAGTGATTTCAAAATATGTGATTTAAATGGGCATGACAAAAACGTGTGCATAATATAAATGTGTGCATGATATATTGCTTATTACTTGCCATATTTAGCTCATATATAATGTTGCCGTACTAACGAGCCATGAAGCGTTAAAGTTTACATCATATGGCAAACATTTGTTGTGTTTACACTATTTTCAGGTGCCATCATTAATGAACTAAACTAGTTCATTAAGTGAAGTACTTAGTTAAATAAACTGAGTAGTTCATTAAAGGAACTTACATTTGGAAAAGGCATAAAGGCAACAAGGCTAAGGAAGGAAAGTCTCCTCCTCCTCCCCTCATTTAATATGAACGCCTATATACATACATAAATACATATTTTATGATTTTTTTTAGAAGGCACATACACATGTATTCCAACGTACTACCGACACATTATATATTACGTACGTACGTTAACGTCACACCATCATACTTAACTCATATTTATGAGTATATTCAGGTCTTATGTCATATGATATAAGTCATGGTGATGACAAATTAAATACGACACGTTAAAAGGTTCTAAACCAAAAATTGTCGTATCGGGCGAATACCGAAACTTCGCCAACGTGTCACGTACTTGCAATAAATAGATGGCCAGCCCCTACACATCAAAAATGCTCAAAAATTTCGTGGCGATGATGAAAATTCCAGCCGTAAAATCATTCCATGTTGGCACACACAAATCACCCCACATTAAGGCCAAGTTATGGAGATTCCAATTTTAATTTTGTCACATGTTAATGGCACCACTTTAGACCAGCCAAGTGATGAGAATTAAAGTTTATATTATATATATTATGTGTAACATAATATATATAACATGTGCAAAAAGTTGGAATTTAATTAGAGAAAAATTGGGTAATCGATAAATATCAAAAATTCGGTTTTTTACGTACACAACACATGGAACATTTTTGGCACATCATACGACACGTATCTAGACACTTTTTACATATGTCATACATCTTAAAGTGTTCTAGAAAATTACATTAAGGGCTGATTGGAATATAACATGTGTGTATTATTAAATGTGCACTATTTTACAAAGTTAGCAAAAATAAATTTCAGCACATGCATATACACTTGCACACGACTAATACAGCTGAGATGGAGCATATGTGGAGCCTTGTTGGCATATTGATTGGTCAAGAATCAATCATACAATGTTGGTGACTTAAAGAAAGAAGCTACAAATGGTAAAATTTCAAACTTTGACTCATTTGTAACACATGCTGAAAATTTCAGCATGTGCACTATATGTTGGCCGATTTTCATCTCCAAAAATAGATATATTTTATGTCTTGAATTATGTGGTTAATTGGAAGAAGAAATGGAAGTAATTTGAATAAGTTTCAAAGCCATAAAGTGTGATATCTTGAATATCACACATGCTGAAATTTTTCAGCATGTGTTGAATGTGTGTTGAACGTTTTCTAGGCCATATTGATGTCCAAACTTCATTTACAATTTGATAAGAATATTTGATACTAATTGGTGATTCATTTTAAAGAGAAAAATCAAAGAAGAATGGAAATAATTTGAATTAAGGAGACATGTATCACATGCTGAAATTTCAGCATGTTAACTAGCTTAATGTCCGATTTTTTCCCCTTTTGTGAATAGATATTATCTTGCTAACTTTATGTGACAATCTTGTGGATTATGGAAATTATTCTATGTTGATTTTGTCACATGTTTTTAGTGAAATATTCAGATTTTCCAAGTCATCAAATGATGACAACATTCAACCAATCATGAAGTGCCAAGTAAGCAAAGGTTAAATGATCATCCAATGAGAAGGTGTCAAGTAAGCAAGATCATGTCACATTGATGTCATATATTCTCCCAAGGACTTAGAAGATAATTTTCAAGAGGGGAAGGCACATAGAGGGGGACGGCCATTCAAGCTTAAAAGGAAAGAAGATGAGCAAAAACAAAAGACAAGAACAAGCATTACAATCTTGAGATCAAAAACGCCTAGTCTCTCTTCTTCTACACTCTGTCTTTCTTCTTCTTGAAAGCCTATTGTACTTATATTCTTATTCTTGAATAGGCTTGTATTAAACCACCACATACTCTTTATCTTTGTAAAAGATTGATCAAGGTGTGATCAATTTTCAATCTTGCAAGGTGGTGGTGTTCGTGTGAATTGTATTCGTCGTACAAGGTTTGTAAAGGGTTGGAGTTGGTGTCTAACTCCATCAACCCTGTGGTAAGGTGTATTGCGTGTGTGTGAGTAGTGTGAACCAAGGAAGGTGTTTCTCGAAGACTAGAGTATGTTGTTTATAACCGAACCAGTATAAAATTCTCGGTGCCATTTACTTTCTGCACTTATATTCTGTTTCGGCACTGTTTACTCTCTTTGTTTACGTTCGTAAAAAATAGTAAACGATTTTCAAAAATCACAAAAAATTTTAAAAAACATAGCCACACTTCTAAGGGTTAATTTGGCTCAAGTTTGAACACTTTTGGATAAGTATAAGTCACTCAAACATCCAAAGTTCTGAGACTAGTGCAGTCTGATTTGCAGGCTTCCAAAGGTTGAGACTTTGAGTGTATTTGACTAACTTCCCGAAAGCATTTTTCAAAACTGTTTCAACCCATTCAAATACAACATATAAGGGGTTATTGGTTAAAATTTCAGAGCAATTGGATTTAAGAACAAATAGGAATAAATTTTTCAAAACAGTCTACCGTTTCTGGCAGATTCGTGTAGTCTGACCACCCACGATTTTTGAAGGGGTTAAAGGTTGAATTTAAATCTGAAATTTTTAGGAGACCCTCATAACATCTGAGGCTAAGTTATCTTAAAATTTCAGAAATTTTGAAGACCTAAAACCTAGTTCTAAAAACATCTTAAAACTGGTTCTGAAAACAGAATCTGTTTTCAGAAGTTGAGTTGTTTGGTTTAAAACAAATTTTAAAAACCACACTTTCCGCACCAAGTATTCAACCCCCCTTCTAGGGGTGCCTTGCAGATCCTACAAGTGGTATCAGAGCGCAGGAACACTCACTACAAAGGATCCAATGATTCAGTGAGATGGCAACCACAAATCTCAAAACCGAGCAAGAAGGTATGTCGAGCCAAAGGCCTCCTCTTTTTGACGGTGAGTCTTTCATTCAATGAAAACTAGGAATGAAGCTTTTTCTTATGGCAATAGATATTGATCTTTGGTCGATTATAGAAGATGGTCCTTTTGTCCCTTCTAAGTTATCTACCGTAGACAGAGTCATACTAGAAGTTGTCAAACCTAGACAAGAGTACACTAGTGATGATAAAAAGAAACTTAGCATGAATGCTAGGGCTATGCAATTTCTCTTGAATAGATTAAGTAAAAGTGAGTCTAGTTATGTCTCAAAGTGTTCAAGTGCACAAGAAATGTGGAGGATACTAGAAATGAAACACGAAGGCACGAGTCAAGTAAAAGAGTCTAAGATAAACATGCTTATGTCCACACTTGAGTCGTTTAAACTATTGCCTAATGAATCTATTGTTGATATGGATCTTCGTTTGACTAACATCTATAATTCTCTTGAGTCTCTTGGTAAAGCTTTTACCATGCAGAAAAAAGTACAGAAAGTCTTACGAAGCCTTCCATCGGAGTGGGACCCTAAAGTAACCGCAATATAAGAAAGCAAAGAAACGAAATCAATAAAGATGGAAGAGTTAAGTGGGTCTCTTAAAGTGTATGAAAATAAACTCACCATACGGAAATCGGAATCATCTAAACAAGGTAAAGCTATTGCTTTTAAATTAAATGAATACGTCTCTACTTCTTCCGATCACGTAGATGATAGTAATTCTAAATCGTATAATGATGACCTAATTCTATTGGCTAAAGGCTTAAGAAAATTTATGAGAAGGTCATTTAGAAACAAAAATAAGGGTACTACAACTAAAAGAAATAAAAGAAAGTCAAATGATAAAGATGTTAAATGTTATGAATGTGGCAAATTTGGACATTTATCATATGACTGCCCCAATAAAGAAAAGCAAACAAATAAATACCCTGACAAGGAGCGGAACAAGAATAGACTCGTCTCAGAACCCAAGCAAAGGAAACGTGCTCTAAAGGCCTCCACCTGGAGTGATACATCGGATTCCGAGACTAAACCGAAGAAGAGACTGCACAAGTATGCTTTGTGTCTAAAGCATCTAATGAGGTATCATCTGATTCTAATTCTGACTCTGAGCCTTCTTATGATGATCTTTTTAGTCAGTATTTAGAACTGCATAAATTCACTAAGACTCTCGCTAAGGAAAAGAAGCGATGAATTGAAGACAAGAAACTGTTAGAATCTTCTAACGAGAATCTTGTCGCTCAATTAAACGATTCAAAGAAAGAGTCATCATGCATCATCACTGCATTAAAGACAGAGATTTCATCATTAACCACTCAAAACAACGAAATGAAATCCGAGATATCAAATTTGAAATCAAGGAATATAGATCTAGAGAAAATGATGAAACAGTTTGATATAGGATCTAATATGCTGCATCGTATTATCTTATCTCAAAAGCATGACATTAACAAAACGGGTTTGGGATACGTTGATACTCATGAAGTATCCACCAAACCAACTAAGTTTGTTGTGTCTAAGAAAGTAGGCACCCCAAAGCCTCAAATGGCGTCTAAGATGATGCACAAGCCGGCTCTTCCCTCATCACGCCCCACCTCCTCTTCGTATCATGTGAAATGCAATTTTGTACTTTATAGATATGAAAAGAAAAGAGTGATGCATACACGACATTCATATCATCCACGCACTACGCACACACACACAAGGACATATCAAAAACGTCCTTCGTTCAATAAGTATAAAGGAGTTCTTGGGCAAAGGCCCAAACTGCATTCACCACATGTCTACTATATCGCACCTTCATCTACATTCTTGCCATTTGCTCAACAGAGAAGGATCACCCAAGTATGGGTACCGAAAGGTAATTTTACCAAGAGGTGATTAACTAACTCGAAAGGACCCAATGTTAAAAGGGTACCTAAATCATCTTTGCACATTGCAAGGAGCCCACACATCGAAAGATACAACTATAAAGTGGTTCCTTTACAGTGGCTGCTCGAGGCACATGACGGGTGACCCGAGCTTGTTCACAAAATTAAAGGTCATAAAAGGCAGATCTGTGACATTTGGAGACAATAACGAAGGCAAGATCATCGGAAAAGGTACAATAGGAAACCCAATCACTCTTCAAATCTCCGACGTCTATTTGATAAGCGACTTATCTTACAATCTCCTTAGCATTTCTCAATTTATTGACAATGGCTTTGATGTGTGCTTCACTCACCCTTACTGCAATATAATAAATAAAAATGGAGAAACCGTTTTAAAAGAAAAACGAGAAGGTAACATTTTTACGCTTTCTATGGATGATGTGGTAGATGCTAAAGTTAAGTGCTTTATGTCAAATGAACCCAATGTGAATTTATGGCATAGACGTTTAGGACACATTGGTATTTCCAAACTAGAAAAACTCCAACGAAAGAACTTAGTACAAGGATTGCCTACACTTGATTTAGACAACTTTAGGTTGTGTGAATCTTGCATAAAAGGCAAACAAACACGTGAGTCACTTAAGCCTAAAAATGAAATAAGCACGACTAGAGTCTTAGAACTACTACACGTTGATTTGTTTGGTCCTAGTTGCACCACAAGCCTTGGTGGGCGCCACTATGCATGCGTGATTGTTCATGATTTTTCTCGTTATACTTGGACTTTATTTCTTGCACATAAGGATGATAGTGCCATTGAAATTGCGAAATTAATTAAACAACTTGAAAATCAATATGGTGTCAATGTGAAAAGGATAAGAAACGATAGAGGTGGTGAATTTAAAAACAAAGATATGATTTCATTTTGCGAAGAAAAAGGAATCAAGCATGAGTTTTCGCCACCTAGAACTCCATAATTAAATAGAGTAGTAGAAAGAAAGAATCGAACATTACAAGAAATCGCTAGGACTATGTTATGCGAAAATAAATTGCCTAGATTTCTGTGGACGGAAGCCATAAATTGTGCATGCTACATAGTAAATCGCCTATCTATAAGAAAGAAAATAAACAAGATGCCTTATCAGATATTGAATGATCGCATGCCTAAGATTGACTATTTTCGTGTGTTTGGATGCAAATGTTTTGTTTTGAATACAAAAGATAATTTAGATAAATTTGAATCTAAATCAATTGAATGCATCTTTGTTGGTTATTCTATAAATTCAAAAGCATATAGATGTTATGATCCTCTCACTAGACAAATCATAGAATCTATTCATGTGAAGTTTAATGAATTCAGTGAAATTGATAAAGATAACGAATATGATGATGACTTTGAATCGAAACCCGTGTTGAATGAAGATGATGGAACGTTTGATATGCATGACATGAATGACACACTAGAAATGCATGATAACTTAGAAATGCATGATAACATATAAAACAATCAACCAAGATGGCATAGAGATCGCCCACATGATCTCATCATGGGCGACATCACTCACAGCGTGCAACCACGTAGAAGAATTACTTCGGATGAAATAAATCAATTTCATGCTATGATTTCTGAAATTGAACCCAAAAATGTGCATGATGCCTTGAGTGATTCTTCTTGGATTGATATGCTATGCATGATGAGCTTAATCAATTCTTTAGAAATGATGTATGGGATTTAGTGCCTCGACCACAAGATAAGACCATAATAGGCACAAAGTGGGTGTTTAGAAATAAAATGAATGAAGAAGGAAAGGTCGTTAGGAATAAAGCTAGACTTATAGCACAAGGCTATAATCAAGAAGAAGGAGTTGACCACGACGAAACATTTGCACCCGTAGCACGTTTAGAAGCTATACGACTCTTACTTGCTATTGCTTGCATGAAAGATTTCAAATTATATCAAATGGACGTAAAAAGTGCATTCCTAAACGGATTTTTACAAGAAGAAGTATACGTGAAGCAACCACCCGGTTTTGAAGATTTAAAACATCCCGATCACGTGTACAAACTAAAGAAGGCACTATACGGACTAAAGCAAGCCCCGAGAGCATGATATGATTGTTTTGCTACTTTCCTTTTACAAAATGATTTTAAATGAGGTACTATAGATAGTACACTATTTTTGAAACAAGATAAATCGGATTTACTTATTATTCAAATCTACGTTGATGACATTATTTTTGGTTCTACCTCACATAAACTTGTTGAAGATTTTGAAAATTGCATGAAATCCGAATTCGAAATGTCTATGATTGGTGAACTTAACTATTTTCTTGGCTTGCAGATTAAGCAAACGAGTAAAGGCATTCACATAAGTCAAGCTAAATACATAACTGACATGCTTAAAAAGTTCAACTTTGATAATTTGAAACCATCCCCCACCCCTATGAGTGTCACCACCAAATTGGATAAGGATGAACGAGTAAAGGCATTCACATAGGCCTGATATCATGTTCAGTGTATGCATGTGTGCACGTTTTCAGAGTCAACATAAGGTGTCACACTATAATGCAGTAAAAAGAATATTCTGTTATATTAAGCACACGCCCACCTTAGGAATTTGGTACGATAAGGATTCCGAATTTAACTTACATGCTTCTACTGATGCAGATTATGGTGGCTGCAAAATAGATAGAAAGAGCACGAGTGGGACTTGCCAACTTATAGGAAACTCACTCATTTCATGGTTTTCCAAAAAGCAAGCAAGCGTTGCTTTGTCCACTACTGAGGTTGAGTATATGGCACTTAGCCTTTGCTGCACATAGTTGTTGTGGATAAAACAACAAACTCTCGGACTTTGGAATTACCGTAAATAGAATCCCTATATACTGTGATAGTATGAGTGCCATCAATCTATCTAAAAACCCCGTGTTACACTCTAAGGCTAAACATACAGAAGTACGCTATCACTTACTTCGTGATCACGTAAACAATGGTGATATTGTCATAGATCACGTACGCACAGAAGCACAAGTAGCGGATATCTTTACCAAAGCCTTAAATCAAGCCACATATAAATCTCTTCGTTCTAAATTAGGCATGATTTCAGCTGATATGATTTGATTTGACGTGATTTGATTTTCTTTCCTTATTTACAGGTATCTTTTGATTTACTTTCCAAAATAAAGGGGGAGAGAAAGCATGATTTAAGGGGGAGAGAGAAAGATACTAATACTGATTGCATAAATCAAGGGGGAGCGGATACGAAATTTAAATTTCGAATATTGAATTTATGCATAATTGAAGGAGGAGCGATAGGATTTAAATCATGTACATGAGTTATTTTGAAAATCATCAAAAGGGGGAGATTGTAGAGAAAAAAGGGTTTGAGTGATTTCAAAATATGTGATTTAAATGAGCATGACAAAAACATGTGCATAATATAAACGTGTGCATGATATATTGCTTTTTACTTGCCATATTTAGCTCATATATAATGTTGCCGTACTAACGAGGCATGAAGCGTTAAAAATTACATCATATGGCAAACATTTGTTGTGTTTACACTATTTTCAGGTGCCATCATTAATGAACTAAACTAGTTCATTAAGTGAAGTACTTAGTTAAATAAACTAAGTAGTTCATTAAAGTAAGCTACATTTGGAAAAGGCACAAAGGCAACAAGGCTAAGGAAGGAAAGTCTCCTCCTCCTCCCCTCATTTAGTATGCACGCCTATATACATACATAAATACATGTTTTCTGATTTTTTTAAAAGGCACATACATATGTATTCCAACGTACTACCGACACGTTATATACTACGTATGTACGTTAACGTCACACCATCATACTTAACTCATATTTATTAGTATATTCAGGTCTTATATCATATGATATAAGTCATGGTGATGACAAATTAAATACGACACGTTAAAAGGTTCTAAACCAAAAATTGTCATATCGGACGAATACCGAAACTTCGCCAACGTGTCACGTACTTTCCATAAATAGATGGCAAGCCCCTACACTTCAAAAATGCTCGAACATTTCGTGGCTATGATGAAAATTCCAGCCGTAAAATCATTCCATGTTGGCACACACAAATCATCCCACATTAAGGCCAAATTGTGGAGATTCCAATTTTAATTTTGTCACATGTTAATGGCGCCACTTTAGACAAGCCAAGTGCTGAGAATTAAAGTTCATATTATATATATTATGTGTAACATAATATATATAACATGTGCAAAAAGTTGGAATTTAATTAGAGAAAAATTGGGTAATCGATAAATATCAAAAATTTGGTTTTCTACGTACACTACACATGAAACATTTTTGGCACATCATACGACACGTATCTAGAAACTTTTTACATATGTCATACATCTTAAAGCATTCTACAAAATTAAATTAAGGGCTGATTGGAATATAACATGTGTGTATTATTAAATATGCACTATTTTACAAAGTTAGCAAAAATAAATTTCAGCACATGCATATACATTTGCACACGCCTAATACAGCAGAGACGGAGCATATGTGGAGCCTTGTTGGCATATTGATTGGTCAAGAATCAATCACACAATGTTGGTGACTTAAAGAGAGAAGCTACAAATGGTAAGATTTCAAACTTTGACTCATTTGTAACACATACTGAAAATTTCAGCATGTGCACTATATGGTGGCCGATTTTCATATCCAAAAATAGACATATATTATGTCTTGAATTATGTGGTTAATTGGAAGAAGAAATGGAAGTAATTTGAATAAGTTTCAAAGCCATAAAGTGTGATATCTTGAATATCACACATGCTGAAATTTTTCAGCATGTGTGGAATGTGTCTTGAACGTTTTCTAGGCCATATTGATGTCCAAATTTCATTTCCAATTTGATAAGAATATTTGCTACTAATTGTTGATTCATTTTAAAGAGAAAAATCAAAGAAGAATGGAAATAATTTGAATTAAGGAGACACGTATCACATGATGAAATTTCAGCATGTTAACTAGCTTAGTGGCCGATTTTTCCCCTTTTGTGAATAGATATTATCTTGCTAACTTTATGTGACAATCTTGTGGATTATGGAAATTATTCTATATTGATTTTGGCACATGTTTTTAGTGAAATATTCAGAATTTCCAAGTCATCAAATGATGACAACATTCAACCAATCATGAAGTGCCAAGTAAGCAAAGGTTAAATGATCATCCAATGAGAAGGTGCCAAGTAAGCAAGATCATGTCACATTGATGTCATATATTCTCCCAAGGACATAGAAGATAATTTTCAGTAGGGGAAGGCACCTAGAGGGGGATGGCCATTCAACCTTAAAAGGAAAGAAGATGAGCAAAAACAAAAGACAAGAACAAGCATTACAATCTTGAGATCAAAAACGCCTAGTCTCTCTTCTTCTACACTCTCTGTCTTTCTTCTTCTTGAAAGCCTATTGTACATATATTCTTATTCTTGAATAGGCTTGTATTAAACCACCACATACACTTTATCTTTGTAAAAGATTGATCAAGGTGTGATCAATCTTCAATCTTGCAAGGTGGTGGTGTTCGTGTAAATTGTATTCGTCGTACAAGGTTTGTAAAGGGTTGGAGTTGGTGTGTAACTCCATCAACCCTTTGGTAAGGTGTATTGCGTGTGTGTGACTAGTGTGAACCAAGGAAGGTGTTTCTCGAAGAATGGAGTAGGTTGTTTATAACCGAACCAGCATAAAATTCTCGGTGCCATTTACGTTCTGCACTTATATTCTGTTTCTGCACTGTTTACTCTATTTGTTTACATTTGTAAACAATAGTAAACTATTTTCAAAAATCATGGAAATTTCTAGAAACATAGCCACACTTCTTAGGGTGAATTTGGCTCAAGTTTCAACCCTTTTGCATAAGTATAAGTCGCTCAAACATCCAAAGTTCTGAGACTAGTGCAGTCTGATTTTTAGGCTTGCAAACGTTGAGACTTTGAGTGTATTTGACTAACTTCCCGAAAGAATTTATCAAAACTGTTTCAACCCATTCAAACAAAACATATAAGGTGTTAGTGGTTAAAATTTCAGAGCAATTGGAGTTAAGAACAAACAGGAATAAATTTTTCAAAACAGTCTACCGTTTCTGGCAGATTCGCGCAGTCTTACCACCAACGATTGTTGAAGGGGTTCAAGGTTGAATTTAAATCTGAAATTTTAGGAGACCCTCATAACATCTGAGGCTAAGTTCTCTCAAAATTTAAGAATTTTTGAAGACCTACAACCTAGTTTTAAAAACATTTTAAAACTGGTCCTGAAAACAGAATCTTTTTTCAGAAGTTGAGTTGTTTGGTTTAAAACAAATTTTAAAAACCACACTTTCCGTACCAACTATTCAACCCCCCCTTTTAGTGGTGCCTTGCAGATCCTACAGGTGAGCACATGGAGCGACTCATCCAACTCAGAATCCGAAACTGAGGAAGCTCAAGTCTGTTTCGTATCCAACGAGGTATGTTCTTCATCTGATAGTGATTCTGATAGTGATTTTGATAGTGACATGACATTTGATGAAATGTATGAAGAGTTCTTAAGAATGCATGCTCACTATGAGAGGCTTTCTAAAGAAAAGAGGAAACTAATTAAAGAAAATGACAAGTTGAAGACGCTCAACTTAGAATTTACCGATCAATTAGAATCTCTTAAACAAGAGTCTACTAATACTCTTGATTCTTTAGAGAATAAAATTGAATCATATAGGAAAGATGAACAAAAGTTAAAAACAGAAAATAATATGTTAAAGTCTAAGTTGGAAAGTTGTGAACATAAGATAGTACAACTTAAGTCTTCTAAACTTAACTTAGAAAAACTGTTAGAACAATTTAAGTCGGGTGCTAATACGTTTGATACACTAATGTCATCACTTAAATATGGAAATGATAAAACCGGCTTAGGCTATAAATAAGAAGATGACAAAGTAGGTAAAAAGACTAAGTTTGTATCTTCAACTACTAAACAACCTTATAAAGATATAAAAACAACTTTGCCTGCTAAATATTCTTCTACTCCTTCCTCTGTTTATTCTAAGGCAAAAATGCAATATACACCCATAAAAGCACACACGTATAAACATACATCTAGGCCAAACTTTGCATCTAGACAACCTAGAAATTGTGCCTACATGTATACAAATGCAACTAGACATAATAAAATGCATACAACTTATTATAAACCTAAGCATAGGCAACACTCTTATAAGTCTTATAGAAATGCCTATGAACACACTTATATAGCGCCATTCAAGAAACAAAATCGCATGCCTTATACATATTATAAAACTCGGCCATCATATAATGTTTATCAACCATGGCGCAACGTGTATAACAATGCATATTCACTTATGTGGAATGATCATCTGTATGCTTATTCTTCTTATTTTCCAAATTATAATAATGCTAAAAATGTGCCTAAAAGATATGTTCAAGTTTGGATACCTAAGGGATATCTAAACAAGAATAGTGCCCCTAACATTCAAGGACCTAAATAAAGGGTATCTAAAACTTTGTCTCCATTATACGAAAAACGCAAAGAATGCAAGAAGGAGGCAAAGTCAAAGAATTTGAAAACCAAATGGTTTTTAGATAGTGGATGTTCGAGGCATATGACGGGGAACCCCAAACTATTCATCGAATTGGAACATATCAAGAATGGAGGAAAAGTAACATTCGGTGACAACAACAAAGGACAAGTTGTTGGAAAAGGAACAATTGGGGACCCTAACACATTTCAAATACGAAATGTGTTGTTAGTAAGCAATCTCTCTTATAATTTACTTAGTATTTCTCAACTTATATATTTTGGTTTTAATGTCTCTTTTATTCCTACTTCTTGTGATATAATAAATGAAAAAGGAGAAATAGTTTTAAAAGGAAATAGAGATGGTAATATTTATACTCTTACCTTAGATAACATGTTAGATGCTAAGGTTAAGTGTCTAATATCACATGACTTAGATGTGAATTTATGGCATAGAAGATTAGGCCGTATAGGAATTTCAACTATTAAGAAATTATCTAAGAAGAATTTAATTAGAGGAATGCCTAAGTTAGATAATTTTCAAAGGTGTGAAACATGTATTAAGGGAAAGCACATTAAAGAAACCTTAAAACCGAAACATGAAGTGAGTACTAGTCATGTACTAGAATTGCTTCACTTAGACTTATTTGGTCCAAGTTGGAAAAGAAGTCTAGGTGGACACTACTATGTGTGTGTCATAGTAGATGATTACTCACGCTACACATGGACATTGTTCTTAACACACAAAAACGATGCTCCATTAGCAATTGAAACCCTTATTAATCAACTTGAAAACATTTACGAAGAAAATGTTAAAAGGATTAGAAGTGATAGAGGTGAAGAATTTAAAAAAAAGACGTAATCAAATATTGTGAACTACATGGAATTAAACATGAATTCTCACCACCTAGAACACCACAACTCAATGAAGTTGTTGAACGTAAAAATAGAACAATTCAAGAAGTTGCTAGGACAATGATATGTGAAAATAAATTACTAAATATTTATTGGCTGAAGCCGTTAGTTGTGCATGCTATATTATAAATAGGCTTACTATTAGAAAGAAATTAAATAAAACATCTTATGAATTGATAAACAATAGACAACCTAAGATAGATTATCTTAAAGTATTTTGATGTAAGTGTTTTGTGCTAAACACTAAGGATAATCTAGATAAATTTGAACAAAAGTCTATTGAATGCATATTTGTTGGGTATTCAACTAACCCAAGAGCATATAGGTGTCATAATCCTGCATCTAGAAAGATAATTGAATCCATACGTGTGAAATTCAATGAAAATGCATGTTTTGAAGATAGTGATAAACGTCAACATAAACAAGAAACAAAAGATGAAAATATGTTTGATGATGATGTATTACTTGAGCCTGTACTTGATCATCTAGAACCAACTCCCCCTGAACAAGACATGCATGAACCCTTAGATGAAATAAATGAAGAGACTTTGCAATTGGAAGATATAACTAATGATCCAATTACGTATGATAATGTTCACACTAATGAAACATTTGAACAAGATGAGGGTGAACCTAGTCAATCTAGGAATTGGTGGCATCCTAGTGAATTAATCATTGGGGATCCAAGTGTTGGGGTTAGAATATGTAGTAATATAAGTCAACTTGAAGGACATACCTTAATCTCACACTTAGAACCTAAGAATGTAAAGGAAGCCTTAGGTGATATATCTTGGATAGATGCTATGCATGAGGAATTAAATCAATTCACAAGAAATAATGTGTGGGACTTAGTACCTAAACCTGAAAACAAGTCAATAATAGGAACGAAATGGGTGTTTAGGAATAAAATGGATGAACAAGGAAAAATTACAAGAAATAAAGCTAGGCTAGTCGCACAAGGTTATAATAAATAAGAAGGAATAGATTATGAGGAAACCTTTGCACTCATTGCACGACTAGAAGCAATTAGATTGTTACTTGCGATTGCAAGTCTAAGCAATATTAAGCCCTTCCAAATGGATGTCAAGAGTGCATTCGTGAATGGGTACATCCAAGAAGAGGTGTTTGTCAAACAACCCCCTGGATTCGAAGATCCAAAGAATCCTAATAAAGTTTACAAGCTTAAGAAAGCTCCATACGGTTTGAAACAAGCTCCAAGAGCTTGGTATGATAGATTTGCAAACTTTCTTATTTCAAATAATTATCAAACGGGAACCATAGACAACACATTGTTCCTAAGAAGAAAAGATAATGATTTGTTAATAGTTCAAATATATGTAGACGATATTATCTTTGGTTCAACTAACCCTACCTTAGTAAAAGACTTCGAAGAGTGTATGAAGTCAGAATTTGAAATGTCAATGGTAGGAGAGTTGAATTATTTCTTAGGCCTTCAAATCAAACAAACCCCTCAAGGAATTCACATTAGCCAACTTAAGTATGTCAATGATATGATTAAGAAGTTTGGATTTGAAGAGTTGAAACCTACAACTACCCCTATGATTGTTAGCACCAAATTTGATAAGGATGAAAATGGTAAACCTTTTGATGACACACTCTATAGGTCTATGATTGGATCATTGTTATACTTAACTGTATCAAGACCTGATATTATGTTTAGTGTGTGTATGTGTGCTAGGTTTCAATCCTGTCCTAAGGTATCATATTACAATGCAATGAAAAAGATCTTTAGATATCTTAAGCATACACCTCACTTAGGACTTTGGTATGATAGAAATGCTAAGTTGGAATTGTGCGCATATAGTGATGCGGATTATGGTGGTTGCAAATTAGATAGAAAATCCACTAGCGGTACTTGTCAATTCATAGGAACCAACTTGATTTCTTAGTTTTCTAAAAAGCAAGCTAGTGTAGCTCTTTCTACCACTGAAGCCTAGTATATCCCTTTGAGTTTATGTACTACCCAAATACTTTGGCTTAAATGGCAACTTAGTGATTTTGGATTAAAATGAGTAAGATTCCAATTTTCTACGATAGCACAAGTGCAATCAATCTTTTTTGGAATCCGGTGCTTCATTCTAAGGCCAAACACATTGAGGTGAGATACCACTTTCTTCGCGATCATGTTCAAAATGAGGATATAGTCATAAACCATATAAGAAATGATCACCAAATCGCTGATATCTTTACCAAACCCCTTAATCAAGCCACGTTTGGAAACTTACGAACCAAGTTAGGTATGATGACTTACGACACCATTGTATAGTTCTATCTTTTGCTTGATTTACAAAATAAAGGGGGAGATAGAATAAGAACATGATTTTAGTTGGTAAGTCATGGTGAATCATATGCTAAGTTTTAATTGGTATAAAATTTGGAGCATAGGTTAAGGGGGAGAGTGAGCATAGGTTAAGGGGCAGAGTATGAGTTGAGGGGGAGCATCATACTATTTATAAGTTGATTTGGTTAAATTTTTGGTTATAAGTTGTGACATTAAAATCATGTTAGGTTATTTTGAAAATCATCCAAAAGGGAAAGAATGTTGAGAAATATGTTTGGATAATTTTCCAAGTCATGATTTTAAGTGGTGAATACTTAAAAATGTCAGACATGGTGTTATATGTGATTAAAAGTTTAAAAAGTTGAAAAAGTTGACATCGATCTCTCAGGTTGTTGCACATCGATCGATCTATGTACATATATCTCTCACATCGATCGATCTATGTAAAGCAGAAAAGTTTAAGGCCTTTTTGTGAGACATCGATCTCTAAACCTGAGGCACATCGATCGATCGATGTACATCAAACCCTCACTTCGATCGATCGATGTAGGTCAGAGGCAAACTCTGAAGCTTTCTGTGAGACATCGATCTCTGAAGCTGAGACACTTCGATCGATCGATGTCTAGGATTTTTTAGAAATTATTTTCTAAAATATGTTAAAATTGTTGTTTTCATTTGCATGTGATTCATATATGTTCATTATGTGATTATTATGTGTTTTTGATGATTATAAATACATTGTGACTAATGTGCTTTGGAAGTTTCTACAACTTACTAAAAAGGGCAAAATTGGTATTTTGAGTTTTGTAGGAACATGATATGGTGGAAGTATTTCAAGAGCATATTCTTATACTATTTATGATGAAAAAGTTGGTATCATGGTTATTTCTGACCATCGGGTTCATTTCTGGAATTTTCTCACACCATGTGTATTTTGGTCATTTTACCCTCGAGGGTATTTTTGGTATTTTCACTCAAGGAATCTCTTGAGCGTATTATTATCTTCATTCTGGAGCTGAGTTGTTATTATTTTGAAGATAATATGGTGATTCTCTATTTCATTCTCTCACATGATGATATTATTCACTATAGCTGGATATGTGACGATTTGAGATGTCACATTCTATTTTTTCTTGAAGACCCTCTTATATATGTTATAAGAGAATATTTATCATCGTTATTCAGAGATATTAAAGATGTCAAAGGTGTGGAAATGTTCATGACATATAAGAAGAAATATTGGGAATTTCGATGTTACACGTTGACATAATCTTGTCAACTATTATCTAACACACACATATATATATATTGAAAAATGTGTATATTCAGATGAATATGATGGTGTATTCATTTTATGAGTTGGAGACAAGTGGACCAACCAAAAAGGAGCTAGTTGGCAAAATTGCCAACTTGGAAAATTAAAAAAAAACTTTGAATTGGTAGCCAACGGCTACATGGTTGAAAAATGGCTGATTTTGGTGTCAAACTCTCAGCCTTCACATGTCCTATTTTCAAGCCTAGAATTTGAGGTTTTCTTGTGGCATTATCCCTCTTATTTTCTTCATTTTACAAAGGATAACTAAAAGGATTTTTCCTGGAAAATTGCAAGTAGCCAACGGCTACTAGGATGAAGTCTTGGAGCTGATTTTTTTATTTGAATTTGTCAAATCCCACATGCCTATTCTTGTGCCAGGAAGTTGAGGTATTATCTTCTCCATATTATCTACATTTTGCAAAGGATAAATGAGAATATACCAAGGTGGAAAAATCGGCCAACAAGGTGTATCCAAGGTGGACCAATTATGTTGTTTCATTTTGTGAAGTGTACAAAAGCCAACAAATGAGGAGAAGACATTTGGACTTGATGATGAAGATGGTGACACATTGGAAGTCTTATCTCCAAGGCTCAAATCACACTATAAATAGAGGCAATGGTGAAGAAGATGAAACACACTTGAAGCTCACAAGCATTTGTTGAATTATCAAGCTTTCATCTTCATCTTCTGGTTGTTATTGTTTCATTCATTGTAGAAAAGGTGTTTTTGTTGTATTGTGATGAGCTACAAGCCTCTTGAGCTTCATTTGTATGATTGATTAGCCATCTTATAAGGCTATATGAATAGGTATTAGAGGTGTTGCAACTAAGTGTTGCCTAGAAGGTGATTATCCAAGTCTTGAGTAGGGTTGGTGTATAACCCAAGGATCAAGCTTGGCTCTTGTTGTAAGGTGTTTATTTCATAGTAAAATCCAAGGAAAGGTGTTTCTTGGGAATGGAGTAGGTCACATTGACCGAACGATGATAAATCTTTGGTGTTCTTCTTTTGTTTCTTTATTTCTGTTTTTCTGCCCGTTTTTACTGCATATTTCACACAACTTCTCACGTTTTGAAAAAATAGCTAAACATTTTCAAAATTTGTTATTTTTGGTGGAATTATAAGTTTTGAAAAAATAGCTAAACATTTTCAAAATTCGTTATTTTTGGTGGAGTTATACTTCAGACTGTTAGCTTTCATTTTCAACAAGAATCACTTGATTTGAGCAAGGAAAAGTTAGTCTTTCAGTCTTTATAATATAACTGCTCCAATCTGGATGTAACCTAACCAGCTTTGAGAAAACTTAAATTCTGTATTTATCAAGAATTGTTCAAGGTCAGAGCCTTTTGGAAACTTCATCTACACATCCTAAGGAGTGTTTTGATATAAAGATCAACCTTTTTGGTTGAGTATTCAAAGAGAAACACGTTTTGCAAAAATCGGCAACATTCTGTCCAATTCTGTCCAGATTGACCATCTGAATCTTTTTATTTGTTTGAAGGGCCATACAATCTTATTTTTGTCTGATTTTTGGACAGAGTCTTGCTATCATATTGAAGTTATATTCTGAAAAATTTCATAATTTGTGGAGTTGTGTACAATTAGTTTTGAATTTTTCAAAAATGGGTTCTGAATGTGAGGTGGTCTCAGATTCTGTTTTCAAAGGGGATTTTTACAAATGGTAGTTGTGTAATTTCTGCTAACCACTATTCACCCCCCCTCTAGTGGTGTTTATTGCAGGTGCATGGTCCAACAGCTTGGCAGTGGCACAAGTGTGCTGAGCTGACATTACGGCATGGAGTCCCTTGGCCTCATTATTATGTCCACAGCCATCTTCATGCCTTCTATCCTTCTGGTCCTTCAATAGCCTAATAAGCTAATCATATTGTTCAGGTGTGAACAATGGAGCCACCTGAGATTTAGCAAACCATCATGCACATTACCATTATTCTTGAACTGGTCATAAGGACTTCGACTACACATATCTCCATCCTTACCATTATAGCTTTCATTTTCAACACAATTCACCATGCCTCTAGGTCTGAAAACAGGAGAAAACCCATATTTCTTGTAACATCTATTGATTGTGTGGCATATCATATTACAAAAAGTGCATGCAAGGGCCTTAGGAATTTGTGGGGATGATCTCTGAAAATCCTTTTTAAAGCCTCTACCATTTGATCTGTGCCAACTTGCACTAGATCCTGGACTGGCGGACTTCTATCCATATACAACAACCATATAGCTACCATCAGCAGTCATGACCATAGAAGGATTATTAGTAAACGTACCTTGCACTGAAGAATAGTTCAGTTTCCTTTCTAATTTCACAGCCATCGCAAAAGTGGATTTCAAATCAGGCAGTGGACTCATTAGCAATACTTGTGATTTGACAGGTTCAAACTCATCGTTTAACCCTTTAATGCACCTAATCACACAGTCATCATCTATAAACTTGTTAATTTGTGCAGAAACATTGCAAGTGCATCTATTAAAAACACAATTAAGAATAGAATGTAACACCATCAGTTCTTCACATATTACCTTCAATATAGTACTCTGTAAATGAACTGTTTTCTTTCCTAGAGGAATAGAACTGCTCTTGCAAATCAGACATTCTAAAGACATCCACATTCCATATCTATGATTCAATTCGTTCCATATATCACAAGCATTATCAAACCACATAATACTCTGACCAATAGAAGGTATAACATAATTAACAATCCATGAAGTAACCATATTATTTGCCCTAGTCCAGGCTATATACCTGCGATCTACTTCAACAGGTTTAGAAATCATACCTGTTACGAAGCCTACTTTATTTTTGGACTCTAATGCTCTTCTGAAGGCCCTACTCAAACTGTGGAAGTTATTTCCATTGAGTAAAGGTTGAACAAGCACAAGCGAAGGACTATCACTTGGGTGTATATACAATGAATCCTCTGTAGGATCCATGGATGTAAAATTTTTAGCACTATTCGAAGTACTTGGGGAACTTTGGATATTAGCCATGAATGTACCAAAATTCATCAGACGTGAGAATATCGCTCAGATACCATGTGAAAAATCGAAGATTGCTGTGTTCAGCCAAGAAGAATAACAAAGAAGCAGCTACGGAGAAAAAATGTAATTGAATGATGAATACAGAACAGAAAGCAGTTGAGAGCAGGAAGAAACAGAAGAAAAGAAAGGAAGTTGAGCTTCAATTGATCAGCAAAACTATTTTAGCCAAAACGTCAAACGAGCCATATAAAGGCCACATCAAAAAGAGGAAGATAAATGCCTACACTTAAATTACAAGAATGTCCTTATTCTAAAAACATTACAATACATTAAAAAAGTGTACATTTGTAACTTCACACGTTTAAACTCTTCCTGCGTCTTTAACTCCTTCTTCGTCCGGTGACTCGCCCAGCTGCCGCAACTACCTTCAGCTGCAACTCAAACTTCGTGATCCCAGACATCTCTCCTTAGCCAATGAGATGATTCTAGACATTAATCCTCCAATCAAATGATACATTCCTCAATTATCATGAATTGTATCCTATATGTATCTCAACCGCTTCACCAACTGACTTGGCTGCACTTTCACCTTCTTCCTTACCTTCACGTTGATCATCTCTACATTGATCACCAACTTTGACAAACTCAACCAACACTAAAACGATGTTCAATGGGTTCTTCCACCTAACCACGGCAAGGACAACATGAAGCCAATTGTAGGACCTTTTTCTTCATTATTGCCTCCGCTGACATCCAAAAATTAATTATTCTCTAAACGAACAAAGAGTGATTGACAATAATACTCTGCCACAGATTTATCGGAGATTTTTTGTTTGTGAGAACATATAACTTGGTATTTCGTCAGAAAGTCACTCGCGGATTATTTGGAAGGCGTCTAGCTCTCCCAAGGAGGTTATCGACCGACTTCTACGGTCAGTAAAATACTGTCAGAAAATGCAATTGGTTATTTGTACGTAAGGTCGCCATATTACTGTTGAATATCAGCTTTGTATTACCAACAGAGATGGACAGGCGATAAAAAAATAAAATACACAGGTTACAGTTGAAATATTAAGGTTAAATGTAACAATTCAAGGTAACAAGATGATGATCGTGCTGAATTTGAGGATGCTTATATGATTGCTGTCCAAGATATGTACATCCCAAGCACACATGGTAGCAACACAATTCTTGGAAATTCATGGAGCACTTTGCTCAATGCGTCGAACACCTTCGTTATCCATTAATTTCTTGCTGTTGATTGTGTTTAATTATCTGTAAATAGTGTGTTTAGATAGCTTAATATGTCAGCTGTAAATTGTGTAGTTTAGAAGATTCAAGTGGGTCAAAATCATGTGAATATTCGCTAGGTAAAAGGTAGTTAAACTAGCCGTTGCAACGGCTCGCTCCCATTATTGTGTATATATACACACTTCATGCCTCTTGTGATTATGACTGAAGTTTTAGCCTTTCAAACATCTTTCTTCTTCATCTTTCTTGTCTTAGACATTTTCTTAACATTTCTATGTGGTATCAGAGACATCAAACCTCAAGATCATATTGTGCAAAAGTTTAAAATTTTTGAAAAATTGAAAATTTGAAAAAACATGTCTCAAACGGCTGAGTCTGAACCTTCAGTTCCTGAAGCTATGTAAATTTCTACTGAAGGGGGGACTATTGTGCTCCATGCTGTTGATGATTCTTCATCTATGACACCAATCATAAGTTTAATGGTAATAATTGTTTGTCCTGGTCAAGAAAAGTAGAAATGTATGTTGCTTGCAAATAAAAAGAGGATTATCTGTATGGAACGATTACCATACCAGATGTCTCAGTCCTAAAGTATAAAACATGGAAATTTGAAAATAATATGATTATGTCATGGTTGATCAACTCCATGATTCCTGAAATAAGTGATGACTTTATAATGTATGAACCTGGAGCTGAAATCTAGGAAGCTATTAAAAAGATACACACAAGAAGGATAACATCTTTGAATTATATGACATTAAGGCTCAGTTAAGTGATATGAAACAAGGCAACCTTGTTGTAAACAGATACTTTACTCTACATTCAAAAGCTTAGCAGCAGATTGATGTTTATAGCACTCATGTCTATGCAAAAAAGTACAAGAACATTGTTGAACAGAGAAGTTTATTCACCTTCTTGAATGAACTTAATCCTGAGTTTGATGATCCTAGGGGGAGAATCATTGCTACCAAGCCTCTTCCTAGTCTCAAAGCTGTATTTGCAAAGATTAAACATGAGGAAAGTAGAAAAAGGGTGATGATGGGGAGATATTGGTTCTAATCCTAACATTTTAATGGCTTCTTTAATGCCTGAAAGCTCATAATGAAGATGAATCAAGAGCTTGTGCTGCTAAATTTGACAAATTAAAGAGACAATATACCTTTTGTAAAAGGAAAGGTCACCTATTGACTATTGTTTCTTCATCGAAGTTTTTCCTCAAGAAAATACACATCCATCTGAATTTAACAGATGGAAAAGTTATGACAACAAAAAACCTCATCCAAGCGATAATTGGAGAGATCGAAATAATAACTACAGGGAAAAAAATTTTCAAAGTTCCTCCAGGAAGGCAAATATAGTAGCTGACTGTGATCAACAACAACGGCTTACCTCCTTTCCCTGTGCTTCTTCAATGTATTGAGAAAAAGCGTGTCAGTGATTTACATATGCATTATTTAAATGATACGTGCTTACGAAATGCATGAATGAATTATTACTTGACACGCTTATGTGATAAACATGCTTTATATGCTCATACATATTGTTGCCATACTAAGAAGCCATGAAGCGTTAAATCTTACATCATATGGAAAACATTTGTTGTCATTGTATTATTTTCAGGTGCCACAATTAATGAACTAAACTAGTTCATTAAGTGGAATGCTTAAGTTAATGAACTAACTGTAGAGAAAAATAGGGTTTGAGTGATTTCAAAATATATGATTTAAATGAGCTTAAAAACGTGCATAAGATAAATGTGCATGATATATTGCATATTACTTGCCTTATATAGTTTGTATATTATGTTGCCGTACTAACGAGTCATGAAACTTTAAAGCTTACATCAAATGGCAAACATTTGTTGTGTTTATACTATTTTCAGGTGCCACCATTAATGAACTAAACTAGTTCATTAAGTGAAGTACTTAGTTAATTAAACTAAGTAGTTCATTAAAGGAAGCTACATTTGAACAAGTCACAAAGGCAACAAGACCAAGAAAGGAAAGTCTTCTCCTCCTCTCCTCACTCAATATACACGGCATATACATATATAAATATATATTTTCAATTCTTTTTTTTGAAAAAAGCACATACACATGTATTCCAACGTACTACCGACACGTTATATATTTTACGTACGTACGTTAACGTCACACCACCATACTTAACTCATATTTATGAGTATATTCAGGTCTTATATCATATGATATAAGTCATGGTGATGACAAATTAAATACGACACGTTAAAAGGTTCTAAACCAAAAATTGTCGTATCTTTGCCAACGTGTCACGTACTTGCCATAAATACATGGCCAGCCCCTATACCTCAAAAATCATTATTATTTTCGTGCATATGATGATATTTCCAGCCATAAAATCATCCCATGTTGCACACACAAATCACCCCACATTAAGGCCAAATTGTGGAGATTCCAATTTCAATGTTGTCACATGTTAATGGCGCCACTATAGACCAGCTAAGTGCTAAGAATTAAAGTTTATATTATATATATTATGTGTAACATAATGTATATAACATGTGCAAAAAGTTAGAATTTAATTAGAGAAAAATCGGGTAATCGATAAACATCAAAAATTCGGTTTTCTACGTACACAACACATGGAACATTTTTGGCACATCATACGACACGTATCTAGACACTTTTTACATATGTCATACATCTTAAAGTGTTTTAGAAAATTAAATTAAGGGCTGATTGGAATATAACATGTGTGTATTATTTAATGTGCACTATTTTACAAAGTTTGCAAAAATAAAATTCAGCACATGCAATACATGTTAGACACGCCCTATACTGCTGAGATGGAGCATATGTGGAGCCTTGTTGGCATATTGATTGGTCAAGAATCAATCATACAATGTTGGTGATTTAAAGAAACAAGCTACAAAAGGTAATGTTTCATATGTGTAACTCCATCAACCCTGTGGTAAGGTGTACTTGCGTGTGTGACTAGTGTGAACCGAGGAAGGTGTTCCTCGAAGACTGGAGTAGGTTGTTTATAACCGAACGAGTATAAAATTCTCGGTGTCATTTACTTTCAGCACTTATATTCTGTTTCTGCATTGTTTACTCGTTTTGTTTATGTTCGTAAAAATAGTAAACGATTTTCAAAAATTACGAAAATTTCCAGAAACATAGCCACACGTCTTAGGGTTAATTTGGCATAAGTTTCAATCATTTTGGATAAGTATAAGTCACTCAAACATCCAATGTTCTGAGACTAGTGCAGTCTAATTTTTAGGCTTGCAAAGGTTGAGACTTTGAGTGTATTTGACTAACTTTCCGAAATAATTTTTCAAAAATGTTTCAACACATTTAAATACAACATATAAGGGGTTAGTGGCTAAAATTTCAGAGCAATTGGAATTAAGAACAAATAGGAATAAATTTTTCAAAACAGTCTACCGTTTCTGGTAGATTCGCGCAATCTGACCACCAACGCTTTTTGAAGGGGTTAAAGGTTGAATTTAAATCTGAAATTTTTAGGAGACACTCATAACATCTGAGGATAAGTTCTCTCAAAATTGCAGAATTTTTGAAGACCTAAAACCTAGTTTGAAAAATTTTTTAAACTGGTTCTGAAAGCAAAATCTGTTTTCAGAAGTTGAGTTGTTTGGTTTTAAACAAATTTTAAAAACCACACTTTCCGCACCAACTATTCAACCCCCTTCTAGTGGTGCCTTGCAGATCCTACAGTAACTAGTTCATTAAATGGAGATATATTTGGTGGAAGCTACATGGCAACAAATTTGGAAATGAAAAGTCTCCTCCCTACTTATGTTACACGCTTATATATATATATTATGTATATATATTCATATTTTTGTTAAAAAAGCACAATACACATATATTACGACGTACTACCCATACGTTACATATAGTACAAACATACGTTGACGTCACACCACTGTATACACCTTATATTTTTGAGTATATTTAGGTCTTATATCATATGATACAAGTCATGGTGATGTCAAAATTACAATGACGTGATACAAGGTAAAAAAACCGAAAATTGTCATATTCGGTGACTACTGAAACTTCACCGACATGTCACGTACTTACCATATAAAGATGAAAAGCCCATATACATCAAAAATAGCCAAAACTTTTGTGGATCACATGTTAATATCATCCACTAAATCATTCTATGGTGCACACACAAATCACCAACAATTTAGGCTAAAATTGTGGAGATTTCAAATTAAAATTTTTTAAGCACATGAACGTTTTCTCCAATAGTCACATGAGCTAAATATCTACGTTATTTTATATATCTTATGTGTGACATAATATATATTACATACGCAAGAAGTTTGAATTTAATCGGGGAAAAATCGCGTAATCGACGAAAGTCGAAAATTCGGTTTTCTACGAACATATCCCATGGAATTTTTTTTTGGCATGAGATGTAATATGTATCTCGACACTTTTTACACATTCAATACATGTTAAAGTGTTCTATAAAATTCAAAATAGGGCTGGTTATTTTGTACCATATATATGTAAATATTGTGCATTATTTGACGAAGCTTACTAAAATGAAATTTCAGCACATATCCATACATTGTACACGCCTATTTCAGACATGGTGGAGCCTAGGTGGAACTTATTTGGGATTTAAATTGGTGGAGGATATGTCACACAAGATTGGTGACATTGAAGAGGGCACCACACAAGAAAAGATTTCAAAATGCAACACATGCTGAAAATTCAGCACATGTTACTAAGAGTGGCATTTTCTTGGTCTTAAAACACCTCAAATTTGTCTCCCAAATTCAAGGGATTGATAGGTGATAGTATGTAAATGTTTTGACTACTTTTGAGCACAGGTTTTGAAGGTTTTTTTTCCAGATTTTACATCTCATTAAAGAATGCCAATTTGGACTAATCATCAAGTGACAAGTATTCAAGGTCAAATCATCCTTCCAATCATGTGGTGCCAAGTAAGCAAGATGGTGTCATCTCTACACAAGAAAATCTTCCAAGGAAATTAAAGAGAATTCTCAAGAAAGGAAGAAGCCCTAGGAGGACGGCCACATGTGAATAAAAGGAGAGAGTAGTGCAAACAAGGCCAAGCCTGGAACAATTCATATTCTCTCAAGTGCAAAAAGCTAGACTACTTTCTTCTTCTTCTTAGTCTTAAGCCTGTTGTTCATATATTCTACATATTGTATAGGATTTGAATGTACCACCCTTATACGTTCATTCTTGTAAAAGGTTGATCAAGGTGTGATCAAACATTCATTCGATCGGTGGTGGTGTTCGTGATTGATTTGCTTGATTGTTGTGATTGTAAAAGGGTGGAGTTAGTGTTTAACTCCAGTCACCCTGGTGGTAAGGTGTTTTTTGTGTTTAGTGATAACCGAGAAAGGTGTCCTCGAAGAATGGAGTAGGTTGTTTTAACCGAACCAGTATGAAATTCTTGGTGTTCTTATTTTTCAGGACTTTACTTTCAGTTCCAGTTTTCTGCATTGATTTTGTTGAAAAGGTAATAATAGTAAACAATTTTTAAATATTATAAAACTTTTCAAAAACATTGCCACATATCCTACTTTTTATTTGGCGCAAGTTTCAACTCATTTGGTTAAGTATAAGTCAGTCAAACGTGAATGGTTCTGAGACTAGTGAAGGTTGGAAACATCAACGTGGTTGGCATACTTCCCAAAGGAATTTTCAAACACTGTTTCTACCCACTAAAATACATATCTTGTGGCTCTTGTCATAAAAGTTTCAGACCATTTGGAGTGACCAATTAATAGGAATACAGTTTTCAAGTCGAAGTATAGTTTCTGGCAGATTTGCGCAATCATATCAAAAATATATTTTAAAGGGGTTAGGAGTGTAATTTTAATTTGAAATTCTGAAAATACATTCTCCCTAAAAGGCATAATTTTTGGAGGTCTGCAACTAGGTCATTCAAATATTTCAAATCAGGATCTTAAAACAGAAACTATTTTCAGAGATGAGGTTGTTGGTCCAAAAGTTTATAAAATCCAAATTTTTCGCACTCTCTGTTAAAAACCCTCTTTTAGTGGTGCTATACAAGTCCTACAAATGGTATCAGAGCGAGGTACACTCACCACAATATGATCTAATAATCTTTGTGAGACAACATCCACTAGCCATGAAACCGAGCAGGAAGATATGTCAATTCAAAGGCCTCCACCTTCTAATAATGAGGTAAATTCCGATTCTGATTCCAATTTTTATTCCGATTCTGAACCATCGTATCATGATTCGCATGTTAAATATCTTGAATTATATAAGTTTGCTAAGACTCTTGCAAAAGAAAAGAAACGCTTAATTGAAGACAAGAAATTGTTAGAATCCTCTAACACAAATCTTGTATCTCAATTAAATGATTCAAAACAAGAGTCGTCTTGCATGATAAATTCATTATAATCGAAGATTTCCTCCTTAAAATCCGAGAACACTAAGACCTAAAACCTAGTTTGAAAAATGTTTTAAACTGGTTCTCAAAGCAGAATCTGTTTTCAGAAGTTGAGTTGTTTGGTTTTAAACAAATTTTAAAAACCACACTTTCCGCACCAACTATTCAACCCCCTTCTAGTGGTGCCTTGCAGATCCTACAGTAACTAGTTCATTAAATGGAGATATATTTGGTGGAAGCTACATGGCAACAAATTTGGAAATAAAAAGTCTCCTCCCTACTTATGTTACACGCTTATATATATATATATTATGTATATATATTCATATTTTTGTTAAAAAAGCACAATACACATATATTACGACGTACTACCGATACGTTACATATAGTACAAACATACGTTGACGTCACACCACTGTATACACCTTATATTTTTGAGTAAATTTAGGTCTTATATCATATGATACAAGTCATGGTGATGTCAAAATTACAATGACGTGATACAAGGTAAAAAAACCGAAAATTGTCATATTGGGTGACTACTGAAACTTCACCGACATGTCACGTACTTACCATATAAAGATGACAAGCCCATATACATCAAAAATAGCCAAAACTTTTGTGGATCACATGTTAATATCATCCACTAAATCATTCTATGGTGGCACACACAAATCACCAACAATTTAGGCTAAAATTGTGGAGATTTCAAATTAAAATTTTTTAAGTACATGAACGTTTTCTCCACTAGTCACATGAGCTAAATATCTACGTTATTTGATACATATTATGTGTGACATAATATATATTACATACGCAAGAAGTTTGAATTTAATCGGGGAAAAATCGCGTAATCGACGAAAGTCGAAAATTCGGTTTTCTACGAACATATCCCATGGAATTTTTTTTTCGGCATGAGATGTAATATGTATCTCGACACTTTTTACACATTCAATACATGTTAAAGTGTTCTATAAAATTCAAAATAGGGCTGGTTATTTTGTACCATATATATGTAAATATTGTGCATTATTTGACGAAGCTTACTAAAATGAAATTTCAGCACATATCCATACATTGTACACGCCTATTTCAGACATGGTGGAGCCTAGGTGGAACTTATTTGGGATTTAAATTGGTGGAGAATATGTCACACAAGATTGGTGACATTGAAGAGGGCACCACACAAGAAAAGATTTCAAAATGCAACACATGCTGAAAATTCAGCACATGTTACTAAGAGTGGCATTTTCTTGGTCTTAAAACACCTCAAATTTGTCTCCCAAATTCAAGGGACTGATAGGTGATAGTATGTAAATGTTTTGACTACTTTTGAGCACAGGTTTTGAAGGTTTTTTTCCATATTTTACAGCTCATTAAAGAATGCCAATTTGGACTAATCATCAAGTGACAAGTATTCAAGGTCAAATCATCCTTCCAATCATGTGGTGCCAAGTAAGCAAGATGGTGTCATCTCTACACAAGAAAATCTTCCAAGGAAATTAAAGAGAATTCTCAAGAAAGGAAGAAGCCCTAGGAGGACGGCCACATGTGAATAAAAGGAGAGAGTAGTGCAAACAAGGCCAAGCCTGGAACAATTCATATTCTCTCAAGTGCAAAAAGCTAGACTACTTTCTTCTTCTTCTTAGTCTTAAGCCTATTGTTCATATATTCTACATATTGTATAGGATTTTAATGTACCACCCATATACGTTCATTCTTGTAAAAGGTTGATCAAGGTGTGATCAAACATTCATTCGATCGGTGGTGGTGTTCTTGATTGATTTGCTTGATTGTTGTGATTGTAAAAGGGTGGAGTTAGTGTTTAACTCCAGTCACCCTGGTGGTAAGGTATTTTTTGTGTTTAGTGATAACCGAGAAAGGTGTCCTCGAAGAATGGAGTAGGTTGTTTTAACCGAACCAGTATGAAATTCTTGGTGTTCTTATTTTTCAGGACTTTACTTTCAGTTCCAGTTTTCTGCATTGATTTTGTTGAAAAGGTAATAATAGTAAACAATTTTTAAATATTATAAAACTTTTCAGAAACATTGCCACTTATCCTACTTTTTATTTGGCGCAAGTTTCAACTCATTTGGTTAAGTATAAGTCAGTCAAACGTGAATGGTTCTGAGACTAGTGAAGGTTGGAAACATCAACGTGGTTGGCATACTTCCCAAAGGAATTTTCAAACACTGTTTCTACCCACTAAAATACATATCTTGTGGCTCTTGTCATAAAAGTTTCAGACCATTTGGAGTGACCAATTAATAGGAATAAAGTTTTCAAGTCGAAGTATAGTTTCTGGCAGATTTGTGCAATCTAATCAAAAATATATTTTAAAGGGGTTAGGAGTGTAATTTTAATTTGAAATTTTGTGAGACACTCAAAACATCTGAAAATACATTCTCCCTAAAAGGCATAATTTTTGGAGGTCTGCAACTAGGTCATTCAAATATTTCAAATCAGGATCTTAAAACAGAAACTATTTTCAGAGATGAGGTTGTTGGTCCAAAAGTTTTTAAAATCCAAATTTTTCGCACTCTCTGTTAAAAACCCTCTTTTAGTGGTGCTATACAAGTCCTACAAATGGTATCAGAGCGAGGTACACTCACCACAAGATGATCTAATAATCTTTGTGAGACAGCATCCACTAGCCACGAAATCGAGCAAGAAGATATGTCAATTCAAAGGCCACCACCTTTTAATAATGAGGTAAATTCCGATTCTGATTCCAATTTTTATTCCGATTCTGAACCATCGTATCATGATTCGCATGTTAAATATCTTGAATTACATAAGTTTTCTAAGACTCTTGCAAAAGAAAAGAAACGCTTAATTGAAGACAAGAAATTGTTAGAATCCTCTAACAACAAATCTTGTATCTCAATTAAATGATTCAAAAGAAGAGTCGTCTTGCATGATAAATTCATTAAAATCGAAGATTTCCTCCTTAAACTCCGAGAACACTGAGACGAAAACTGAGATTTCAAATTTGAAATCAAAAAACGCGCATTTAGAAAAGACCATACGAGCATGCTAGATCGTCTAATTTCCTGACAAAAGCATGAAAACGATAAAACCATATTAGGATATGTTGAAGACAGTAAAGTACAAAACAAGTGGACAGATTTATTTTATCTTCATCTAAGAAACCACATGCAACCATGCAGCCTAAGAAGATGTCTAGTGCACAACCCATTATATCTCATCGTACGCCTTTTTTTCATCACACACTGTAGCGCCCCGGCCCGATACCGTCATCGGAACCAGTGCACCCGCCGTAGCCTACCATGAGAACTACGAAGCGTCAAGCAGATCAAGCGTACATCCTTCATAATGTAAGATAAAATCAGCGAAAACGTCATAAAATTTAAACCTTCATCGTCATTAAAACATCCATAAAATGCAGCGGAATTAAAAGATGTTTGTTCTTCTCGCCAACATAAGTTTTAGATCAACATAACAACAAAAGAGTTTTCCAAACTGAAATAAAGTAGTCCAGCATCTATCAATTCCCATGTCCATCATCCCATCGAGCCCACTCGCCGTCGTCTTTAATAAATATCAACTCATATTCAGGCTCACCTGAAAAGGAATAGAGTAATTGTTCTTAGCGAAATTATCGCCAGCAAGTAACCCGTCTATACACCTTACGGAATCACACACGACGAGTCACCAGTGTATAAAACATTGCCCAAAAATAAGGTGCTCGGGTTAACAAATAGCATCATAATAAGAATTCCTCAAAACAGATAAAACACATAGATGTACACAGGTACGAGAACCAACATGTATTAAAACAATGTATCACATAATCAAGTCATACACTAGCCACGTTTCTTGCATGTCAAGTCTTATGCTTCGTGTACCATGATGCATGTTCTTCTTTAAAATCACACACAACACCCATGCATATGTCTTCTTTCATAAACATGTCATGCATGTCATTTCACAAAACATTTCATCACTTTACATATCATATTCTTTGCGTAGCAGAACTTTATACCCTGTGGGTGATCAGTCCACAGCAAACAGAACTTTATACCCCGTGCTGAAAGGTCCACGGCCCCATAACATATAACTTTATACCCCGTGCTGATAGGTCCATGGCCCCATTACATATATCATATATCCGTGCTGAAAGGTCCACGGGCCCATTACATATATCATATATCCGTGCTGAAAGGTCCACGGCCCCATAAAATAACTTTATTTTCCGTGCTGATAGGTCCACGGCCCCATAAAATACTTTATACCCTGCTGTTGATTCACATATCACACTTTTATACCCTGCTTTTGCAGGCGTGACTTTTATACCCTGCGATCAAGCAGCAGCCATCTTGTCTTTCGAAAACTTCAAACTTTTCTTGTAAACACATGTTCTTTCGCAAAGCAATTCTCAAATCAATGCAAGTGCCCATGTCATGATGCAGAATGCTCATGTAACATCATATCAAACGTGTAACACACACATACATCTTGCATATCAAGTATACGGTCTTGCACCTCAAACACACCATGTTCGTATTTTGTCAAGTCTGTTCATCTCACTTATTCACTTGTAATTCAATCTTATGCTTACTTAATCAAACTTACCATCTATACCTCAATTGCACCTCAAATACCCTTGCATTTTATGTTCAAAAGAAGTGTATAAAGTTACTACACATACATAGGGCGCCTAAAGGGTCAAAAAGACTTCCAGTACAGTTGGAACGCTACATGAAGCGCCTACAGTGACTTAAAGCGCCTATACTAGGCGTTCGAAGTGTTCGGGGATGATTCAGGACACATTGAACGCTACATTAGGCACCTAATGTGACATAAAGCGCCTAATGTAGGTGTTCGAAGTGTTCTGACGGTTCTAAATTGCAGTTTCTCTGTACGGGAAAGCTTCAAGACACATTGAACACTACATTAGGCGCCTAATGTGACATAGAGCGCCTAATGTAAGCGTTCGAAGTGTTCTGACGATGCCAAACTGCAGTTTTTCTGCAGTAACTTCCTCTCCAACACCCTCCTTCTTCAACCCTTCCATTTTCAACACTTAAATATCCATCTTAAAATCTAGATTCATCTTACTTAACACACATCTAAACATGAATTGATGCCTAGTCATGCCTTGCAATATCTACTCTAGCCTTCAATCATTCACAACCTTCAAAAGATCTCATCAACTTTCCCAACAAAACAAGACTACAGCAATGTCATCACTCATCTCTCAATTTCCTGCACTTACTCTCAAAGTCTAAGTGTAGACAATCAACGTAAGAGTAGATCAAGACAATAAGCACGTCAAAATATACACTTTTATGGGCATGTTTGACAAACAATAAAGCACCACACAACTGTTTTCAGAAATATGGCCCAAAGAGCAAGACTTTACACAATTAGCAACAAGACTTACATATAGCAAAGCATTTAAGATAGACAAGACAAGAATACTAATGTGTGAGTCATGTTTTCTCTTTGTAAGAACATAGGGCCTTAAATATCAAAATTTACGTAAAGCGTATAGAAAGATTACTTGCCTTGGTTTCTAGTTAGTCTTACGGATTTACTGCAGAACCTTGATAAGAATTGAACCTAGAATGGCCTTTTTCCTTCTTTTCCTTCTTCTCTTCTTCTTCTTCCTTTCCTTTTCCTCTTCTCTCTCTTTTCCTGCGGTTTTCCCTCTCCTCTTTGGTGTGGAAACCGTCCCCTATAGGCTGATGGGGAGTTATACTAAGTTTTGGTAACTCCCCTATCCTTAGTAAGGACTATTTTGATAATTTACCATAATTTCTTTTAATTCAACTTTTAACCCCTTTCTTTTGTTCTTCTATGTTTTGTGTAACTAAGTCTCATAATCTACATAATTAATTAAGTTGCATTTAAGGTTGACCTCTAAGTATTGAAAGTTGTGCTTAAAAGTCACGGGGTGTAACATTCCAACCCCCTTACAAAAAGTTTCGTCCTCGAAACTTACGTACCTTAGTCAAAGATTTGAGGGTACTTCTCCCGCATTTGTTCCTCGAGTTCCCAAGTGGCCTCACGTTCCGTGTGGTTGCTCCACTGGACTTTCACATAAGGGATCACTCTCTTCCTCAACACTTGATCCTTTCGGTCCACAATTTTCACGGGTACCTCCTCATATGTAACATCGTCCTTGAGTTCCAACGGTTGAGCTTCAAGTACATGACTTGGATCCGCCACGTACTTCCTTAATTGTGACACGTGTAACACATTGTGAACTTGCGCCAATACCGGAGGTAATGCCAACCTATATGCCAAGGCTCCTACCTTCTCAAGTATTTCATAAGGACCAATAAAACGAGGGCTTAACTTGCCTTTTACTCCAAACCTCATGACGCCCTTCGTAGGTGATACCTTCAAATAAACTTTTTCACCCACATCAAATTCCAATGGTCGTCGTTTGGAATCTGTCCAACTCTTGCTGCGATCCTGAGCCGCCTTGAGTCTTTCCCGGATAACTTTCACCTTCTCTAACGTTTTCTCCAATAGTTCAGGTCCCGTGATAGTTCTCACACCCACTTCGTCCCAATAAACCGGGGACCTACACTTCCTTCCGTACAACGCCTCAAAAGGAGCCATGTCAATTGCGCTGTGATAACTATTGTTATAAGAAAATTCCATCAGCTTTACCATTCCATCCCAACTCCCTTTAAAGTCCAACACGCAAGCCCTTAGCATATCTTCCAAGGTTTGAATAGTCCGCTCGGACTGTCCATCAGTTTGGGGATGATACGCCGTACTCAACCTTATTTCTGTACCCATGGCTTCCTGAAATGCTGTCCAAAACTTAGATGTGAATCGTGAATCTTGGTCGGACACTATACTTACCAGAACTCCATGCAAGCTAACAATACTGTCCATATACAAGCTCACTAATTTATCAAGAGGTGCTTCACTTGAAACGGGGAGGAAATGGACAGACTTTGTTAAATGATCCACGATAACCCAAATCATGTCACATCCACTTCTTGTCTTTGGTAATCCAGCTACAAAATCCATTGTGACATGTTCCCATTTCCACTTCGGAATTTCCAACGGCATCAACAATCCACCGGGCCGTTGGTGTTCCGCCTTGACTTGTTGACACACCAAACATATCTCTATGAATTCCGCAATATGTCTTTTCATCCCAGACTACCAATAGTATCGCTTGAGATCTCTATACATCTTGGTGCTACCGTGGTGTATTGATAACCTTGAATTGTGAGCTTCCTGCAAAACTTCCTTCCTAAGTTCGTCAACATCCGGCATGCATAATCTTTCCCTAAACCATAAGCTCCCATCCTCCTTGATCCGAAATCCTTCAACTTGACTATGTTTCACCCTTCCGTTATCTCACTTAAAGCTTTATCTTTCTTTTGTGCCTCCTTTATCCGATCAATCAAACTCGGGGTGATAGTCGAGGCTGTCAAGACGTTCACCGTGGATTCAATCAAATCTAAACCAAACTCCTCCATCTCTCTTTCCAATGGTGATTGTCGTGCATGGCTGGACTTCCTACTTAAGGCGTCGGCTACCTTGTTAGCCTTTCCCGGATGATAATGAATAGTTAGGTCATAGTCTTTTAGCAATTCCAACCATCTCCGCTGCCTCATATTCAATTCCTTCTGCGAGAACAAATACTTTAGGCTCTTATGATCCGTGAATACCGCGCACTTCTCTCCATACAAATAATGCCGCCAGATCTTCAAGGCGAACACAACCGCGGCAAGTTTAAGATCATGTGTGGGATAGTTGTGCTCATAAGGCTTTAGCTGTCTTGAGGCATATGCGATGACTCGTTCGTTTTGCATTAAGACACAACCTACAAACAAAGTATTAGTCTAGGCTTAATGGGTATACAAGATCATAACCTTATGCTATAATTTACGTACCTAACCCGTTCCTTGACGCATCACTATAAATCACAAACCCATCAGTTCCTGAAGGTTGAGCCAATACTGGAGCTGTCGTTAATCTCTTCTTAAGCTCCGTGAAACTTTGTTCGCATTCCGCCGTCCACTCAAACTTGGACTTCTTTTGAGTAAGGCGACTGAGAGGTACGGCAATCCTTGAGAATCCCTCAACAAATTTTCTGTAATAACCCGCTAGACCCAAGAAACTTCGCACTTCAGTGACATTGGTAGGTCTAGGCCAATCAGTTATAGCTTCCACCTTCTTCGGGTCAACAGCAATCCCCTCTTCTGATATCACGTGACCCGGGAAAGCCACACTTCTTAACCAAAACTCACACTTGCTAAACTTAGCATATAGTTGTTTCTGCCTCAGAATACCTAGAACGGTTCTCAAATGATCAGCGTGAGTTTGTTCATCAGGGGAATACACCAGAATATCATCTATGAATACCACAACAAATTTGTCCAACTATTCTCGAAAGACGGTATTCATAGGATCCATAAAAGCTGCGGGGGCATTTGTTAATCCAAACGGCATCACCAAAAACTCATAGTGGCCATATCTTGTGCGGAAGGCTGTCTTCGCGATGTCTTCGGCCTTCACTCACAACTGATGATACCCTGATCGGAGATCAATTTTAGAGAAAATCTTGGCGCCCTTGAGTTGATCAAACAAATCCTCAATTCGTGGAAGGGGATACTTATTCTTGATGGTAACTTTATTCAACTCTCTATAATCGATACAAAGCCTCATACTACCATCTTTCTTCTTTACAAACAAAACAGGTGCTCCCCAGGGCGATACACTAGGGCGGATAAACTTCTTGTCCAATAACTCCTGCAGTTGTTCCTTCAACTCTCTCAATTCTGCCGGAGCCATTCTATAAGGAACTTTAGAAATAGGTTATGTCCCTGGAATCAAGTTGATCTCAAATTCGACTTCTCTCGGGGGTGGTACTCCTGGTAAATCTTCCGGAAACACATCAGGAAATTCGTTGACTACTGGAATTTGCTCAATAGGCGATACCTCCTTGGTAACATCCATGGCATACACTAGAAATCCCTCAGCACCTTTCCTTAATGCCTTGCGCGCTTGTGCAACCGACACGTACACCTTTTTGGGTACCTTCTTTCGTTCCGCATCTCCTTGAAATATTACCTCCTCCATCGTAGCATTCTTGATTGTCACTTGCTTCAACCGAAAATTAATATTAGTGTGATTCCTGGCTAACCAGTCCATTCCTAATATGACGTCAAAGTCATACATCTGAATAGGGATCAGTGTGGCGGGGAATGTTTGTCCTTCAAACTCCAATTCGCAATCTCGATACTGTTGGTATAAAACCATAATCTGATCACCGGCCGCTTGAACGCGATACGGAGTTTCTAACCATTCAGGCAAACTGCCAAGGTGCTTAGTAAATCTCTTTGCTACAAAGGAGTGGCTTGCGCCGCTATCGAAAAGTACATTGGCAGGCATCTTATTTACTAAAACCGCACCTAAGGCCATATGAAGTTTTACACAAGAGTTAAGCACGAAAACACTTAATTCAATATGAATTCAAACTTAGTTTAAATGATACCTGCTACTACATCGGTAGCCTCCTGCACATCCGTGTCCGTCATTAAATGTACACGAGCATTTGCTCGAGGCTTCACTCTTGGCTATTGAGCCGCCTCTCCAGGATTATTCTTCTTCATCTCCGGACAGTCTCTAATCATATGGCCCACTTGACCGCATCGAAAGCATGCTCCAGCCACTTTCCTACACTCTCCAACGTGGTTCCTGTTGCAATGTGGACAAACTCCTACAGCCTGCTGGGCCACCGGGTTCTGGGGTGGGGTTCTCTGAAAGTTTCCAACCGGGCCTCTCTTTGGAATCTTGACCCAACGTCCGGGTCTTTCACCAACTCGCACTCCATCTCTTGGCCTCTTGCCTCTATCCGACCCTCCAGCGCTAGCTGCTCTTGCCGCTACTCGGCGGAAATCACTCTCCACACGAAAACACGCATCTAGCATATCCTCATAAGTTTTCATCCCTGCGTTCACTATCGCCGATTGTATCCTCGATTCCAAACCCCTCTCAAACTTCGTCATCTTAAGACGATTATCAGACATGATCGCAGGGGCAAACTTACCCAAAGCATGAAAATGATCTGCATACTCCGACACCGTCATCCTTTCTTGCTCCAATCTGTCAAATGCACTTATCTTGTCCAATATCGCAGTCTCCGATACGTAGTACTTCAGGAAAACATCACTAAACTGTGTCCAAGAGATTGGTGGGGTCATTCTCAACACCATTCCTTCCCACCATTCGCCAGCCTTGCCACTTAGAAGGGGTGTGGCCACCTCAACCTTTATCTCATTCGGTACTTGCACTAGCCTAAAACATTTCTCCACCTCAGCCAACCAGTGCTAAGCCTCCTCTGGATCAGTACATCCACCGAACTCCGGCACCCTCATCTTTCTCATCTCTCCATAAAAGAACCTAATGTTATGCTGTGGCGGTGGTGGAGGCGGAGGCTGATGCTGTTGCACATACCCTTGTGCAATCACCGTCAGTGCATCAGTAAGCACCTGGGGTAAAACAACTTGTGGTGGCTGGTTCTCCTGTCCATTGCCAGAGTTGCCTGTGTTATCTCTTCTTGGAGGCATATTTCTCTGAAAAGGTCAACATTGCATTAGCATTCAGTAAATACAAGGGGTTACTGAAAGCTTGAACGCGTATGAAGGGGTGAGGTATGTAATCCAACTATTAATACGAAATTAGAGGATTAACGCGCTCGCACACACCCAACCCATATCATACTTAACCACTAAGAAAAATCAATACTTACATCAAAGGATCAAACTTAAGGGAGAATCATAACTTGGGGTGTCTAAAAGATCATGAACCTAAGTTTCCGAGATAGATCTGAAGCCTAGTCTCTGATACCACCTGTAGCGCCCTGGCTCGATACCGTCATCGGAACCAGTGCACTCGCGGTAGCCTACCATGAGAACTACGAAGCGTCAAGCAGATCAAGCGTACATCCTTCATAATGTAAGATAAAATCAGCGGAAACGTCATAAAATTTAAACCTTCATCGTCATTAAAACATCCATAAAATGCAGCAGAATTAAAAGATGTTTGTTCTTCTCGCCAACATAAGTTTTAGATCAACATAAAAACAAAAGAGTTTTCCAAACTGAAATAAAGTAGTCCAGCATCTATCTATTCCCATGTCCATCATCCCATCGAGCCCTTCAGGCTCACCTGAAAAGGAACAGAGTAATTGTTCTAAGCGAAATTATCGCCAGCAAGTAACCCGTCTATACACCTTACGAAATCACACACGACGAGTCACCAGTGTATAAAACATTGCCCAAAAATAAGGTGCTCGGGTTAACAAATAGCATCATAATAAGAATTCCACAAAACAGATAAAACACATAGATGTACACAGGTACGAGAACCAACATGTATTAAAACAATGTATCACATAATCAAGTCACACACTAGCCACGTTTCTTGCATGTCAAGTCTTATGCTTCGTATACCATGATGCATGTTCTTCTTTAAAATCACACACAACACCCATGCATATGTCTTCTTTCATAAACATGTCATGCATGTCATTTCACAAAACATTTCATCACTTTACATATCATATTCTTCGCGTAGCAGAACTTTATACCATGTGGGTGATCAGTCCACAGCAAACAGAACTTTATACCCTGTGCTGAAAGGTCCACGGCCCCATAACATATAACTTTATACCCCGTGCTGATAGGTTCACGGCCCCATTACATATATCATATATCCGTGCTGAAAGGTCCACGGCCCCATTACATATATCATATATTTGTGCTGAAAGGTCCACGGCCCCATAAAATAACTTTATTTTCCGTGCTGATAGGTCCACGGCCCCATAAAATAACTTTATTTTCCGTGCTGATAGGTCCACGGCCCCATAAAATACTTTATACCCTGCTGTTGATTCACATATCACGCTTTTATACCCTGCTTTCGCAGGCGTGACTTTTATACCCTGCGATCAACCAGCAGCCATCTTGTCTTTCAAAAACTTCAAACTTTTCTTGTAAACACATGTTCTTTCGCAAAGCAATTCTCAAATCAATGCAAGTGCCCATGTCATGATGCAGAATGCTCATGTAACATCATATCAAACGTGTAACACACACATACATCTTGCATATCAAGTATACGGTCTTGCACCTCAAACACTCCCTGTTCGTATTTTGTCAAGTCTGTTCGTCTCACCTATTCACTTGTAATTCAATCTTATGCTTACTTAATCAAACTTACCATCTACACCTCAATTGCACCTCAAACACCCTTGCATTTAAGTTCAAAAGAAGGGTATAAAGTTACTACACATACATAGGGCGCCTAAAGGGTCAAAAAGACTTCCAGTACAGTTGGAACGCTACATGAAGCGCCTATAGTGACTTAAAGCGCCTATACTAGGCGTTCGAAGTGTTCGGGGATGATTCAGGACACATTGAACGCTACATTAGGCACCTAATGTGACATAAAGCGCCTAATGTAGGTGTTCGAAGTGTTCTGACGGTTCTAAATTGCAGTTTTTCTGTACGGGAAAGCTTCAGGACACATTGAACGCTACATTAGGCGCCTAATGTGACATAGAGCGCCTAATGTAAGCGTTCAAAGTGTTCTGACGATGCCAAACTGCAGTTTTTCTGCAGTAACTTCCTCTCCAACACCCTCCTTCTTCAACCCTTCCATTTTCAACACTTAAAGATCCATCTTAACATCCAGATTCATCTTACTTAACACACATCTAAACATGAATTGATGCCTAGTCATGCCTAGCAATATCTACTCTAGCCTTCAATCATTCACAACCTTCAAAAGATCTCATCAACTTTCCCAACAAAACAAGACTACAGCAATGTCATCACTCATCTCTCAATTTCCTGCACTTACTCTCAACGCCTAAGTGTAGACAATCAACTTAAGAGTAGAGCAAGACAATAAGCACGTCAAAATATACACTTTTATGGGCATGTTTGACAAACAATAAAGCACCACACAACTGTTTTCAGAAATATGGCCCAAAGAGCAAGACTTTACACAATTAGCAACAAGACTTACATATAGCAAAGCATTTAAGATAGACAAGACAAGAATACTAATGTGTGATTCATGTTTTCTCTTTGTAAGAACATAGGGCCTTAAATATCAAAATTTACGTAAAGCGTATAGAAAGATTACTTGCCTTGGTTTCTAGTTAGTCTTACGGATTTACTGCAGAACCTTGATAAGAATTGAACCTAGAATGGCCTTTTTCCTTCTTTTCCTTCTTCTCTTCTTCTTCTTCCTTTCCTTTTCCTCTTTTCTCTCTTTTCCTGCGGTTTTCCCTCTCCTCTTTGGTGTGGAAACCGTCCCCTATAGGCTGATGGGGAGTTATACTAAGTTTTGGTAACTCCCCTATCCTTAGTATGGACTATTTTGATAATTTACCATAATTTCTTTTAATTCAACTTTTAACCCCTTTCTTTTGTTCTTCTATGTTTTGTGTAACTAAGTCTCATAACCTACATAATTAATTAAGTTGCATTTAAGGTTGACCTCTAAGTATTGAAAGTTGCGCTTAAAAGTCACGGGGTGTAACACACACAAAGTATAATCATGTATCATATTGATATGAAAGGAAACCATTGATGTATACGCGACATTCATATCACACTAATGCATCTAGATCACAAAATATTCATACAAACCGAAATGCATATCAACATTGAAAATCACATTGTGCTTATTATGACAATATCGGCTATAGGCCAAATAGAAATGCCACTAACATTTATTATATTGCTTCTTCATCTCGCTTTTCACCTTTTGAAAGACCAAGAAAGGTCACCAAGTTTGAGAACCAAAAGGTACATTTGCAAAGGGTTGAATCAATAACCTTTAAGGACGCACTAAAAATGCATGATTTCTGTCGGTATAAATTGCTCTTTCTTTTCATTGTTTCTTGTACTTTTGATGATATTTGCAAAATAAAGGGGGAGAGAAAAGCCTGATTTGAGGAAGAGAAAGAAGCATGATTTAAGGGGAAGAATGATATGAATATGAAATTCAAATTTGAAATGTGTGCATAATTGTAGGGGGCGATCACATTTAAATCATGAACTAATGTTATTTGGTAAATCATCAAAAGGGGGAGATTGTTGAGAAAAAGGTTGTGAGTGATTTACAAATTCATGATTTAAATGCTACGTCCTTGCGAAATGCATGAATGAATTATTACTTAACACGCTTATGTGACAAACATGCTTTATATGCTTATATATATTGTTGTCGTACTAAAAAACCATAAAGCGTTAAAGCTTACATCATATGACAAACATTTCTTGTCTCTGTGCTATTTTTAGTTGCCATAATTAATGAACTAAACTAGTTCATTAAGTGGAATGCTTAAGTTATTGAACTAACTTGTTCATTAAATAGAGATATATTTGGTAGAAGCTACATGGCAACAAATTTAGAAATGGAAAGTATCCTCCCTACTTATATTACATGCCTATATATATATATACATACATATTCATATTTTTGTTAAAAAAGCACAATACACATATATTCTGACGTACTACCGACACGTTACACATATTACGAACGTACGTCAACATCACACCACTGTATGCACCTCATATTTATTAGTATATTCAGGTCTTTTATCATGTGATATAATTCATGCTGATGTCAAAATTATAACGATGTGTTACACAGTAAAAAACCGAAAATTGTCGTATCGGGTGACTACCGAAACTTCACCGACATGTCACGTACTTGCCATATAAAGATGACCAGCCCATATGAATCAAAAATAGCCAAATATTTTGTGGATCACATGTTAATATCAGCCACTAAATCATTCCATAGTGGTACACACAAATCAAAAACAATTTAGGCTAAAATTGTGGAGATTTCAAATTCAAATTTTTTTAAGCACATGGACGTTTTCTCCACTAGTCACATGAGGTGAATATATACATTTTTTATGTATATTATATGTTATATAATATATATTACATGTGCAAGAAGTTTGAATTTATTTGGAGAAAAATCGCATAGTCGACGAAAGTCGAAAATTCGGTTTTCTACAAACATATCACATGTAACTCTTTTTACATGAGACGTAATATGTATCTAGAAACATTTTACACATTTAAGACATGTTAAAGTGTTGTACAAAATTCAAAATAGGATTGATTATTAATTACCATATATGTGTAAATATTGTGCATTATTTGCCAAAGCTTACTAAAATGAAATTTTAGCACATGTCCATTCATACTATTTCAGCCATGGTTGGGCCTAGGTGGATCTTATTTGGTATTTCAATTGGTGGAGAATATACCACACAAGATTGGTGACATTGAAGAGGGCACCACAAAAGGAAAGATTTAAAAATGCAACACATGCTGAAAATTCAGGACATGCTACTAAGAGTGGCGTTTTCTTGGTTTTAATGCACCTCAAATTTGTCTGCCAATTTCAAGGGAGTGAAAGGTGATAGTATGGAAATGTTTTGAATACTTTTGAGCACATGTTTTGTTAGTTTTTTTCAGATTTTACAGCACATTAAAGGATCCCAAGTTGGACCAATCATCATGTGACAAGTAAGCAAGTTCAAGTCATCCTTCTAATCATGTGGCAACAAGTAAGCAAGATGCTGTCATCTCTATATAAGAAAATCTTCCAAGGACATTAAAGAGAATTCTCAAGAAAGGAAGAAGCCCTAGGGGGCGGCCACATGTGAATAAAAGGAGAAGAGTAGTGCAAACAAAGCCAAGGTTGCAACAATTCATATTCTCTCAAGTGCACAAAGCTAGACTATTTTCTTCTTCTTCTTAGTCTCAAGCCTATTGTTCATATATTCTACATATTATATAGGTTTTGAATATACCACCCATACACGTTCACTTTTCTGAAAGGTTTATCAAGGTGTGACCAAACATTCATTCGATCGATCGTGGAGTTTGTGATTGATTTGCTTGATTGTTGTGATTGTAAAAGGGTAAAGTTAGTGTTTAAATCTAGTAACCCTGGTGGTAAGATGTTATCTGTGTTTAGTGATAACAGAGGAAGTGTCCTCGAAGACTGGAGTAGGTTGTTTAAACCGAACGAGTATAAAATTCTTGGTGTTCTTACTTTTCAACACTTTACTTTCAGTTTCTAGTTTCCCGCATTGATTTCGTTGAAACGGTAAAAATAGTAAAAGCTTTTGAAAAATTATAAAAAATTTTAGAAACATAGCCGCCTATCCTAGATTTCATTTGGCGCAAGTTTTAACTCATTTGGTTAAGCATAAGTTAGTCAAACGTTAATAGTTCTGAGACTAGTGCAATCTGATTTTCAGATTTGCAAAGGTTGGGAACATCAACGTGGTTGACATACTTCCTGAAAGAATTTTAAAAAAGTGTTTCAACCCAGAAAATTACATATGTTGAGGGTCTTATCAAAAAAGTTTCAGACTATTTGCGCAATCTGACCAAAAACGTATTTTCAAGGGGTTAGGAGTGGAGTTTCAATTTGAAAATTTTGTGAGACTCTCAGAACATTTGAGAGTACATTCTCACCGAATATCATAATTTTTGGAGGTCTTAAACTAGGTCATTCAAATATTTCAAATCAGGATATGAAAACAAAATTATTTTCAGAAGTGAGGTTTTCGGTCCAAAAGTTTATAAAATCCAAATTTTCCGCACTCACTGTTCAATCCTCTCCCTTCTAGTGGTGCTATACAGGTCCTACACAATGCTAACCAAGGAACAGGTTGAAACGTTCTTTGAGGCTTGGAGTCAACAGCAAAATGAAGGCCCTTCTCATTCCTCTATTAAAGCATCTAGCTAGCATGGTAAGTCCTCAAAATTTCTTTCGGTTGTGGATTCTGGAGCCACAGATCACGTGACTTGTAATGGTACAATTCTATCCTCCTATCAGTCATTTACGAATCCTTTACAAGTTCATATTGCTAATAATGCACCATTGGAAGTTGTTGGTAAAGGATATGTGAAGTTAAATGAACAAATCACGTTGAAAAATGTCTTTTTCATTCCTGATTTAAGCTTTAATTTATTGTCTGGTTCAAAATTTGTTAGAGATAACAACTGTCTCGTCTGCTTCTCACCCACTCAATATTGGTTTCGGGACCCTTCTCAAAAGGGAATAATAGGCAATGCTAATTATGTGAAGTGGATGCATCTATTTGAGAATCAAGCTAGAGTAAACAAGGGATTGCATTCAAGGCTTGAAGATTCAAGTAGAAGAATGGTTAATAGGCCTAGGCAGGATGTTTTGATGTGACATAGAAGATTAGGACATTCTAATTTTTTATATTTAAAAAGATTGATACCACAACTTTTTGGCAAGTATGAAATGGAAAATCTCTTTTGTGATCATTGTCAACTTGCAAAACATGTGAAATCCCCTTATTCTGCTAAATCTTATCTTGAATCTCAACCTTTTAATTTAATTCATTCTAATAAATGGGGACCATCCAAAGTTGCTAACCTTAATCCAGCCAAATGGTTTATAACATTCATTGATGATCACACCTGTATTACATGGATTTATCTTATAAAGCATAAAACTGAAGTAAATTATGTAACTATGCATCTCTTTGTTTTGATCCAAAATCAGTTTAATACTAGTGTACAAACATTTAGAACTGATAATGGAGCTGAACATCTTGACACCTCTGTTAAGGAATATATGGACAGAAATGGCATTCATCATCAGACCTCCTGCACCTACACTCCTCAGCAGAATGGAGTTGCAAAGAGAAAAAACATGCATCTTTTGGAGGTTTCTAGGACACTAATGTTTACAATGCAAGTACCTAATCAATTGTGGGGAGAATCTATCTTGACTGCAACCTATATGATCAATAGATTGCCTTCAAGAGTTCTATCCTACAAAACTCTCAAATCTATGCTTTGTGACACATTTTCTTTAACAAGTTTATTGTCTGACCTTCCTTTGAAAATGTTTGGATGTGCTACCTATGTTCATGTTCAATCTCATTTGAGAAGTAAGCTTGATCCTAGAGCTGTTAAATGCGTTTTCTTGGGGTATTCTGGGACTCAAAAAGGGTACAAGTGTTTTTGACCCCAAACAAGAAAAGTTTATGTGACTCTTGATATAACTTTTCAAGGGAATCAACCATTTTATACTAGTTCTATCAGTACATCAGAAGGAGGGATTCAGGAAGCCTAGACTATCATTGACATAATTAAACTAGTTTCTGAATCACCATCTTATGTTGAGATTGATGAACCTCTTTCATCTCAGAATGACATGTCTTGAAATGAACCTAACGTTGTTGAAACAAATACCATTCAAAGACCTCCTATTACTCAAGTTTATACCAGAAGGAATCTTGTTATTCCTTCTGGTATCAATTAAGTTGTTGAAAGCAGAAATGACCATTATAATGAAAGGGTTAGTCTTGATGACAGACACATTGCCTTGAGGAAAAGCACAAGGGAATGCGTAAAAAAGGCCTTTACATGACTTCCTTGGTACAAAGGAGGTAACTCATCATCCACTGCAAAAAATGCTATCATATCAAAGGCTATCCCCTATGTTTAAAGCGTTTATTTGTGCTATTGACAAAGACCATATACCAAAGATATCAAAGAGGCTTTATCTATAACCTCTTGGAGAAATACTGTGAATGATGAAATGGTGGCATTGATTCATAACAAGACTTGTCAAATTGTTCAAAAAGGGACAGATATGAGACATGTCGGCTGCAAGTGGATTTTTACAATCAAGTACAACTCTGATGGTTTTGTCAGCAGACATAAGGCAAGATTAATGGCAAAGGGCTATACTCAATCATATTGGATCGATTATTTAGATACCTTTGCTCTAGTGGCTAAAATGAATACCATAAGAGTTCTTTTTTCAATGGCTGTGAATCTCGGATGGGAGCTGTATCAATTGGATGTCAAAAATGCTTACTTGAATGGTAATCTTCAAGAAACCATTTACCTGGATCGTCCTCCTGGTTACTCTCTGGATCATCCTGGTATAGTTTGTAAGTTAAAAAAACCTTGTATGATCCTAAATAGCCTCCTAGAGCCTGGTTTACTAAATTATCTGCTACCATTATTAAATATATGTTCAAACAATATCATAGTGATCATACTATTTGTTAGATATGTTAAGTCTGATTTAGCTATTGTCCTTATTGTATATGTTGATGATATTATTATTACTGGAAATAATGTTCATGCTATTTGTCATATTAAGAGTCTGTTTGCTTCACAATTTGAAATGAAAGATTTAGGCAGGCTTAAATATTTTCTTGTCATAGAGATTACTAGAAGCGAGTCTGGTATATGTGTGAATCAGAGAAACTATGTGTAGACCTTTTGACTTAAATTGGTTTGTTAGGTTGTAAACTTGCTTTCTCCTGTCGAACCTGGATATAAACCTAAAGCCCAATGGGATATGACTTCTGTTGATAAAGGCAAATATCAAAGGCTTGTTGGGAGATTAATTTATTTGTCTCATTCTAGAACTGATATTAGTTTTGCTATTAGTATTGTAAGTCTGTATATGCACAGTCCTACTAATGAAAATATGCAAGCTATATTGAGAATTTGCAGGTACCTCAAAGGGGCTCCAGGTCAAGGATTACAATTCAAGAAGTCTGCTAACAGGTCCATTGTTGTGTATATTGATTCTGACTTGGGTGGTTTCAAAGGTCACATGAGATCCATTACTGGTTATGCTACTTTTCTGTGGGGAAATTTGGTATTCTGGAGGAGTAAAAAGCAATAGACTATATCAAGGAGCACAACAGAAGCTGAATTGAGATGTGAAGGATTGTGAATGAGAAGAGTCTTTATTGATATATCTCAATACTTCTCTCTACCTATTCAAATTTTCTATGATAATGAATCTGCCATTAGCATGGTTGAAAACCCCATTCATCATGATAAAACCAAGCATGTGGAGATCAATAAACACTTTATAAGGGAAAAGATCGAAGCTGGCATTGTTCAATTGCAGTACATTCCTACTAAAGCTCAATCAGCTGACCTACTCATTAAACCAGACTCTCTCAATGTGTTCAATGATCTGATCTCCAAGCGTAGTTGTATCAATATTTATACACCTAAGTTTGAGAGGGGATGTGGAAATATTCAGGTTAAATGCAAAAATTCTTGAATTTGAAGATGCTTGTATGGTTGTTGTCCAAGACATGTGCATCCCAGGCACACAGGGTAGCAACACAGTTCTTGGCAATTCGTCGAACACTTTGCTCAATGTGTCCAACACCTTTGTTGTACATTAATTTCTTGCTGTTAATTGTGTTTAATTATTTAAAATAGTGTGTTTAGATAGCTCAATATATCAGCTGTAGATTGTGTAGTTTGGAAAGTTCATGTGGATTAAGATCATGTAGATATTCGTTGGGTAAAATGGTAGTTAAACTAGCTGTGGCAACATCTATCTCCCATTGCTGTATATATACGCACACTTCGTGCCTCTTGTGAATAAGGCTAAAGTTTCAGCCTTTCAAACATCTTTTTTTCGTCTTGTCTTAGACATTTTCTTAACATTTGTAATAGTTACAGACGGATCTTTGACGACAACACCCATATGGTTGTAAATTAAAGTCAAACTGAATCAAGAATCCATCGGTTAGTTTTGTGAAATAATGATTAGGGGTCTTGATTTATGGCAGACAAGAAGTAGGCCACCGAGACCACAGTATCCACACAAATTAATACCAGGATCATGCTTAGTAGATTATTTTAGCGTGTCCGGGACCATATTTAAGCATGGTGTGCTTCGACGAAAGGACAATGACGACCTCTGATTTGTCAGCAAAGTCAACAGTCATTTTGGCTAAGTCAACGGTCATCAACAGGTTCCTCAAAACTTTGGAGAGGTGAGAAGCTTTGATAGGTCGGCTAGTTTCTACAGAAGATTTGTTAAGGACTTTTCCACTATTGCTTCACCTTTGAATAAGATTGTTAAAAAAGACGTAGGATTTCAATGGGAAGAGTCACAACAGAAAGCCTTTGATGAACTTAAAGCAATGTTAACTTCTGCACCTATTTTAAGACTATCTAGCTTTGATGATATTTGAAATCGAATGTGATGCTAGTGGTGTTGGTATAGGAGATGTACTATCACATTCTAAACAACCAATTGCTTATTTTAGTGAAAAGCTTAAGGGAGCCCAATTGAAGTATTCAACCTATGACAAAGAGTTGTATGCACTGGTTAGATCATTGCAGACTTGGCAACATTATTTGCAACATAAAGAGTTTGTGGTTCATACTGATCACGAAAGTCTTAAGTTCCTTAAAAGCCAAGGAAAGTTAAACAAGAGACATGCCAAATGGGTTGAATTCATTGAACAATTTCCTTATGTGATAAAATATAAGCAAGGAAAAGATAACATTGTAGCTGATGCATTATCTAGGAGTTATTCTTTGATTACTACATTTTCATCTCATTTTCTTGGATTTGAGTGCATCAAGAAATCGTATACTCTAATCCTGACTTTCCGTAAATATTTGATGCATGTGCCGATTCCCCATTTCGTAAGTATTATTTAAATGATGGATATTTGTTTAAGGAAAGAAAATTGTGCATACTTAAGTGTTCTGTCAGAGAGATACTTGTCAAAGAAGCACATGGTGGAGGTTTAATGGGCCACTTTGGCATCTTTAAGACATTAGATATGTTAAAGGAATGTTTCTTTTGGCCCCATATGAGGACTGATGTAGAGAAGGTTTGTGGAAGTTGTATAACTTGCAAGAAAGATAAATATATATCACATCAATATGGTTTGTATACCCCATTACCTGTCCCTATGTCACCTTGGATTGATATATCTATGGGCTTTGTCTTGGGATTACCCAAATCAATAAAATGGAAATGATAGTGTGTTTGTTGTCGTTGACAAATTTTCTAAAATGGCACACTTCATAGCTTGTAAAAAGGTTGATGATGCATCTCATGTCGCAAACTTGTTCTTTCAGGAAGTACGTCAACATGGCATGCCTAGAACCATTGTTACTGATAGACATACCAAGTTCTTAAGTCATTTTTGACGTGTGTTTTGGGGTCAACTTGAAACAAAACTCTTATTTTCTACTACTGGTCACCCGCAAACAGATGGTCAAACTGAAGTCGTGAATAGAACTTTGTCTCAATTATTGCGTGCTATAATTCAGGAGAACCTTAAGAATTGGGAAGATTGCTTTCCATATATTGAATTTGCTTATAATGGAAGTGTTCACAGTGGCACCACACATTCACCGTTTGAAGTTGTATATGGTTTCAATCTTTTGTCTCCACTTGATCTTGTGCCTATTCCTGTTCATGAACGTGCAGGTATTGATGGTAAGAATAAGGGTGAACTGATTAAGAAATTGCATTCTAAGGTTAAGCTACAACTTGAAAAGAAAAACAAACAGTATGCAAAACAAGCTAACAAAAAACGTAAGGAAGTTTTGTTTGAACCATGTGATCTTGTTTGGCTACATTTAAGGAAAGAAAGGTTTCCTAGGGAAAGGAAATATAAGCTCATGCCAAGAGGAGATCCCCTTTCAAAGTACTTCAAAAGGTTGGAGATAATGCTTACATTCTTGACCTTTTGGAGAGTAAGTATGGTTAAATTTCTCATACTTTTAACGTTGCTGATCTTACCCTTTTTGGTGATGATTTATATTCGAGGTCGAATCCTTTTGAAGAAAGGGGGAATGATGTGGTCCATAACCCTCATCCATGTCAAGATAATAAGAATGCACATAATGTTATAAACATGCAACATCAAGGACCCTTAACAAGAAGTAAAACTAGGAAACTAATGCATGAAGTGGGGGCATTCCTATTTAAACATATATAAGATGAACCAAGGGACTTTATACATTGGGCTCACGTTATTGAACCTATCACATGATTTATAAGAATTTTTAGAACCATTGGAAGATATCATTAAGATAGAATGTGCTCTTTATTTTGCTTTTTTAATATTTATGTTGCATTAGTTTAGGCCCATCTCAGATTGTGAGTTTCTTCAAGACCAGTTTTGGTAGAATTGACGTATCTCTCAAACCAAACATCCAAATTAGGAGTTGCAAGATGAGTTGGAAAGATAAGACAATTATCTACAACTTTTATATTTTGTACTATTCCAAAATCGGTCGTCTTCCTATCCAAAAAGAACATTCAAATGGAAGTACTAGTTCTACTGAATTCTTTGATATACGTTCAGTAATTTTGACGTATGTCCTCAATAGTTGTTCCATATGCAAAGAGCTTTATATGCTTATTTTCTAAAATCAATGGGCTACAATTCTCTAACAAGTAGCAAGGCCTAATTTTGATTGGAAGATGTCATAAAATCTGTCACAATTCAGAAAAGATTTCAAGTTGAAGACAAATCCTTCAAGTCTTCCATGAATACTACTTGAGGGACCTACTTTGAAAATCATCATTCATGACTTGCAGGACTAGTTTTATGGAGCCTACATGAGTAGTTTTTACAAGTGTGTAGTCGTTTTAATCATTATTTCAATTTGTAAGATAGTTTGTAGTCTTGTGATGGTTTTGCCTATAAAAGGCACATAAGACAAGCCTTGTAAACACAAACCTTCAATGAAAATTTCTTTTCTTCAAGAATAATTCTTGTGTGTTTTCTTGGTTCATATTCAAAATCAAGGCTAGAATCTTCCAAGGCTTGAATATCCTTGTGAGAGTTGACCGATTCCGGGGAGGGAAACATCCAAGAGGGAGGTATCTTTCTTGGGTTATGTAGAACTCATTGGAGGACTTATGTTCAAAAGGTTTTCTTCAACTTATTTGGGAGCAAGGTGAAGCTATCTTTACTGTGCCTAAACCATATTTAGAGGAGAAACTTTAGAGTTAAACAAACGTCCATTCTTGCACATGTCACCTCTATATTGATCGATCAATGATCGATGTAGACCTTGTCAAAACTAGAAGCATAACTACCCATGAATTTCTACATAGATCAGTGAATGTCTCATTTGGAGATACATTGATCTGTAAATGGGTACATTGATTGGTTGATGTACACTGATCTCTAAAACAGGATAGATCGATCGATCGATCTCACTTTGCATATGTAAAAATATAACTGTTGGACTTTTTTTTCAAACCAAATCAACTCTAATCTACCCTAAACTCACATGGGAATTTACCTCCAATGACTATTTTAACAAAATCCTACTCTCCTTGTATATCTCCTAATACATATGCATACTATGCGTCTTCAAAATACGCATAGTTCAAAATTATCATATCGTCTAAATAATGATTCAGACCTTAGCATCTAAAATTCTAACTTAAATATTATAACCTCTTAGCGGAACACTCTTGAATGTGTTGAGTGAGCTCATTTATGACGAAAGCAAATGGTATGGGCTAAATGCTAATCATTAGTAACGACTGTATTAGAGAACTCTAGGTTTAGTTCTGATAGAGTCCTTCCACTTCTCATTACAGTCTGATACATGTCTTAAGTACTTTCTATGTATGTTACTTTAACATATTTCTTTTCAAAAACTCTCCGAACGTCTCTCGTGCCACTCTATCTTATGCCTTTTTAAAGTGAATAAAAAATCATATGCAAAGCTTATTTGTTCTCTCGATATCTCTCTCTTAATCATCTCAAGTGAAGAACAGCCTTCATTTTTGATCTTTTTGACATGAATCCAAATTGATTTTTAGATACACTAGACTCATTGCGATGTATTTTCTCAATTTCTCTAAAATTTACACAATCTTGTAGATTTACTTTGTACTTAAGGGCTTTTTCTCCACTGGTTAGGCAAATTAGCGGTCTTTATAATGTTGTTAAAAAGATCTGTGAGGTACATACCTTCTTGCTTTATACATTTTCAAGCCTCAATAGAAATACCTTCGGATCCAAGTGTTTTACCATTTCTTTTATCCTTTTCAAAGTATCTTTTGCCTCCGACAATCGGATTCTCCTACTATATGTTTAGTTCACGTCAAAGTTACATAACTCACTCAATATAAGCTCCTCCCCTACTGATTCATTAAAAAATTTACCAAAGTATATTCTTCATCTATTTTGTATCGTTATTTCCTGTCCTATGATCTTGTTCGTCTTTGTTGCATTAAATATGAGTCAAATCTCTTGTTTTTCTTTGTCTCACTCTAGCAATTATACATCTTTCACATTCTTTTGTATCCAACCTCTTATAAATGTCTTCAAACGCATTTGATTTGACTTCACTTACAACATATTTAAGTACTTTCTTAACAAATCTATATTTGTTTCTATTCATCTTATTCCTGCAACATTAAAGTGCTTTACAACTAATTTTCTTGGGTATTTTTACTTTGTTTTACGCTTCTTCTTTCCACCACCAAGATTTCTCTTTCTAGGTGGTTGACCTTCTGTCTCGCCAAGTAAATTTCTTGCTATTTTTTATCTTTACTACCACATCCTCGTATATATCATTTGCATCACCACTTGAATTCCTTAAGACTTTTTGCTCTAATACTTCATTTCTAAACCCTACTTGCTTATCTTCCTTCAAGTTACACCAGTTTATTTTAGGTTCTATAAGCCTTGGTTTCCTCAATCTTCTATGTTGCATACGTACATCCAACACTACAAGACTGTGATCAGCTTACATTCCTCACATGCTCTTCTATCTCTTCTACGAGACACGAAATAGTCTATTTTGTAACTTGGTCCACTTTTGAATTTAATCAAGTGTTCATCTCTTTTTTATAAAAATGTATTAGTCACTATAAGATTGCACGCAGTTGCAAAATCCAAAATTAATCTTCCATCATCTTCATATTTCTAAAACCAAATCCACCATCTATCCTATTATAATCCATACTCTCTTTACCCACATGTCTATTTAAATCTCCTCCTATAAAGATCTTCTCACATATTGAAATTTCAAGAACTACGTCTTTTATATTTTTCCAAAACTCAACCTTTATAGTTTCTTCAAACCCCCATGAGGAGCATATACGCCAATACTATTGACTGTTTATTTACCAAGCCCTAAATTAAAGGCTATAATTCTATTTTTTTTCCTGATAACACATACTACTTTGTCTCTTATTAAACGATCTATAATAAACTCAATTCTATTTCTTGTTTTATTCTTTCATGTGCATCAAAGTTTGAATCCTCAATTGTCCAACATCCTTTCTCACTTATCACTATGTCTCTTGCAAACGTAACATTTTATTTCTCTTATCATCGTGTAGACTATCTCCATTCTATTTCGCTTAGAGTTTCAAGATTCCATTTTTCTAGTCTAATACTCCTACATAACCTATTATTTTTTCTCTTGTTATCTAACTTACAAATTAAGGAACTCTTTCTTATTTTTCATTGCGTCCGTGTCTTTTAGGAGATGCATTGACCTCAGCTCAATTATCGCTGTATTCGGACCATGCGTCCGTGACCTTGCTTATTTGACACTACATCACGAAGTCCTCTATGGACAGCGGTCCTTGTCAAGACAATGCATTTGTTACGTTACGTTCTTTATAGGTAACATCCTAGAATTGACGCAATTTCTTGTCTTATTCTTATCATTTTTAGTGACAATGTTTTATACCCGCTATCAACCTAACGCAACTCTCCTTCTTCACGCAGGCCGACAAACCGAAACCTCGACCTGGCGGAAGTATTTATAATTTTAAAGTAACAAGGATCAAATCATACTTCATTTTACCATATATCTATGTACGTTATTACGCATATAGTAGGATATTTACCATTGAGTCTCTTTGCAGTTCCGTATCCTAAAGATTTGTCATCCGTATGTATGACATGGTATATGTACAACACTGGTTAAGTTGCGGGACATGATAATAGATTAATCCTTTTAAGAAAGTGCAGTCCATTTTGTATAGCCCATGAGCCAAATTGTACCATTCTTCTCTCATTTCTTTCTTCAAAATTCAGCTCCTATATTTTTTAAAAAAAAAAAAAACAGATGTCATTCTGTCTTATAATTTAAAAAACAGATTCTCAGAATGCATACTTCGCCCTGCCATCACCACTTGAAAGTTCCGCTTCCGTCACTATTTACGTAATTCTCTCCAGCCCCAAACACTGCAGTTGGGTCGGAAAGTGCTTGGGATGGGAACGGTTAAATGCTAGCTGCCCCTTCATTGGTTTTCTGTTTCAGCAAATGGTTAAAGTGGGTCGTTCTGAGTCTACTCGAAAATAGTCTATTGAATGAACATAACTTGTCTAGTAGGCGGTTCATCAATTTGACCGGTCTGAGTATTAAACCGGGCCGATTATAAGAGCTATAATCTAAGTTATCGTAAAGTAGTTTTATTAAAAAGTACATATTATGAATAATGATAGATTACTTCCGCAATACTATGGCGATTGCAAAATTAACATACTAAATATTTTTAAGACGAAAAGAGGTTTATCAATTCGTATCTACTACGTTATCCTATATCACATCCTTTTAAAATGATTTATACGCCATATATATTGTAATTTTCTTTTCCATGTTATTTGGTCTTCATTTTTTGGAGTAACAAAAATTTAAGTTGAGAGGTGACTTTTCCGACCAACGTCAGAGTATACAACCAAACTTGTCAAATACTTATGTTTGGCATATATATCTTTTTTTTCATTAGTCACCCGTTCTTTATTTTATTTTATATGTCAACATAAAAACACACACACACATATATTTATTTATTTATTTATATTTTATTTGAAAGAGTAAGAGTTTTGAAAAAGAATAGAAAAAATTGATCTATCCTTGAAAAATGATTTAAGGAGGGCATATATCAATGTATACATTGACTTCTACATTGATCAATCGATGTCTACATCGATTAAAGGACTACACTAATCGATTTCTACACAGATCAATCAATGTTTCAATTGATGGTATATTGATCTCTAAAATAGGTA
>AP025058.1:18156728-18172419 GCA_036186865.1 Eustoma russellianum | reverse complement strand
GACGACTGATTTGAAAAAAAGAAGACAATCCACATTCAATGTAAATTTTTGAAGGGAGGTCCTACGTGACATTTGCCTCTACCCATACCTGCGCTACTAATGGTCGATGAAAATTAAAGGTCGTGGTTCCACCTTAATAGGCTGACTTACCGGTCTTGCGATTTTATGAAGGGCTTGCTGACGTGCACGAGTATAGGCAATCTTTCTAATGCAACCCATACGGGCATCACCGCAATCTTATATTTGGGGTTTAAATTCAGTGTCCATTTTGTGATGCGCATCTCCAATCCCAATATACACCAAATGCAATGGTAAAAACATCTCGTGTAATCCTCCTTCTTCGTAAAATTAAGTATAATATGGCTGTCATCAATCAACATAATCGTAACCGCCCCTGCGAAGCCAATCACCTCCATGGGACGACGGGTTGCCGCCACTGCTGGATGGCCATGCCAGAATTGTCCCCACAAGTGCAAAATTAAAACGATCAGCCAAAGTTTGAATCTCTGTTACGGAAAATGAAACCTGCTAGTACACCTTTATATCTCCTGATTTCTCGCATCGGAAAAACCCCACTACCTCTTGCCACCGATGATACAACCGCCACAAAGGACTTGAATAGCCTTACGGACGTGCATCCCCAGCCATCGCCGGTAATCAAAATCAAAATGAAACCGCCGACGCCGGTTGCCGTGATTGCCATGATCGGCAGAGCTGAAATCCTTTCGGATATTATTTATATCTTCTTAAAGTAATATGCTCTTTTTTTGATGTCGAATGAAAACATATGTCATTTTACAATAGTTTCATCTGTTGTGGCTTGACCAAGTCGTCTATTATGACCCGAGCATCTGTTCATCTCCAAATATGTCATTTTCTACTTTTTATCAACCATACATGAATATCAAGAAAACTTCTATTTTCAATCGAATGTATTGGGGAGAAGAATGACGATCTCTTCAAGGAGGCCTGATGAGTCCATCGAATATTGAACTGGTGACCATGTGATAGTAATCCATCAATATGTAAAAGGAGCCCATATATAAGCTATTCAACTATATTATTAAACTTCTATTTTTCCGTAATTCAGCATTTTCGGTAATTCAAAATATAATTATTAATCAATTTGAACTATAGAAACTTGAGTCGTTTTGTGACATGAATAAAGTACATACGCATAAATTGTGACTAGTCAACCCGTTGCAAAACAGAATCATATAATATCATATGAATTGATAACATTATTTAGACTTATAGGCACTGTCTTCATCTACTGCCTCTCAAAGAAATCCTCAAAGGAATGAAGGAGAGAGAAACTCTATGCCTTCTCTCTAGGAAGGTGTTGTGCCCCGCACCCTCAGCAGAGTAATTTAAGGATAAAAGTGGTTGAATAAATTGATGACGGTCAACGGTAATAAACTAAGAAAATTAAATATTGGATTAAGTGGTATTTATGAAGAGATTAAATATAGAATTAAGTAGTATTTAATTTTAGAATTAAATATTAGAAATTAATCATTTAAGATAAATAAGTTAATAGGATATAATTTAGAAACTCCAAATTCCACCCTTTCCATATAAAAACTGACTCAACGTCAGTTTCTCTCCTTCACAGAAAAGAAAACCGACACCAGCCTCTTTCCTCTCCCCATAGGCGATTCATCTTGCAGCCCTAGGAGAAAGGATCCTTCAGGAGTCAATCCGTAGGTCATTCGTTCTTCGATTCTTCTTCAAGTAATCAAAGGCAAGTAATCATCTTATAAGTTCTTACGTTTTGCGAAAGAAAAAGGCCTATTTTGATATCAAAATTGGATCACCATGTAGTAATTTCTTCTGTGAATCTATATGTGTGATTTATGTGTTTTGGTTTGAGATTTGGGCATCATGTGTTGAAATATCGTTCGTTGTTTTTGTTGTTTATGTGAGATCATGTAAATCCCAATCCCTTGAACCCTACTTTGTTGATCATGGCGGTTGAAGGGAGGGGAGACTGGGAAGATTAGATTTTTGGGTTTGATTTGATGAATACTTTGAATGTTAGGCTTGAATCCGTGAATCGTATGTTAAAGGTAATTTTTTGGTGGATTAAGAATGGATTGATAGGGAAGATTAGGCTTGGAATGGTTGGATGAAAGTGGGAAATCGTTTGATTGAAACTGCAGAAATTCGCAGAGGAGATTCTGGAGAAACGCTGACATCGATCAATCGATGTCAGAGTTCGAAGTACATCGATCGATCGATGTCTGATGGGTGAGAGATCGATGTGTCTCAGCAGTACGTAGATCGATCGACGTATAAGGGGTTGAGAGTTCGATGTTCTCTGATGAACTTCGATCGATCGATGTGAGGGTTCGAAGTCACTTCGATCGATCGATGTAGAAAGAGGTGAGAGATCGATGTTCTCTGATGCACATCGATCGATCGATGTGAGGGTATGAAGTCACATTGATCGATCGATGTGAGGGTATGATGTCAAGCAGTTTTTTGGGAAAATAAGGGAAGAAAGAGGGAAACTAGGAGACCCTTTGTGTGACCTTAGGAACTTCTTAGGACCTGATTGAGGTTAGTCTAAGTCTTGGGAATATGACTTAAGATGGTGAATCAAATATGAAGACTTCGTAGGGTATTCGAATCGGACTTCAACGTGAATGGCCTAAGGGTTAGGAATGAATGTATGTGGCTTTACAGAGTTCAAAAGGGGGAATGTGAGGGTTCCTACATTAGCCTTTGGGTTCTCGAATCGATGTTTAGGTGATATTGACCTACCGTGAAGTATAAGCTCGATTGTGTAAGTGAGGTGAGTCTTGTGTGTCTGATTGATATTGAATGTGATTTGAGGTATGTGATTAAAGAATGTGATTGATATGAGGAGTCACGCATCATGGCACTTGCATTTACGTAATGTTTTGAAAAGAGCTGTGCTTCGGCACAGGGTATAAAGTTTGCGAAACTGGCTGTAATGTGACATGGGATGGAAATATAAGCCATGGCATATTACATGGTATAAAGTTTGCTGTGACATGTCATGGGATGGAAATATAAGCCATGGCACATTACAGGGTATAAAGTTGGCTGTAATGTGACATGGGATGGAAATATAAGCCATGGCACATTACAGGGTATAAAGTTGAGCTGTGGTGCGTCATGGGATGGAAATATAAGCCATGACCTACCACAGGGTATAAAGTTATGTGACCGGACATTGTGATATGCATTGCACTGTTTTGAAAAGAAATTGCATACGCATTTGTGACTGTGTAGTATAGTGCATATTTTGTCATGCATCACGCGAGTCGTTATGTTATGATTGGCTTGTAACTGGATTGTCATTGAACTGCTAAATGTGTATGAATTACGGTTTTGGCTTTCGTATGCTGCTAGTCTATATTTTTGAAAATATACAAGACATGTGCCCCACCAATCCCTTGAATTATAAACTACTCATGTCTTGTCATGTGTTGATCCCATATGTCTTATAAGTGGTTACTTGCTAGCGTTTTTCGCTAAGGGTACCACCTTTGTGATGCAGGTGAGCCTGAGTATGATATGATCTTCATAGAGGATGACGGCGAGTGGGCAGAATGGGATGCCTAGAGCGTGTTGGAAATTGTTTTAGACTGTTTCTTACTATTTCAGTTTCTTATTTCATTTGCAGATTTAGATGGCTGCGTCCATAAACAATTATTGATAGTTACTTTACCCTTCTGGTTTACCGCTTGATGGTTTAGATTTATGTGGTGCGTGTTTCTGTACTTATTTCTCTGACGTCATTGATGATGTGTATTCGAGAGATGAGACGTCTAGTAGTCTTCTCAGTAAGCTACGACTGGTGCACCAGTTCGGATTCAACTGTCCGGGTCGGGGCGCTACAGGTGGTATCAGAGCCTAGGCTTCAAATCTACCTCGGAGCCCTAGGTTATATCATGTAGAGTCTTAAGCTATGATTTTGACCCTAAGCTGATCTTTAGGTCTAAGTACATGATCTTAGATATAAGTTTGATTGGGATGGGTGTGTGCGAGCGTGATAAAATTTAAGCAATAAATGTTATTTTATTTTAAGAATTTCGCCTGGTACAACGCATATGGGCTTTCAGTATTTACTTTTGGAATTGCTGAATGCTAATAAGCGTTGATTTTTAAGAAAATGCCTCCTCGAAGAGATAACCAAGGAAACGGTGGCAATGGGAACAAGAACCCTCCACCACCACCAGTGTTAGTCCCCCAAGCACTGGCAGATGCTATCACAGTGATAGCACAAGGAGTTGCCCAGCAGCAAGAACAACCTCCTCCTCCACCACCGCCTCAGCACGGCATTTGTTACTATATTGGGGAGATGCGGAAGATGCATGCCCCCAACTTTGAAGGAACCACTGATCCAGAGGTGGCCGGATTCTGGTTAGACGAGGTGGAAAAGTGCTTCAGGCTTGTGCAAGTGCCTGAGGAACTCAAGGTTGATGTGGCCACGCCCTTACTGATCGGCAGAGCCAACGCATGGTGGAATGGTATTCTGCCAAAGATGACTCCTCCTATCCTATGTAGACAGTTCGTACAGGCCTACAAAGATTACTATGTGCCTGAAACTGCCATTTTGGAGAAGATGAGGCAGTTTGACAAATTTGAACAAGGGAGGATGTCTGTTTCTGATTACGCCGATAGATTCCCTGCCTTGGGAAAATTCACACCCATGGTGTTGGAAAACAACAGGATGAAAATGCTGAAATTTGAGGAAGGGTTGAACCCCCGCATACAGATGACCATAGCGGGGTCTAGCTTGAAAACTTTCAAAGAGATGCTGGATGCATGTTACCGCGTGGAGAGTGACATGCGCAGGTCACAACCTAGAGAGGCTCGTGACGAGTCTAGCAAGAGGCCCAGGGAAGAGAGAAGTGGAGGTAGACCCGGACGTTGGGTCAAGATTGCTAGGAAAGGGCAGACAGGGCCAGCTCTGAGGGCACCACAACAGACCCAACCCGACCGTCAAGCACCAGCAGTATGCCCACACTGCCAGAAAAGCCATGTGGGAGAATGTTGGAAGAAGTCAGGAGCATGTTTCAAGTGTGGGAAGACGGGCCATAGAATAAAGGATTGCCCCGAGTGGAAACCAAAGCCACAGGTAGAAGCGGGGCCGGCACAGCAACAGAGAGGTAGGCCCAACGTGAGAGTCCATGCAATGACGAATGCCGAAGTACAGGAGGGCATCGATGTTGTGACAGGTACGACTTAAGTTGAATATTAGTTGCTTAAGTTGAAATTTAGTCGTTTAAGTTGGAGATTAAATGTGCCTTATGTGAGAACCTTTATGTACTACATTTTTTGTGTGTTTAGGTGTGATTCTAGTTAATAAAGTACCTGCGAACGTATTGTTTGATAGCGGAGCGAGTCACTCCTTCATTTCCAAGTGATTCGCCAAAGGACTCGACTGTCTACCCGAATGGCTTGAAAACCCCTTCAGGGTGCAGGCAGCCGGCGAACAAGTACTGGTTTCCCACCACCAGTACAAGGACTGTGAGTTGGAGTTGGATGGAAAGGTGTTTGATGTGACATTAGTTCCAATTCCGATGAAGGATTTTGATGTGATATTGGGCATGGATTGGCTGACCAAGAATCATGCCAATATTGACTGTAAACTTAATCAAGTAACCGTTACGGACCCTGAGATGAATGAAATAACGGTACAAGGAAACGTCAAGTTAACGAAATCCCCAAAGAAGATATACTTGGCGACGATTAAGGCTTTTAAGGCTATGCAAAAAGGAGCAGAGGGATTTATGGTGTATGCTGTAGATGCGGAGCAAGAAGTTCCCTCTATAGATCAGATTTCGGTAATCAATGAATTTAAGGACGTATTTCCGGATGATATACCGAGAGTTCCGCTATCAAGAGAAGTAAAGTTCGAAATCAATTTGATTCCCAGAGCCGAGCCTATATCTAAGGCACTCTACACAATGGCTCCAGCTGAACTTAAGGAGCTTAAAGGACAACTTCAAGAGTTGTTAGACAAGAAATTGATTCGCCCCAGTGTATCACCTTGGGGAGCTCCGGTATTGTTTGTGAAAAAGAAAGATGGCAGCATGCGGTTGTATATTGATTACCGAGAGTTGAATAAGATCACCATCAAGAACAAATATCCTCTGCCAAGGATTGAAGATTTATTTGATCAACTAAAGGGAGCCCGATGGTTTTCCAAGATTGACCTTCGTCAGGGGTATCATCAGCTGCTTGTGAAAGCAGGAGACGTACCTAAAATGGATTTTCGGACTCGATACGGGCATTATGAGTTCTTGGTGATGCCTTTTGGATTAACTAATGCTCCAGCAGTCTTCATGGACTTGATGAACACCGTATTCTGAGAGCAGTTGGACTAATTGGTAGTGGTGTTCATCGATGACATTTTGGTCTACTCCCCCGACGAGCAAGCTCATGCTGAACACTTAAGTGTGGTGTTACAAATTTTGAGGCAACAAAAGCTTTATGCCAAATTCAGCAAGTGTGAATTCTGGCTAAGGAGTGTAGCCTTTCTCGGTCACGTGATTTCGGAGGATGGGATTTCAGTGGATCCTAAGAAGATAGAAGCCATCACTGAATGGCCAAGACCCACAAATGTGACCGAAGTCAGAAGCTTCCTAGGCTTGGCAGGTTATTATAGGAAGTTTGTCGAGGGATTCTCCACCATAGCAGTTCCATTGAGTCGCCTTACGCAAAAGAAGACTAAGTTCGAATGGACTACTGAATGCGAACAGAGCTTTTCTGAGCTCAAGAAGAGATTGACCACAGCCCCGGTGTTGGCACAACCCTTCGGCACCGACGGTTTTGTGATTTATAGTGACGCGTCCAAGAAAGGATTAGGTATGTACATCATTACAATTAATGCATTGTATATACATATGCTAGTCTTGAACAAACTTTCTGTTTATAGGTTGTGTCTTGATGCAAAATGGACGAGTCATTTCGTACGCGTCAAGACAATTGAAACCATATGAGCAGAACTACCTGACGCATGACTTGGAGCTCGCAGCTGTGGTATTTGCTCTTAAGATCTGGAGACACTATTTGTATGGAGAAAAGTGTGCTGTGTTCACTGATCATAAGAGCTTGAAGTATCTATTCTCGCAGAAAGAGCTAAATATGCGACAAAGAAGATGGTTGGAGTTACTTAAGGATTATGACTTAACCATCAACTACCATCCGGGTAAAGCAAATAGAGTGGCGGACGCGCTGAGCAGAAAGTCTAGTCACGCTATACAGTCCCTGTTGGAAAGAGAGATCGAGGAGTTTGGTCTCGATGTGGTGGATTCGGTAGTGAATGTTCTTACAGCTCTGTCTATCAGCCCAGACTTGGTAGGTAGAATCAAAGGAGCGCAGTATGAAGATGTATCACTGAAAGAAATTCACGACAAGTTGTCTACGGGACCAGTAAAAGATTTCTATTTGAGGGAAGATGGGAGTCTATGGTTCCAGAATCGGTTATATGTACCTAATAATGATGAGCTTCGTAAGGAGTTGCTACGAGAAGCTCATAATTCAAGGTTATCTATCCACCCCGGGAGCACAAAGATGTATAAGGACCTCAAAAGGAATTATTGGTGGATAGGGATGAAGAGAAGCATAGCGGAGTATGTTGAAAGATGTTTAGTATGCCAACAAGTCAAAGCTCAACATCAACGACCTGGTGGCTTGATGATGCCACTAGAGATTCCAGAATGGAAGTGGGAGCACGTGACTATGGACTTCGTGATGGGGTTACCCAAAACCAGAAATGGGAATGAGATGATTTGGGTAATTGTAGACCGCTTGACAAAGACAGCTCACTTCATAGCTATGCCACATGGTATATCTTATGAGAAATTATCCAACATATATGTGGATAACATTGTGAGCTTGCATGGAATCCCCGTCAGTATTGTGTCAGACCGTGATCCCAAGTTCACTTCTAAGTTTTGGAGGGCATTTCAGAAGGCGATGGGTACCGAGCTATGAATGAGTACCGCATACCAACCTCAAACGGATGGACAATCCGAGAGAACTATCCAAACTTTGGAGGACATGTTGAGAGCATGCGCCTTGGATTTCAAAGGAAACTGGGATAGCATGCTGAAGTTGATGGAGTTCTTATATAACAACAGCCATCACAGTGCAATTGGCATGACACCTGTTTGAAGCATTATACGGACGTAAGTGCAGGTCCCCGTTTGTTGGGACGAAGTTGGGGAAAGGACGATCACTGCACCAGAGTTGGTGGAACAAACAATTGAGAAAGTGAAAGTGATAAGAGAGAGAGGCTAAGGGTGGCTCAAGATCGTAGTAAGAGTTGGGCCGATACAAAAAGATGACCCTTGGAGTTTGAGGAAGGTGAAAAGGTTTATCTTCGCGTTTCACCCACCAAGGGAGTTGCGAGGTTCGGAATGAAGGGCAAGTTAAGCCCTAGATATATTGGTTTATATGAAGTGCTTGGCAAGGTTGGAGAAACCGCATATCGGTTAGCCTTGCCACCTGAGTTTGTCACAAGTGCACAATGTATTTCATGTGTCCCAACTAAGGAAATACGTATCGGACCCGAGCCATATCCTTGAAGCTCAACCATTGGATGTCAAAGCAGATGTCTCATATGAAGAACATCCAATGAAAATGGTGGGTAGGAAAGATCAAGTCCTACGCGGAAACGTAATTCCGTATGTCAAAGTTCAGTGGAGTAATCATACGGAGCGTCAAGCCACGTGGGAGCTTGAGGAGCAAATGAAGGAGCTATATCACATCTTTTCCAATAAGGTACGTCAGTTTCGAGGACGAAACTTTTTGTAAGGGGGGTGGAATGTTATGCCCCGCACCCTCAGCAGAGTAATTTAAGGATAAAATTGGTTAAATGAATTGATGACGGTCAAAGGTAATAAATTAAGAAAATTAAATATTGGATTAAGTGGTATTTATGAAGAGATTAAATATAGAATTAAGTAGTATTTAATTTTAAAATTAAATATTAGAAATTAATCATTTAAAATAAATAAGTTAATAGGATATAATTTAGAAACTCCAAATTCCACCCTTTCCATATAAAAACTGACTGAACATCAGTTTCTCTCCTTCACAGAAAAGAAAACCGACGCCAGCCTCTTTCCTCTCCCCATAGGCGATTCATCTTGCAGCCCTAGGAGAAAGGATCCTTCAGGAGTCAATCTGTAGGTCGTTCGTTCTTTGATTCTTCTTCAAGTAATCAAAGGCAAGTAATCATCTTATAAGTTCTTACATTTTGCGAAAGAAAAAGGCCTATTTTTGATATCAAAATCGGATCAGCATGCAGTAATTTCTTCTGTGAATCTATGTGTGATTTATGTGTTTTGATTTGAGATTTGGCCATCATGTGTTGAAATATTGTTCGTTGTTTTTGTTGTTTATGTGAGATCATGTAAATCCCAATCCCTTGAACCCTACTTTGTTGATCATGGCGGTTGAAGGGAGGGAAGAGTGGAAAGATTAGATTTTTGGGTTTGATTTGATGAATACTTTGAATGTTAGGCTTGAATCCGTGAATCGTATGTTAAATGTAATGTTTTTGGTGGATTAAGAACGGATTGATAGGGAAGATTAGGCTTGGAATCATTGGATGAAAGTGGGAAATTGTTTGATTGAAACTGCAGAAATTCGCAGAGGAGATTCTGGAGAAACGCTGACATCGATCGATCGATGTCAGAGTTTGAAGTACATTGATCGATCGATGTCTGATGGGTGAGAGATTGATGTGTCTCAGTAGTACGTAGATCGATCGATGTATAAGGGGTGGAGAGTTCGATGTTCTCTGATGAACTTCGATCGATCGATGTGAGAGTTTGAAGTCACTTCGATCGATCGATGTAGAAAGAGGTGAGAGATCGATGTTCTCTAATGGACATTGATCGATCGATGTGAGGGTATGAAGTCACATCAATAAATCGATGTGAGGTTATGATGTCAAGCAGTTTTGTGGGAAAATAAGGGAAGAAAGAGGGAAACTAGGGGACCCTTTGTGTGACCTTAGAAACTTCTTAGGACCTGATTGAGGTTAGTCTAAGTCTTGTGAACATGACTTAAGATGGTGAATCAAATGTGGAGACTTCATAGGGTATTCGAAACGGACTTCAACGTGAATGGCCTAAGGGGTTAGGAATGAACATATGTGGCTTTACAGAGTTCAAAAGGGGGAATGTGAGGGTTCCTACATTAGCCTTTGGGTTCTAGAATCGATGTTTAGGTGATTTTGACCTACCATGAAGTATAAGCTCGAGTGTGTAAGTGAGGTGAGTCTCGTGTCACTGATTGATATTGAATGTGATTTGAGTTATGTGATTAAAGAATGTGATTGATATGAGGAGTCACGCATCATGGCACTTGCATTTGCATAATGTTTTGAAAATAGCTGTGCTTCGTCACAGGGTATAAAGTTTGCGAAACTGGCTGTAATGTGACATGGGATGGAAATATAAGCCATGGCACATTACAGGGTATAAAGTTGGTTGTGACTTGTCATGGGATGGAAATATAAGCCATGGCACGTTACAGGGTATAAAGTTGGCTGTAATGTGACATGGGATGGAAATTTAAGCCATGGCACATTACAGGGTATAAAGTTGAGCTGTGGTGCGTCATGGGATGGAAATATAAGCATGACCCACCACAGGGTATAAAGTTATGTGACCGGACTTGTGACATGCATTGCACTGTTTAAAAAAGAAATTGCATACGCATTTGTGACTGTGTAGTATAGTGCATATTTTGTCATGCATCACGCGAGTCGTTATGTTATGATTGGCTTGTAACTGGATTGTCATTGAACTGCTAAATGTGTATGAATTACGGTTCTGTCTTTCGTATGCTGCTAGTCTATATTTTTGGAATTATACAAGACATGTGCCCCACCAATCCCTTGAATTATAAACTACTCATGTCTTGCCATGTGTTGATCCCGTATGTCTTATAAGCGGGTTACTTGCTAGCATTTTTCGCTAAGGGTACCACCTTTGTGGTGCAGGTGAGCCTGAGTATGATATGATCTTCATAGAGGATGACGGCGAGTGGGCAGAATGGGATGCCTAGAGCGTGTTGGGAATTGTTTTAGACTGTTTCTTGTTATTTAAGTTTCTTATTTCATTTGAAGATTTAGATGGCTGCGTCCATAAACAATTATTGATAGTTATTTCACCCTTCTGGTTTACCGCTTGATGGTTTAGATTTATGTGATGCGTGTTTCCGCACTTATTTATCTGACGTCATTGATGATGTGTATTCGAGAGACGAGACGTCTTGTAGTCTTCTCAGTAAGCTACGACAGGTGCGCCAGTTCGGATTCCGCTGTCCGGGTCGGGGCGCTACAGAAGGAACCATTCCCCTCCTGTTTGACATTCGCTATTCACCTCTTGCACATAATTCTCCCTCTCTTCTCATTCTTACTCTATAATTTCTGTTCAACCATACATGCCAAAAACAAATGCAGCTAAAGCTGCATTGAATCTAAAGCAAGCTTCAAAGAAAAATGAATGCAAGACATCTAGCTCCAGCGTGAGTTACACATCGACTCGAAAGGTTGAAAGAAAGCAGCACAACCCATACGATGAAGAAGCTACAGCTAAGGAAAACATTGAATGGGACTTATGTGAGACTAGGAAACTCAGTGACGCGGGGGCCTCTCAGGATGATTCCAGCTCTGAAGGAAATAGTTCATTCTCTTTTCATAGTACATCTGAGGATGAAATATCCATCTTGAAGCTTAATAAAGGACTGAAAGTGGTCGCTGGAGGGTGTTCATTTGCTGCCAGCCATGAAGATGCTGAACAAAAAGAGTTGGAAGTTGAGGTTGAAGGGGCCACATGTTCTTCTGATTTGAATCCTAAGGAATAAAATCCAGAAAGCGGGCAATCCCACCCAAAGAAGTGTCCAGTGGGCAAAAAACAGCCTGATGTGATAGCTGCTGTCAGTCAGCCAACCACCTGGGCCCCCAACCCCAAAAAAAAACCCAGCATGTAACCACGACAATCTCTCTCCCACTTCCCTCTATTACCCAAATGCCAACTAGGCCCCATTCCTTTGTCCTGTTAGGGGGATTGGAACTCTCTACTGTGCCTGTTTACCTCTTGAAATTTAAAGAACAAAAAACCTAACTTGCTTCGCCCGCACCTCAAGCCTCAGTATCAGAACCTGGAAATCTCTGTTTGCTAACAACATAAGACCTGAACATGGTCCGAAGCTGAGAAAGGTTGAAGTTGGCACTCTGGGCCAGGTACACATCAACGTGGATGAAATCCAAACTGACGAAGAAATAGAGGGATGCCTGGTGGGATGTTTCCCAATGTCGCCAAGCTGTGTATAACCTCTCCAAAACATGGAAGGTAAAACACAAAGTGGAGTTTCACGCTTCAGGTTGGATAATATTCAAGTTTGAATCTATCAATGAAATGGAAGAGATAGTATATGCAAGTCCATACATTGCCTTTGGCATATCTCAGGTACTAAAGAAAATACCTCGTTTCTTTACATTTAGTGCCACCGAGAAGGTGCAAGTTCCTGTATGGGTGAGAATTCCTTAACCTTCTCGTATCCATCTGGATCGATAAAGTCCTTTCATGTATCTATTCTCTGCTCGACACCCCCTGTATGCGAACCAGCTAACTACAAACAGGATCTGGAATTATGCTCGAGCTCTGGCTGATATTGATCTGGGCAAAGATATGAGGAACTCTGTGGAGCTAGTGCTATCAAATGACACTACAATAGTGCAGAAAGTGGAGTATGAAAAGCTGCCTCTGCTCTCCGAAGAGTGCCTGCATTTGGGACATAGCTCGTTCAATCATAGACAAACGCCTCAGCATCTTGAACCTGACCTTACGGTGCGAAACCAGAGCACTGCCCAAGTTAGGTCAGTCACTTGATCCCCTCTACCCCTCCTACACAGAAAAATACCAGAAAGGCTCCAACCAAACCCCAAGACGAAATACCTTGGCCTGATACAAAACCCACCAAAGAACCATCCTTTAGAGCTCAGCCATAACCTGCTTGGCCAACACCCAAATGAACCCAACCAAACACCCCTGCTCAGTTAGCTACTTTAGCTCGGCCAGTCACCCCAGCTCAAATAATCCTTGAACCCAAATACCCATCCCACCGGCTGTCCCTGAGCTGGTTGTAGACATATCCTAACCAGGATGTGTGCAAATAATGGAGGTCGGCTCAGTTCTACCAAATCCACACGCACACCTTGGTAGGCCCTTAGAACAGATTGCAAATGTCTACACGAGACATGATGTGGATAGAATTAACTCACTCTTATAGGATGTATTCACAGAGGTTGTGTCTAGGACCAAAGCCCTAGACATGAATAAAAAACTTAAATCTCCACATGGCAAGGCCAAGTTAAGGGGGTCCTTGTAATTCCTTATGATAATAAGTTTTTAGAGGTTGTAACAAGCCTCTAAAGCACAACGGCTTCTATATTTTTTTAAAAAAACACAAAGTTGATACTTTCGGGATTTTAGAAACTAAATGAAACAATAGGATGTTCCTATCCCCACAACAAATGTTTGTTGATTTGGAGTTTGTGAAAATTTTTGACTCACATGCTGGTAAACGAATCTTGATCTGCTGGAATCCGACATAAGTTGCTGTGCAGCTTATTGCAACAGACCCCCAAGCTGTGTATTGCAAAGTCAATTCTTGTATATCTGGGTAGATTTTTTGGGCTACTAATGTCTATAGATTCAATCAGCTTGTAGACAGACAGGTGCTATGGAACATTATATTAGATAAAAGTCGAAGGCAAGTTGGACCTTGGAAGGTGTCAAGGGGATTTCAATTGTATTCTTAGCGATGAGGAAAGGATTGGAGCAGATTGGCCACATATTATGAATTTTAGGATCAACATACCTGCTTTACACAGTGTGGCCTGCTAGAGACCTTATCTTTTGGCTGCTTCCACACCCAGGATAATGGCACTATCAAGTCAAGAATAAATAGGGTCATGGCCAATAGCGCATTCCTGGAAACTTTCTCACTTGCAAAAGCTCATTTTTTCCCTACAAGTTGTCTTCTGGATCGTTCTCCTTGTGTACTCAGTCTTGACCGTCTCAAGCCTACTTTCAGATGTTCCTTCAAATTCTTCAACATGTGGGCTGAACACAATAATTTTCACCCACTCATCAGTATTAATTGGAGACGTTCAATAGAAGGTTCAACGATGTTCACTGATATGTAAGAAGATCAAGAGCCTAAAAGCCAGCCTCACAGAGCTAGAGACGTTCAATAGAAGGCTCAGCAACATTTAGGATGTGTATGAAGATCATCATCATCATTATTCGTATCCAGTATATCGCTAGGATATGTAAGAAGATCAAAAGCATAAAAGGCCCCCTCAGGGATCTGAATAGACAAGCTTCTTTGCATATTTCTAGCAGAGCTGATATAGTGGTGAAAGAGCCGGAACACACGCAGGAGCACTCTGAAGGACAATGGGGCACCCCTGTCTGGAGTGAAACATTGTAGGAGCACAGGAGGCTTACTTTCACTCTGTTATAAGCTGAAAGGAGGTACTTTTCTCAAATTGCCAAAACTAAGATTTTGACTCTGAGATATTGGAACAAAAAATTGTTTCACTCAATTATAAAAAACAGAGCAAGGAACACCATAACTTCAGTAAACTAGTAGACGGGACTATGTCAACCTCCTTTGAGCAAGCAGGGTAGCAATTTATCTCGTTATACACAAGCCTGCTCGGCTCTACTAAACTAGTCTAGGAGATCAGCATGCAAGTGTTTGAAAAGGGGCCAAGGCTATCTGCAATTCACTATGATTTTATAAACCTTCATAAAATCTTCGTTTTAACTCCGATTGACCTCAAACCAGTTGCGTTGGACTTGTTATAATGAGATGCAACTTTTGGGAGTGGACACATCAGCACGTGTCCGGACGCGCCGTCAGGGGCCGCGCGTGGGTCCCATGTGCCACCCCCTGAAACGTGTTCGTCACACCCGTTTTTTCGACTTCCAACCAAATCCCAACCTATTCCGGGCTAGATGAAACTATTCTAAGGCAAAAACACAACTTTTAAGAGTTTCCTAATATGAAAATTTTCCACTTTTCAATTTCTTTCAAGGTTATTTTTGGTTCAATCAAATCCTACCACCCAAGTTCAAACACATACAAGCACATTGTAGCAATAAAACAATTACCTCATGCTTTTTCGAATATAAACAAATACAAATCTACATCTAATACAAATAAAAGCAATGAATCACATAAAAAAAATACCATCAAAGCATGCATGGATTATACCCATTTAAGGGGGGAAGAGGCACCTACCTGATTGACACTAAAACGAACAATTTAGACGTATTGAAACTCGGATTTGGAGACCGCGTTAGCCTTCTTCTTCTCTACTTTTTTTTTTCTTTTTTTCCCTCTCTTTTCCTCCCTCTCCCTCACAGTCGTTCTCCTCTCTCTTTTTTTTAAAAGTATGCGTTGCTTTTAGGGTATGGGGGTTGGGGGATTTTATTTTGGTTAGGTAAGAGATTTTAGAAATTTGATGGAATAATTTATGGGAATAAGATAAGGTAGTTATCTTGAATGATTTAAATTAGATAATAATTTTTTTTATCCTTTCATTTTATCTTTATCCTCTATTATCTATTATTATTATTATTATTATTATTATTATTATTATTATTAAAAAAATCAC
>AP025058.1:18118281-18151142 GCA_036186865.1 Eustoma russellianum | reverse complement strand
TTTTTATATTAAATTATATTTCCTTCTAACCTTCATAATATCTTCGTTTTAACTCCGATTGACCTCAAACCAGTTGCGTTGGACTCATTATAACGAGACGCAACTTTTGGGAGTGGACACGTCAGCACGTGTCCGGACGCGCCGTCAGGGGCCGCGCGTGGGTCCCACGCGCCACCCCCTGAAACGTGTTCGTCACACCTGTTTTTCGACTTCCAACCAAATCTCAACCTATTCCGGGCTAGATGAACCTATTCTAAGGCCAAAACACAACTTTTAAGAGTCTCCTAATATGAAAATTTTTCACTTTTCAATTTCTTTCAAGGTTATTTTTGGTTCAATCAAATCCTACCACCCAAGTTCAAACACATACAAGCACATTGTAGCAATAAAACAATTACCTCATGCTTTTTTGAATATAAACAAATACAAATCTACATCTAATACAAATAAAAGCAATGAATCACATAAAAAAATACCATCAAAGCATGCATGGATTGTACCCATTTGAGGAGAGAAGAGGCACCTACCTGATTGACACTAAAACGAATAATTTAGACGGATTGGAACTCGGATTTGGAGACCGCGTTAGTCTTATTCTTCTCTCCTTTTTTTCTTTTTTCCCCTCTCTTTTCCTCCCTCTCCCTCACAGCCGGTCTCCTCTCTCTTTTTTTTTTTTAAAAAATATGCGTTGCTTTTAGGGTATGGGGGTTGGGGGATTTTATTTTGGTTAGGGAAGAGATTTTAGGAATTTGATGGAATAATTTATGGGAATAGCATAAGGTAGTTATCTTGAATGATTTAAATTAGATAATAATTTTTTTATCCTTTCATTTTATCTTTATCCTCTATTATTATTATTATTATTATTATTATTATTATTATTATTATTATTATTATTATTATTATTATTATTATTATTATTATTATTAAAAATCACGGCTGTAACACTCATGGTGTCAATGAGATGAGGTATATCTCCTTATTTATAATGATTTTAGTAAAAGCTTGGGAGAAGCGCAAGATGGCTATCATCCTCTTGAAAAAGTTGACTTTTCATGAGTTAGAAAGGGTAATGAAATGAAGGTAGTGGTAGATTGATTGAAATTCCAAGATTGGTCTAGCCATTCGAATAATGACAGGCACGAATTTTCTCATATGAAATTCATAAAGATTTTTGATACGTTACATTGATGACTATGTTCATATATGGATAATTTTTTATGATCAATATGTTACTTTTTGTTTTTCATGTTTCAAAAGGGGGGAAACGTGAGGGGGAAGTTTTGACAAACTTTAGCTTGGGAAAGATGTTTGGCTAAATTTAAGTGTTGGTTTGAGAAGAAGTTTGGGTTTGATGCTAGTTTAAACTTTGGGTATTTTGTAATGACTCGGTTGAGCTTTTCATTCAGTGTTGTGGGAAACATAAACTCATGGGTAGTTTTGCTAGTTAAGAGCGCATTTTGACAAATTAGCAGAGATAGTTTTCAAAATAACGTTTAAAAATTTGTAAGTAGAATCTTGATATGAAATCATCAATAAAAAGGAGATGGTCTTATATTGATTTGCAACATGATTGAATTTAGCAGTTAGCTTTCCTTGCATTGATTCGAAGTTGTTATGAATTGTAACCAATATGTTTCTCCCTCATGCGTGTGGAAAATCAGCAAAATCCGCCTGGATTTCAGGCGATACCACCAAGTCAAGTGAAATGTGAAATTTTAGCCTTTTTTTTCTTGACATCTACCGCAAGTACATAGGGTCGGTTATTATAAACAACATATATAAGATAAGGGAAAGAAAACATCAGAAATGATTCAGTCAAGTAAAGTTGGCTTATTTTGAGAGAAAAACAATGTAAATGATTTACTCTGTGGAACATTTGTCCACTCAAACAAATTAAGTTTGCCATTTTATGAGGTTGATATATGCTCCTTCCTTCTCTGTTGGTCAAACACCATTTCAAATTGAATTATCGAAGTATTTCACATATATTTCAAAAGAATATTTTCATTAATGATGTGAAAATTATTTGGACAAAACATTGTGTTGAATACATTAGATATTTTGTCCTAATTCATATTTGATTAATAGCATTATTAACCAACTACGACAATAGTTCTGAAATAAAGAGAGTAACATATAATAAGCTACAAGATGAAAGATAAGTCACGATGAAACAAAAACTTAAGATGATTTTCGTTTTCTACGAATCAGTCTATCTAATTTGGAATTTGGATTTCCAAGAAGAGGTGGTATTGCCTGAATTGTGAAATGTGAAATTAATAACCTTATTAACTGATGATACCGGAAAATCCACCCGTCAGTCAATGACAGTCAACGTTAGAGCAAGAGTACAGAAATGATTTAAGGGCCGCAGGTCGGCCTGACGACTGACCAAGTCCCACGCGGACAAGTATTTCGGCTCGGCCACAGAAGCTCCACGCCATCCCGGCTACATGGTCAGTACCCTACTGGGACTAAGGGTACCACCTCGGCCTAAAGGGTTTCACCTCGGCCATAAGGCTTAGTTCCACCTCGGCCTAAAGGGTTCCACCTCGGCCATAATAGTAGGAACATATGGAAGAGCGGACACATCCAGCTCGGCCAAAGGGATCCGAGTTTTCAACAGTTCCATCTCGGCCAGAAAGACGCATCTCGGCCTTGGATCTGCTCTTGAACATGGCTCTGATTATTGATCTCAGCCAGATTACAAGAGTCACAAAGCAGTGTGCTACGTGGTCCACATGCAATATCTACCTTTCCAGATGTCAACCATACGAAGGAAAGGTGCCAATACAGCAATTCTTAGCAGCTGCACGGCTGCCATGCAAACGGACCAGATGTCGATATTTCGACCATCTGAGGCACGCAGCTCCCAGCTTCGCCAGCTATAAAAGGGCTTCTCCAACAGTAAGAAGCTCCAAGTTCAAGCTCCAGGCCCAAATCAGAAGCCAAAATTACAAGTCCCACATCACAAGTAAAACATCCCATTGTTCTCAGCTCAGCTCGGCTTACACCTTGGCCGACCTCAAACAGGTTCCATCAATCCATTATTTCAGCTTAAGCCATACGCTATAATGCCCATAACTGACTTGAGCGTCGGAGGGTTTTCCTGGGGCAGCGCCCTGGGACTCCTAACGCGTTCTTTCCTTTCTCAGGCTTCCTAGGAGGACAAAGTGACGGAGGGTCAACAGCGTGAGGCCCCGGATATTTCGACTATTATCTTGGCGAGACAATCCGACCTCGTCAAATTGGCACTAGAAGGAGGGCCTGAACTTTCGGGTCCCTTGACTTTCGAAATATCAAGTCATTTCTAAAAATTCTTAGCTTAGGAAGCTATTGAGAGAAAGATGAGCAGAGGAGGTAATCAAAGGCTCTCTTTGCAACCAACTGCTTCATGTTTCCAGGAGTTTGAGTTAACTCCTATTACCTTCTCATATGAGGAACATATGCGAGCCATACACTATGTGGCACAAAATCCGGCAGCTTTCCAAGCTGTACTGGAGTTGAGAAGGGAAGCGTTCAGAGAAGGAACAAGTAATCCTTCTTCCAGTGGTACCAGCGTTCAGCAGTTGGAATATTCTCCATCTCGGCCAGGATATCATTTTGAACGTCAAACTGAGATTATAACTGAAGCTGAGTACCCATTTCGAAGGTCTGATGATCAGACCATACAGAGCCCCTCGACCTCACCTCGGCCTCGAAGTCTCGAAAGACATATCCAGGCCTCACGGCGAGAAAGAGCATCCGTTAAGGTCCGGATGGGGGGCCAGGGCAGAGAAAGAAGTTCCTTGCTGGCTTCCAAAGCTCGTATTCTTTCCTATATGAGGAAGAGAAGTCTAGTAAAGGAACCTAGACCTCTTGCAGGACCACTCCATAAGAGGGATCCACGACTCTACTGCCTATATCATCATGATATAGGGCACGATACAGAAGATTGTAGGCAGCTCGGAAAAGAGATAGCCCGCCAAATTGAGTTCGGCCATCTGCAGCAGTTTCACAATCCGAGATGAAACTTATGCAGTTGAGCCGAATTAGATGCTCCTTGAGGTAAACATCAACCCGAGTGGTAGCTCTAAGTTGAAAAGTTAGGCTATCTTGTCCATTAATAGAGTTCAAAGTGGGGACCAATCTTCGAATACATCTGAAAACCCCCAGCTCAGCCTTGTAGTTGGCTTGTACAGGTCACCTCTCGGTGTATGAAACTTCTCAGAAATAAAAGTGTTCATTCAATTATGGACAGTTCTGCAGAATTGAAGTTTCTTATCAGAAAGACCTCGGCTAAGTTCCAGGTACCTGCCCGCTAAAGGGTGAAAAAAAGACCTCGGCTAAAGTTCCAGGCACCTGCCCGCTAAAGGGTGAAATAAAAGACCTCGGCTAAAGTTCCAGGCACTTGCCCGCTATAGGGTAAAAAATTTTCTCCTCAGCAGGTTCTGGGGAAAGAGCCCGCCAGAGGGTTAAATTTCTCCTCAGCAGGATCTGGGGAAAGAGCCCGCCAGAGGGTTAAAAATTTCTCCTCGGCAAGTTCTGGGGAAAGAGCCCGCTAGAGGGTTAAAGATTTCTTCTCAGCAGGTTTGGGAAAGATCAAGAGTTGAAGTTGCGTTTCGGCCATCTCGGGACGCTAACTTGCTCAGGACTCGTATGACCTTGGCAGATCTGGATAAGGTCGGGGCAGATCTCTATATCTCACCTCGGCTAGTGTACAACGGATATGCTCAAGTGACTTTAAATGAGATCTCGGCCAAGGCTTCACGAGATTCTCTTATTCAAACTCAGCGAGACAAGGTAACTTTTATTTTGTCTATCTTTTATTAAAGATGAGCAGGTTTAATAAGACCGACATTTAATTTCGGCAACAATGAACGTGAAAAGTTTGACTATAATCTGCGGGCAGAGGATTGTTTAAGATTATTGGGTCCGATGTGCCACCTCGGCAACAAAAAGTATGAAGAAAATACTGAAAAGCAAAAAACTTGGAAATGAACAAGAATTGCAAATTGAAAGGGCAGAAACTTTTATTGATGACCAGAGTACATTTATTACGATCTAAGTTTAGATTTGATCATCATCATCACGCAAGTCTGCCCCATCAGTGAACCTTTGAAACTGGGCTTCGAATTCGGCTTCGGCGTTGATGTTATAAAGCTCAACCAATCTGGGGTCATCCTTATTGAGCTGGGGGCAGACCTCGGCACAGATATCAATGGCCTTTGTCTGGCCCATCTGCATAACTGGCCCTTGCAGCAGCACCATGTTCTCTTCAAATAGCTCAGACTTCTTGAACTCGGCCACTGCTTCAGACTTGGCCGCAGCAAGTTGAGCAGAAAAGTTTGATGCTTGTTGCTCCAGTTTCTCTTGCAAAGATTTGATCACAGCATCTTTCTGCCCAGACTCGGCCATGACTTGGTTGTAACATGCTTCTAGATCAGCATTCCTTTTTTCTAGCTCGGCCACCAGAGAGTTGGTCGTAGCCCACTTTGTCTCGGCCTCCTCCTTCTGGCCTTGAATTTTGATGATCTCCGACTTTAAAAAGCTGATGCTCTGGGAATTAGCATCAGACTCTTTGGTTTTGATTGCCAGCTGACTTTGTAGCTCTTCACCTCGGCTAATGAGCTCGGATAGTTGTACTTTTAGCTGTTTCACCAGAATTGGATTAGTAAAAACTTTAGGTGAAACAAGCAAAAGAGGGATCATACCATGGCGGAGTTAATCTGGACAGTGTTGACCAAGCTGCCCCAAGACGCAGTTGAGAAACGTTGTTTGTCAACAGGCAGTATCAGACTGTTCATCTTCTTGGCTATAGCAGGGTTCATCACGGTGTCGGCTTCATCAAACTCGCCCACCGTTACATTCTCCTGAGCAGGTGCCATCTCGGCCTCAGGGGTAGGAATACTTTCCCTTTGCCTCTTCCCCAGAACAGAGCCCTCATGTTGATGGGTTTGTTCGAGGACAGCTGGAGCTGCACCCTTCTGAGGGATCTCGGCCCTTGCCTCTGCTATCATGATCCGAGTGAGAAAAATTACCTAAAAGGACGAATCAACAGGACAGGAGATGTAAAATACCTGGGTTGGTTGATTCCGATGCGATTGTGATGGCCTGATTCACCTCAGCCTCGGCCATGCCTTCAGCTGGGGGTAGACCTTGAGCCACCTCGGCCCTTGCTTTTGCGGCCTGAGCCTTCTTACGAGCTGCGGCCTTAGCAATCTTTGCAGCTACATCCTTCCCTCCAGGAGCCATGGAGCCTGCATAGAGTGCGCAAGGTTAAGTGGGGAAGTTAGAAATGAAAAGGAAGTATAAGTACCAGAACATACCCCGGACTATAGCCAAATTGTCTGGAGAAAGGGGTTTGTAATGGGGACCTGAGGCTAAGGAGCTCAGGTCAGCCGCCTCCAGAACGGATTCATTAACCCTGTGCCAGTCAATAACCACAGGCACAGAGTACAACTTGGCCGCTTCGTCACAGAACTCTGAGCTCGGCTTCGTGTTGTCAGCTCTGCCTGACTTCCATATATTAAGTTGGGGTAACCCTAACTTCTTAATATAGAAGAACCTGCCCTTCCAGTTCTTCTTGAAGGAGGGAATATTTACAACATAATTAAAATCTTCAGGAGTCACTCTTTTGGTAAAATAATACCAACTCTCTGAAGACCTACAAGCAAATAGACTCCTAAAGATTCTATGATCAAAAGGGAGTTCGGATGCTCTAAGGAAGAGCAGAAAAGAAAGAATAATTTTCAAACTGTTAGGCTTGATTTGGGGAAGCCTAAGGTTGTAAGAGTGAAGAATGCGAAATAGAGAAACTGGGATGGGAAGACGAAACCCAGAATGAAAGTATTCTTCATAGATAGCCTCATAGCCCTCAGGAGGGTCATAGGCTGTTTGATTAGACAAAGGCAAGAGGGGATCGAATTGCTCAACATCGATGTCATACATGCCACAGATCAAGGAGACGTCCACCTCGGACAGAGTACAAAAGGACTCTTGGACTTCGGCTGAAGGAGACCCCCTATAGACAACTCCTACTGGCAGAGCTGAAACCCTAGATTTACTAGGCAGCGTTGCCGAGCCCGGAGGAGGAATGGTTTCTGCCTGCTCTGGAGAAACCTCCACCACTCTAATAGCTCTGCTCGGCACAGCTCGGCCACTGGGGCCGACAACATCACCAGCACCAGCCAGAAGCCGAGCTGGAGGACGGTTTTCAGAGACAACCGTCTTCTCCGATGAGGAACTAAAAGTTTCGTCATTACCAACATAAGAAGCTCCTTCGGAGCGATTCTGTGAATCTGAAGCAGAAGACATGGAAACAGAAGACTTACAGGCGATTAGCTAGAAGAGGAAGAAGAGTGCCGAGGTGAAAAGGACGTCGAAGCAAGGGAGAAGCGCTGGAAGAGCTGACACCGATGAAGAGAGAATGAGGAGAGCAATTAGAATGCAAAGGGGAAAAATGAGGAACGAGGCTCTATTTATAGGCAAGTCCCAGTCACTCCAAAGGTCACCTCGGTTCAGGCCAACCTCGGTCCCCACGCCATCATTAAGTCTGTCATTGAATCCTGAACCGCCGTTACCTCGATCTGCGTAGGCCATAATGGTGCAGGACAAACTAATCAGGGACAGACACGTGTCTTGGAAGATCATCCGTCTGGTCAGTTTGATTTAATCAGTACAGCTACAAACTGATGTATCGTACACTGCGCTTGACAGTTAACGGAGTAATTGGTATCAAGAGACACCTCGGTTAAAGGCAACGATAACAGATCAGCCTGCCCTTAGCTCAGCTCGGCCAAACTAATCTGGGGGGCAAATGATGATACCGGAAAATCCACCCGTCAGTCAATGACAGTCAACGTTAGAGCAAGAGTACAGAAATGATTTAAGGGCCGCAGGTCGGCCTGACGACTGACCAAGTCCCACGCGGACAAGTATTTCGGCTCGGCCACAGAAGCTCCACGCCATCCCGGCTACATGGTCAGTACCCTACTGGGACTAAGGGTACCACCTCGGCCTAAAGGGTTTCACCTCGGCCATAAGGCTTAGTTCCACCTCGGCCTAAAGGGTTCCACCTCGGCCATAATAGTAGGAACATATGGAAGAGCGGACACATCCAGCTCGGCCAAAGGGATCCGAGTTTTCAACAGTTCCATCTCGGCCAGAAAGACGCATCTCGGCCTCGGATCTGCTCTTGAACACGGCTCTGATTATTGATCTCAGCCAGATTACAAGAGTCACAAAGCAGTGTGCTACGTGGTCCACATGCAATATCTACCTTTCCAGATGTCAACCATACGAAGGAAAGGTGCCAATACAACAATTCTTAGCAGCTGCACGGCTGCCATGCAAACGGACCAGATGTCGATATTTCGACCATCTGAGGCACGCAGCTCCCAGCTTCGCCAGCTATAAAAGGGCTTCTCCAACAGTAAGAAGCTCCAAGTTCAAGCTCCAGGCCCAAATCAGAAGCCAAAATTACAAGTCCCACATCACAAGTAAAACATCCCATTGTTCTCAGCTCAGCTCGGCTTACACCTTGGCCGACCTCAAACAGGTTCCATCAATCCATTATTTCAGCTTAAGCCATACGCTATAATGCCCATAACTGACTTGAGCGTCGGAGGGTTTTCCTGGGGCAGCGCCCTGGGACTCCTAACGCGTTCTTTCCTTTCTCAGGCTTCCTAGGAGGACAAAGTGACGGAGGGTCAACAGCGTGAGGCCCCGGATATTTCGACTATTATCTTGGCGAGACAATCCGACCTCGTCATTAACACAATTAAAATTGAATATCCAAGAAGAGGTGGTATCATTTGGCAATAGTTTCATTTGTCCTGGCTTGACCAAACGGTCTAATATGACGTGGAGATTGGTTATAAATTGAGATCAAGTTCACATCCAAATGTATCATTTCCTATTTCTGTTGGAACAAAATCAATCCTGTATTAAGACGCAATCGTTCAATGTGTGCATATGAAACAGTAAAATAACAAAATAAATCAAACCCGGGGCGAGTCAAGGACTCTGTCCTTAAGACGTATTGCTCCGGTATACTGTGCCCAACCGGTGTGAGCAATCGTCTCCCAGAATACAACGGGTACCTGTTCAGTTGAGTGGCACTGCTGAACTTGAACTACTTCAAACCTTCAAATGTCCTGACTTCTCCCGGACGATATGCAAGACTCGGATCCTATGAAAGTAGTATGCTATGAAAGCTAGAAATTGTTATGTTTAGAATGCACCATTTGCCCTGTTTATATAGGGGAGTCGGTTGGAGAACAAGGTACCGTGACCGTTGGATCAAAACCGTAGTTTGATTTAGGCCGTTAGATGAAAACCTCCTATCTAGATTAGGAAGGTTTAATATCAGCCTTTAGATTAAAGATTGATTTGCAGGTTTAAACCTGGACCGTTAGATGGAAACCACATTCGGTTAGGCGGTTAAGACAGTTTAAATCTCGGCCGTTAGATTAAAGCTCTCTTCTACCACCGTTAGATCACAACAGATTGATCTTATCTTTTGGAGGAGGATAGTGTTTGTTTCAAGTTTGAAACACAACTGCAATAACAGAAGGATTCTGCCTGCTGTCCGACATCGATCGATGTACTCAGAATCACTTTGAACCCTTTCTGTCCATCTTCGATCGATCGAAGTGACATCGATCGATCGAAGTGATCGTTCGATGTTAGACAGAATCGACTGAAGCTCTCTGATCAATTTCGAACGATGACATCGATCGATCGATGTCCATCAGAAGCTATTTACGCCACATGGACACATCCAATGTGGTATTCCTCCATGAGGGTGACACGTCACCCATCCACAACGTTTTCTATCTACTTTGAGCATTAATTTCACATTCACCCAATATCATAATTGAGCGATTCCTCATCCTAAAATTAACTACTCGTCATGTAGATAATTAAGGACACATAGTTTTCGATTTTCATTATCGGAAACTCATTAAGCTCAAAGTACGTTGCTAAACCAAGTTTTGCAACATTCACTAATGGGCCAAAGCCCAAACTTTAAATCTCCAACTATGGGCCAAGGCCCAAACCTTTAATTCTCCAACAATCCCCCACATGAATGGAAATTAATGCAAATGCATATGCAGACTCTAAGTAGAAGTCAGACAAGAAAATATTGCATCTGAATAGGTAGCTTCTGGCTTTGAACCTTTCATAGTGACGTACCATCGGATTCACTCGGCTAAATAGTGACTTGATGTCTTGAACTAATCAGCCTTTGTTGTGAACCAAGACAACGATACTCACACAATATTTCCTTTAACACCCTTTTGGTTCTCATGGTTGTGTTCGTTTTGGCCATGAACAACCTGGTTTCAGAAAGTGTTTTAGAGAAATCTTGCCTCCTAGACTTTCTCATAGAAGCGGCCCCACTTCACACTTACATAGGTGATTCCTATCAAGAGTATTCTGCCATACTCCACTTGATGTATCAAGATATAGGACATCATTTAAAGCCTCAGCTTACCCTAAACTCTCTGCAGACAGCACTTTTATCAGACGAAATGAGTAAGTGCTAACTGAATCTTCATCACTTAGTTGTCCCATTGAACCAAGATTCTGGGATCTCCAGTCAACAAAGTTGGGTTACCATTACAAAGATCCTTGCATTATGGGCTTTAGTCCCATTCCGTTTGTCAATCTTGACATCTGATCTCTAGACAAGCCTTTTGTAAGCGGATCCGCAAGATTCTCCATTGATTTTATATAATCAATGGAAATCACGCCATTAGAGATCAACTGTTTAATGGTGTTATGTCTTCGACGTATGTGTCGTGACTTACCATTATAGATGCTGCTTTGAGCACGTCCTATAGCTGACTGACTATCACAGTGTATGCTAATAGGAGCGATCGGCTCAGGCCAGCACGGAATATCTTCCAGGAAATTCCGAAGCCACTCAGCCTCTTCCCCAGCTTTGTCCAACGCTATGAACTCAGCTTCCATAGTGGACCGAGCTATGTAGGTTTGTTTCGTGGATTTCCACGACACAACAGCACCACCAACCGTGAACAAGTATCCACTGGTGGACTTCGAGTCCTTACTGTCTGATATACAATTTGCATCGCAATATCATTTTAATACTGCTGGATGTCTCGTATAATGTAATCCAAGATTCATTGTGTATTTCAGATACCTCATCACTCTGTCAAGAGCTTTCCAATGATCATCACTTGGATTACTGATAAACCTGCTCAACTTGTTTACTGAACAAGCTAAGTCTGGTCTTGTACAATTCGTTATGTACATCAGACTCCTGATTACCTGAGAGTATTTTAACTGAGCTACAGGTTCACCTCGATTCTTCCTTAAGTGCACACTTAAGTCGAGCGGGGTCTTTACCGGTTTCACATCAACCATACTGAACCGTTTCAGAACAGATTCAATATAGTGAGTTTGTGACAGTATGAGTCCCTTGGTCATCCTAGAAATCTTAATTCCTAGAATAACATTGGCAACTCCCATATCCTTCATATCGAAGTTTCTCGTCAACATTCTCTTTGTGTTTAAGATTATGTCCCGAATACTCCCCATGATTAGCATGTCATCTACATATAGACTACCTATCACATATGCATTCTGTGTGCTCTTAATATAGACACACTTGTCACACTCATTGATCTTGAAACCATTAGCTAACATAGCTTGATCCAACGTCAAGTGCCACTGTTTAGGCGCTTGCTTAAGTCCGTACAAGGATTTAACGAGTCTACAAACTTTAGACTCTTGTCCTGGAACCACAAACCCTTCGGGTTGTTCCATATAGATTTCTTCATCCAACTCACCATTCAGAAAAGCAGTCTTCACATCCATCTGATGCATTTCCAAGTTATAGACTGCAGCAATTGCAACTAACATCCTTATAGAAGTGATCCTAGTCACTGGTGAATAGGTGTCAAAAAAGTCAAAGCCTTCCTTTTGTCGATAGCCTTTAGCTACCAACCTGGCTTTATACTTTTCAATAGACCCATCCTCTTTCAGTTTCTCCTTGAAAACCCATTTGCAACCAAGTGGTTTACTTCCAGGTGGAAGGTTAACCAATTACCAAGTGTGATTTTGAAGAATCGAGTCTATCTCACTGTCAACTGCCTCTTTCCAGAATGGAGCTTCTGGAGTTAACATAGCCTCGGAAAAGTTCCTTGGCTCATTTTCTACCATATAGGTTAGAAAATCCGGTCCAAACGAAGTTGGCATTCGGCCACGCTTGCTTTGACGAAGCTCCTCATCTCCTTGAGGAGTCGCCACACGCATTCTCTTACCAAATCTTGTTTCTTCTTGATTTTTGTCTTTCCTCGGAAAGACATCCTCAAAGAACAATGCATTCCTTGACTCCATGACAACGTTTTCATGTATGTCAGGAATATCCGACTTGTGCACCAACCGATATGCACTACTGTTAGTTGCATAACCAATGAATATGCAATCAATTGTTTTAGGCCCAATTTTCACCTGTCTTGGTTTAGGTACAGCAACCTTCGCCAGACACCCCCACACTTTCAAGTATTTGTAACTATGCTTGTGGCCTTTCCAAAGCTCGAATGGGGTTACATCCATCTTCTTAGATGGAATTCTATTTAAAATGACATTGGCTGAGAGAACTACTTCCCCCCACAAGTTCTGAGGTAAACCCGAACTTATCAACATAGCATTCATCATCTCTTTTAGAGTACGGTTTTTGCGTTCAGCAATACCATTCGATTGAGGTGAATATGGTGCAGTCGTTTGATGAATAATGCCATGTTCGGAACAGAATTCATTAAACTGTGTATCATATTCGCCACCTCTATCACTACGAATTGTTTTAATTTGTTTGCTAAGTTGATTTTCAACTTCATTTTTATAATCCTTGAAAGCATCAAGGGCCTCATCTTTGCTACTTAGCAAGTACACATAACAGTATCGTCTGCAATCGTCGATAAAAGTTACAAATTACTTTTTACCACCTCTCGTTTGCACAAATTTTAAATCACACACATCGGTATGAATTAAATCCAAAGGTTCAGTGTTCCTTTCTATTGAAGGAAATGACGCCCTTGCTATCTTCGCTTCAATATATATTTGACATTTTCCTTTATTACTAAAGTCCAGTTTGGGCAATAAGTCAAGATTACTCATTCGTTGTATTGACTTGTAATTAACATGTCCCAAACGAAAATGCCATAAACAAGAAGATTCAAGCATGTAAGCAGAAGAGGAAGCATTTTTATTAGCCTCTACGGGCAAATCTCTTTTGGGTACAATAGTGATGACATTCAATTTAAACATCCTATTCGACAAGTACCCCTTCCCCAAATACATGCCATTTTTCGAAAGAATAACTTTATTGGACTCTAACACTAGTCTAAAACCATGCATGACTGAAGAGATCCAGATACTAAATTCTTCCGAATGTCAGGGACGTGTAGCACATTCTGCAGAGTCAGATGCTTCCCTGATGTAAGCTTCAGAACAACTTTGCCCTCGCCTTCGATCTTCGAGGAGGCCGAGTTTCCCATGTAAAGTTGTTCGTTGTTCCCGGGCTGGTACTCCGTGAACATCTCTCTGCTGGAGCAAACATGTCTAGTGGCGCCAGTATCAAGCCACCATTCGCGTATGTTCCCCACAACATTGCACTCTGAGACCGCCGCACAGAGATGCATCGACTATGTTGGCCTTTGCCTTGGACTGCTTCTTCTTGGGCTTTCTGCATTCATTGCTGACATGCCCATGAATGCCACAGTTGTAGCATTTCCAAGTGAACGTCTTGGCGATCTACTTGCCTTTCTTGTTCACCCCAAGTTGGCCTTTCTTTTTCTTGGCCTCCGCAACATGGGCCTTAGCCTGACCAGAGCTTGATTGTGGCGTTTTCTCAGATCTACGATTGTCCTCCTCAATGCGGAGTCGAACAATCAGATCTTCCAATGTCATCTCCTTTCTCTTGTGTTTGAGATAGCTTCTGAATTCCCTCCACGAAAAAGGTAGCTTCTCAATCATTGCAGCCACGACGAAAGATTCACTGAGCAACATGCCCTCCTCTTCCACCTCGGCAACCAACGTCTGAAGTTCCTCAACTTGAGAAACAACAGTGCAAGAATATGGCTCAAACAAACATAATTGTCGAAGTTCCATGCTTCAACAAAATGTTGGTTCTGCATATTTTGGGCTTGGTCCTCCAGCGGATCCACCACAGGCGGGTCCTCAGTCAGAAAGTTCGCCAACCCCACGGCAGTCAAGAAGAACAGCATCTTCTGCTGCCAACGCTTGAAGAAGCTTCCACTGAACTTCTCCGGTTTCTCCACTTGGGCCACTGAAGGACCCTGTGCAGGAGGAGCATGTCTTGGCACCCCAGCAGTTGGTGCCATTGGAGCAGAACTCTGTATGTCTGCACCTTGAACCGAGCCTGAGCTTGCGTTCTCCATCAGATTACGGTTCAGTTGATCAAAACGAATAGATTAGAACAGAATCAGATTTAAGAAAGGAGTAGAAGTAGATTGTTGGAGCAATACGTCTTAAGATTGTTGGAGCAAAATCAATCCTGTACCAAGACGCAGTCGTTCAATGTGTGCATATGAAACAGTAAAATAACAAAATAAATCAAACCCGGGGCGAGTCGAGGACTCTGTCCTTAAGACGTATTGCTCCGATATACTGTGCCCAACCGGTGTGAGCAATCGTCTCCCAGGATACAACAGGTACCTGTTCAGTTGAGCGGCACTGCTGAACTTGAACTACTTCAAACCTTCGAATGTCCTGACTTCTCCCGGACGATATGCAAGACTCGGATCCTATGAAAGTAGTATGCTATGAAAGCTAGAAATTGTTATGTTTAGAATGCACCATTTGCCCTGTTTATATAGGGGAGTCGGTTGGAGAACAAGGTACCGTGACCGTTGGATCAAAACCGTAGTTTGATTTAGGCCGTTATATGAAAACCTCCTATCTAGATTAGGAAGGTTTAATCTCAGCCTTTAGATTAAAGATTGATTTGCAGGTTTAAACCTGGACCGTTAGATGGAAACCACATTCGGTTAGGCGGTTAAGACAGTTTAAATCTCGACCGTTAGATTAAAGCTGTCTCTTCCACCATCGATAGATCACAACATATTGATCTTATCTTTTGTAGGAGGATAGTGTTTGTTTCAAGTTTGAAACACAACTGCAATAACAGAAGGATTCTGCCCGCTGTCCGACATCGAGCGATGACATCGATCGATCGATGTGATCGATCGATGTACTCAGAATCACTTCAAACCCTTTCTGTCCAACTTCGATCGATCGAAGTGACATCGATCGATCGAAGTGATCGTTCGATGTAAGACAGAATCGATTGAAGCTCTCTGATCAACTTCGAACGATGACATCGATCGATCGAAGTGACATCGATCGATCGATGTCATCGATCGATGTCCGCCAGAAGCTATTTACGCCACATGGACACATCCAATGTGGTATTCCTCCATGAGGGTGACACGTCACCCATCCACAACATTTTCCATCTACTTTGAGCATTAATTTCACATTCACCCAACATCATAATCGAGCGATTCCTCATCCTAAAATTAACTACTCGTCACGTAGATAATTAAGGACACACTAGTTTCCAATTTTCATTATCGGAAATTCATTAAGCTCAAAGTACGTTGCTAAACCAAGTTTTGTAACATTCACTAATGGGTCAAAGCCCAAACTTTAAATCTCCAACTATGGGCCAAGGCCCAAACCTTTAATTCTCCAACAATTTCTTCATCCACCATACAAGAAGATTCCGTACACTTTGTTATCATCCTAAGTGGAGAAGAATGTCTAAGCTAGCCTATTTCATTCTTTTCTTCCTTTTTTGCTTCAAGTAAGTACATGTCCTTTGATGTGTGTATTTGGTTGTTTCTCTATATCGTCCCGATGAAAGCTTGACCCTCTATGTTTTCTTCAAAACTGTTGATTTTATGGTAAAAGATATAAAATACTTTTTGTATGTTTTCAAGGCTATGTTTGGATAAAAATGTTGAATAAATGACTCTTGCAGAAACGATATTATGTTTATAGAATTCTTTTACTGAAACACATTGAGAATGATTCATAGATGCATACATGTTTAGCCACACACACAAATCCATGGTATTTCTTGAGTCCATGAGTTTTCTTCCCAGTATTATCACTGATCTATAATTTTCATCTGATGCCAACACGTAGTTAAGTCAAAAGCTCACAACTAATTTGTTGTAATTTATGTCTATAAAATAATTGGAAGTATGGTACTGCAGTGGATGTTGAGGTCAATGGTGCGCCCTTGAGGCTGTTGGGCAGGAAACTCTTTTCCCCAGATATTCCTTGTATGACACATCCGGATGGTTGCGGTGTGCCAGATCCATGCAATCCATCTGATATATGTTATTGTCCGATAACAGATGGAGAGTGCGAGAGTAATCAAGGACGTTGACGACTAATTCTCTCCTCTGGCTGCACAGTTCTTAAAAACTAGTGCTTATGCGTATATGGCTAAGTTGAATCTTCGGTCACAACAACTATATTATGGTCAAAGTATGATTGTTCTTTTCTGCTTTGTGTTTTACGAATAAATAATTAAATCTCCTTCATGTGATAGGTTGGGAGTCTCTTATCATGTAAGAGTAAATAAAACACATTTAATAATACAAATACTGTTACGAATTACATTATATTACAAACGCATCAGATATTCTACCTTATGTTTGGCTACTACATTTTCCTGTTTAGGAAACTGCGCCATTTTTATTTCCATTAGTATATATTTATCTATTACATAGAATGCATCTAAATTTGTTCTCAAATAAAAAAGAATGCATGTTAATTTGATGAATTATTTAGCATTTTCATTTTACAAATATCGGTACTTAATATATATGTATATAATATATACACACACCATAAAGTAATTGATGTCTACTAAAAACCTATATCATTTTGCATTAGTTTCATATGTCATGGCTTTACCAAATCGCCTATTATGACCCAGGCATCCGTTTATGTCCAAACGTGTCATTTTCTGGTTTTCTTCAACCATAGTAAAATATCAAGAAAACTTTGTTGTTGTTGTAAGAAAATAAGAATGGCGATCTCCTTAAGGAGGCCTGATGAGTTCATCTAATATTGAAGTGATGATCATGTGATAGTAATGAATCAATATGTAAAAGGAGACCCATATATAAGGCTCTTGAACTATAGTATTGTAGTTCGATTTATCCGTACTTCTGTATTTTCTGTAATTGAAAATATAATTATCAACTGATCTAAACAGCTCCTGACGCTTCGCGAACCGTATTGTAAGAGTTCGAATTTGTATATGTTTAAATTCGAACTTTTTGTGATGGATAATATATAGGATAATTCTCTTTTGCCCCTTAGTGTTTGGCGTAATTGCCAATACTTCTCTTAATGTTTAAAAATACACCCTTACTTCCCTTAATGTTTAAAAAATATACTCGTACCCCCTTTTAATTAAAAAATGTTTTTCCAATATATGTAATATGAATTGTCTATTTTACCCCACCCTCATCATCTTCTTCATCATCTTCTTCCTATCTTTTCTTGTCTATCATCCGCCACCCCCTCTTGCGCGCCTCCACCAGCCGCTGCCCCTCCTCCTCCTTCGTTGCCAAAAGTTCACACAACTTTCTCCTCCAAATCTCAATTTTCCCTGATTGAAATGTCACCTTCTTGACTGACCCGTATTGACTTCCAAACAAAACTCAATATTGCCTTCTATTTCTCTAACTCCTCCAAGTGTGTCCCCCAGTGACTGTATTTCCTTAACCTCTCCCATCTCTGCGCTGACAAAAAGTACACAAGCAGCAACGGACCTTTTGATGCAAAAACTTAAGTAGCAAAGAAAGCAAAGAAAACTGCAGCTTCTCGAACGCTTTATGCTTGGGTTATCTATTTGCACACTTAGCTGCAGCATGTGGAGATTATCCCCCCCTCCCGCCGGTTTAACATGCATACAAATAGCTTCAAGTAATTTACATAGCACCAAGGAATGCACTTTAAAACTCCTGATGCTTTATTTATCATGAAAGATGCCTCTTGAGAATTGCGGCCCTGGAAATCATCGCTCCTTATAATCCTACTAACCCGATTCATCGGAAAATATACAGAGAAGTCTTACACTTTCCATTTTCCTTCTCATATTCTACCTCATCCCTATTCTCCGCTTTTAGCTTTTGCTTATGCTTCTCATTCTGAATCCATCATTTGCTGCCATCATCCTTTGAGTTCACCATTTTCTTCTTCAATTTATCATCCTTGCTATTGCCTTTCCTTATTTTCTTGTTGACACAATCCATGTTCTCATCCTCCTCTGGAAGCTCCTTCTTCATTTCCATCTCTTCCCTCCGTCTCTTGTGATGCTGGACTCATTTTTTGTACCTTCTTCTCCAAAAACTCCTCCTTCTCCTTCGAATTTACCTCTGAAGTCTTTCTTTACTCATGTTTCTTGCTCTTCCTCTTCTTCAGCATCCATTTCGCATTCTTTTCTTTTTTGCTGGTTAAGACACGATGATGAACAGTTAAATTGTGGGGGTATTTTTTTTACTTTTTCTCAAAAAATTTTAGTTTTATGTTTTAAAATGACATTTTACCTTTAGTTCAAACATTAAGGGAGGTAAGGGTGTATTTTTAAACATTAAAGGGAGTATTAGCGATTAGGCCAAACACTAAGGGGACAAAAGAGAAGTATTCCATAATATATAGATGGATTAAAAGCTATCCGCCATACACATTTTTCCATTTACATATTTTGCTAAGCGCTATAGATAAGGCATCGGAGACACTAGGAGTTAAAGTTTGAAACAAAACACATATGAAATCACATGTTGAATAATTCAGTAATAATTTTTATGGTAAACACAAAAAAACTTTTCGTCAATATGCGTAGTTATTCTTCATTATTACTTGAAATCATATTCTGATGCTAAAAGAACAAATTAGTAGATTTTCTAATAGTGTATTCACCCAGTACACACCAAAAGTATCTTCGACAATATGCATAGTTATAATCTAGCCTGCATGACGTTATTTCTTAAAAAAAAACATATCTAATGCTAGGGTCTCGGCACGGTGCATCCGTTGTACTCTGGTACGAGAAGTATAAGGCATCGATGACATTCATGTGCATGTCGACATATCATGTATCAAAATCGCGGAAGCAATGCAAAAGGCACAAGGCATAACCGACATGCATAAAACAGAATAACTAAACCCGAGTACATCTGAAATGTCATCAGTTCAATATCAAAATACAAGTCGGAAATAACATAAGAACTACATAATGTAATCTGTACATCCATCACTGATGATCTATCCCCCGGCTCATCTTTTCCATGTCTCAGAACTAGCTCTTGACCCGCTGCAATGTGGTAATGATAGGGTGAGCGATAACGAATCGCTCAGCAAGTCTATCCGCCTAGGTTTGTCATGCGTAGCGCCCCGCTCACGAGCCCTAGCATCGGGAACGGTGCACCCGCCGTAGTCTGCTAAAAGAACTACAAGACGTTGAACTAACTTTTTGCACGTCAGAAAAGGCGCAGAAATTTTTTGCAGAAACGATAAATATAAATGTTCAATTTAAAGTTCTGTTTCATAAATAATTTGGATGAAAATAAGTACAATAATTGTGTTGACGAGACCCGACATGTTACAATCTTAAGTCAATAGTCTAAACCAAATGTAACGTAGGAAATCGGTGTAAATCCCAAAACATAAAGTAACAGCCGTATGGTCTCTCTATCTCCTATGCACGACGGTCACTCTGCCCACTCGGCCACGTCAGCCCAGTCCTCAAAAAAGATATACTCGTACTCGTCCTCATGCTTGCCTGGAGAGGAAAAATAGGGGTGAGTGACGTGACATCACCCAGTAGGCACCCGCCTCGACCCAACACGAACAAGTATACAACAATGATATATACACACATACTCACATAATACAGAAATACTGAGTAGAGATGTCTAATAACTGCGAAAAGTAAGTCACTCCAAGTAATAATGTGTAACTTCATGATGCATGCGTTCCTCTACGTGTCACACACCACAAAAGTCATGTCATGCAATATGTCATACCTTTTCCGTGCAATGCATGATCATCGGAGGTTGTGACTGTGTGTGTTGAGAAAAAGGGCTTGAGTGATTCACAAAAATGTGAGATTTAAAGAACGTATGCTAAGAAATGCATGACCACTTTTTATGACTTGACACGTTTTGCAACAAACCTGCCTTATATACTTTATATATAATGTTGCCATACTAACAAGCCATGAAGCTTTAAAGCTTACATCAAAGGCAAACATTTGTTGTGTTTGAACTATTTTCAGGTGCCCCATTAATGAACTAAACTAGTTCATAAGTGAAGTACTTAGTTAAATGAACTAAGTAGTCATTAGATGAAAAATATTGGAGAAGGCAGAAAGGACAACAAACAGGAAATGAAAGTCTCCTTCTACCTCTTAAACCACACGTTTTTATATATTTAAATTATCTATTCAGATTTTTTTTAAAAGGCATTATACGCATATGTTCCAACGTAATATCGACACGTTATATATTTTACGAACATTACGTCAACATCACACACTATACTACCTCATATTTATGAGTATATTCAGGTTTCTTATATCATATGATATAAGTCATGGTTGATGAGAAAATTATCTACAACAAGTTACAAGGTCATAATCCAAAAATTGTCGTATCGGGTGACAACCGAAACTTCGCTAACGGGTCACGTACATTCAATATATAGATAGCCAGCCCCTACACTTCAAAAATGGCCACAAATTTTGTGGCTTACATGGTTTAATCATCCATAAAATCATTCCATGTTGGCACATACAAATCACCCCCAATTAAGGCGAAATTGTGCGAGATTTCAGATTCAATATTTTTGTCACATGGGGCCCCCACTTTTAATCAGCCTTTAGAGATGAATATTCAAGTTATTCTATGTATATCATGTGTGACATAATATATATATAACATGTGCAAAATTTTGAATTTAATTGGAGAAAAATTGCATAATTGACAAAGTCGAAAATTCAGATTTCTACAAACACGACAATGGAACGTTTTTTGGCATGACATGTTAACATGTATCTAGACACTTTTTACATATTCAATACATACTAAAGTGTTCTAGAATATTCAAATTAGGGCTGATTGGAATATACCATATGTGTATAACTATTGTGCACTAGTTTACCAAGTTTACAAAAATTAATTCAGCACATGTTCAAGGTTGACTCACACGCCTAAAGCTGCTTGATGGAGCTTATGTGGAGCTTAATTGACATCTTGATTGGTCAAGAATGGACTACACAAAGTTAGTGACATAATGGAGGGAGCTACACAAGGTAATGTTTCAAACTATGTCACAAATATAACACATGCTGAAAATTCAGCATGTGTAAATTAGTATGGCCAAAAATTGAGTCTTGATTTTAAGATATTTAATTCTCCATTTTAAAGGGATTGATGTGATAATATTATGGTAATAATTTGAAGTCTTGAGATTTAGCACATGCTGAAAATTGCAGCATGTTTGCAAAGGTGTTGGCCAATTTCTTGGTCTTGATTGAGACAAATTTATGTTGCAAATTATGTGGGATTAATTATATGATATTTGGCAAGATTTTACTAATAATTTGGCACATGTTTTAAGTGCAATTCTCAAATTTGCGCAGTCATCAAATGATGAAAAATCTCATCCAATTAAGAAGTGTCAAGTAAGCAAGGCCAAGACAATCGTCCAATCAAGTGGTGCCAAGTAATCAGGTTGATGTCACATCTATACAAGGAATTCTTCCAAGGACTTAAAAGAGAATTTCCAAGGGGAAGAAAAGCCCTAGAGTGGGCGGCCACTTTGAGATAAAACGAAGAGAAGAAGTCTTATAATTTCTAAAGTGCAAAAAGTCTCTCTACTCTCTTCTTCTACATTTCTTTCTTTTTCTTTCTCTGTCAAGCCTATTGTATCTATATTCAAACATATTGAATAGGCTTCATTCATACCACCATACACGCCCTATTATCATAAAAGGTTGATTAAGGTGTGATCAAACCTTCATCCGCTCGGAGGTGGTGTTGATCATTTTGTTTGCTTGTTTCGATTGTAAGGGGTTGGAGTTGCTGTGTAACTCCATCAACCATGTGTGGTAAGGTGTTATTTTGTTTAGTGATAACCAAGAAAGGTGTTCTCGAAGACTGGAGTGGGTTGATTTAAATGAACCAGTATAAAATTCCTTGTGTTCTCTAATTTTTGCACGGTACTTTCAGTTTCCTGCCCTTTGCATCTATTTCATCGCAATCTTAAAAATAGTAAACGAATTTCAAAAATTGTTACATTTTGCAGAAACATAGCCACATTTTCTAAGTTTCATTTGGCGCAAGTTTCAACTCTTTTGGACAAGTATAAGTCATTCAAACGTTAATAGTTCTGAGACTAGTGCAATCTGATTTTCAGACTTACAAAGGTTGAGAACTTGAACGTATTTGAAATTCTTCCCAAAGGAATTTTTAAAAACTAATTGAAACCAATTAAGTAAATATAGTAAGGGGTTTGTCATTAAATTTTGTGACCATTTGGAGCCACGGATTAATCGAAATAAAATTTTCAAATCAGACTACTATTTCTGGAAGATTTGCGCAATCTGACCACAAACGATTTTTAAAGCGTTAAAGTCTCTCCAAATTTCAGAATATTTGAAGGCTGTATCCTAGTTTTTCAAACGTTGCAAGATAGGTCCTTAAAACAGAAACTGTTTTCAGAAGTTGGGTTTTTGGATCAAAACATTTTAAAAACCAAATTTTATGCACCCACTATTCAACCCCCCTTCTAGTGGTGCCATGTAGGTCCTACATGGGATCCCCCCACCACTGGACACCTGAACCTGGGTGTCTATAGCCCGTGCACTAAAATCCACCATACTTGAGTGTCTGTGACCCGTGCGTCACAATCCACCATATGTGGCTGTGGGTACTACACATCACCGGCTACCTGCCTGGATGTCTATAGCCCTTACGCTATAGCCCACCATAAATGCAATGCTCGTGACATCAATGTAATGAGAATCCCGCTTTTGGTATTTTTCTGGAGTCCATTTCCCACTTCCTGACGTTCATTGATATTGATTTTATGGTACTTTAATTAGTGAAAAGGTGAAAAGTTATTATTTATCCTCATTTATATTTTGTGCAGTTTGTATAAATTTTTCCAGCATTTTCTACTATTTTTTCGTAATTTTTATCTCTTTATTTCCTAATTATGTTAATTATTTAAATGAATAAAGTTTCAGAAATTCAGTGAAAATATTTTATTTTGAGCATTTTATATTTTCTGGTATTTGATTATAATTTTCTAAAATTTATTTAAATTTTTTCAGAATTTTAAACTATTTTTATTAATTATTTATTATTTATTCATTTCATAAACTAATTATTTATTTTGTTATGTGCCCGCCTGCTATCATGGTCCGGTCCGCTGGCCATCCGGTCCAGTCCGGCAGCCTGGCCGGTCCAATAGCCGTTTCTCTTTTTTTTAAAAATCTTCGACCCATCCCATTAATGGCCAGACCAGCACCCTTGCTAACCGGGTCAGACGGGACAACCGGGACGCTGTCCTGGATTTTTTTTTATTATTTTTCTTTTTTTATTAAATTCTATTTCCTTCTAACCTCAATAAAATCTTCATTTTAACTCCGATTGGCCTCAAAGCAGTTGCATAGGACTCCATAAAATGTGACGCATCTTTTGAAAGTGGACATGTCAGCGCGTGTACAGACACGCCGTCAGGGGCCGCACGTGGGACCATGCGTCACCCCTTAAACGCGTATGTCAGACCTATTTTTCGATTTCCAATACAATTCCAACCTATTCTTGGATAGATGAACCTATTCTAAAGCGCCTAATATGAAAAAGTACTACCGTTTTGATTCCAATTTCATACAGTTTGGATCCGTTGTCAAATTAACACACACACACATCAATCAGCAGTCACAACTAGTAAGGTCACACTTCTACAATTAAAAAAAACATAGAGGTGACAAACTGAACAACTGAAAACAACAAATCACATACAGTATACCATTAAAACATGCTTGACCTGTACAAAAACGAGGGAGAATAGGCCACCTACCTTCGAAAACAATTAATTTGCTTAAAATAAAAAGAAATGTGGAGTTTTGGAGGAAGATTAACTAGCCCCTTTCTTCTTATTCTTCTTCTTCTTTTCTCTATCATTTTCTTTCCTTTTCCCTCCTACCTTGAAACATTTTTTTTCTTTTTCTTTCTTCTGTTGCAGCTGACGTTTTCTTTGGGTGGGGAGAGGGAAGGAGTCGTTTATGATGAGGGAGGGGAGGGAGATTAGATAGGGGAGTGATTTTGGGGGTTAGGATTTGGTTAGATTAGTTTAGACTTTTAACTTTTAATTAAAACCAAAAATTATCCCTTAATCCCCACCCCTATCCACACGGCACACACGTCACATATATATATATATATATATATATATATATATATATATTCACTTTATCTTTATTTATTTTTTTTCTTTTTTCTTTATCTTTTATTTTTCCCCCCTTAAAATAACGGTTGTAACATCTACCCACCTTACAAAAAGCTTCGTCCTCGAACTTGACGTACCTTAATCGAAGAGTAGGGATAGCGCTCTCGCATCTGCTCCTCCAACTCTCATGTCGCTTCGCGCTCCTTATGTTGGTCCACTTAACTTTGACATAAGGATGATCTGGTGTCTCAATACATGGTCTTTGCCATCCACGATCCTGGTAGGAGTCCCCTCATATGTCGTACCCTGTCGAATCCTCATTGGTGGCGCATCCAAAACAATGTTCAGATCCGAAACATATCTCCTCAGCTGAGAAACATGGAAGACACTGTGTATTTGAGCCAACGCAAGGGGTAACGCCAATCGGTAAGCCAACGTACCAACCCTCTCGAGTACCTCATATGGAGGAATGTAACAAGGCCTTAGTTTACCCTTCAAACAAAATCTTGCAACCCCCTTCGTGGGCGACACCCTCAAGTAAACCTTTTCGCCCACAGCGAACTCTAGAGGACGTTTCTTCGAATCAGCCCAACTCTTGCCCCTTTTTGAGCAACCTTGAGCCTATCACCGATCAACCTGACCTTCTCTCTGGTCTGCTCAATCAACTCTGGTCCGGTGATAGCGTGCTCACCCACTTCATTCAAATAGACAAGGGACCTACACTTTTGTCCATAAAGTTCCTCAAATAGTGCCATACCGATAGCACTATGATGACTATTGTTGTAGGAGAACTCGATCAGCTTAACCATACCATCTCAGTTCCTTTGAAGTCCAGTGTGCAAGCCCTCAACATGTCTTCTAAAGTCTAAATCGTCCTATCTGACTACCCATCGGTCTGGGGAGGAAATGCAGTGCTCAAACAAAGCTTCGTCCCCAACCTTCTCTGACATGCTGACCAAAATCTCGAAGTGAACCTCGAGTCACGGTCTGAGACTATACTGACTGGAACTCCATGAAGAATGATAATATTATCGACGTACAATGTCACCAATATCTCCAAGGTCGCATCACTCGCACGGGCAAAAAATGAACAGACTTCGTTAGTCGATCAACAATCACCAATATCATGTCATTGCCGTTTCTTGTTTTGGGAGCCCTACAACAAAATCCATCGTCACATGCTCCCACTTCCACTCCAGCATCTACAGTGGCAACATCAAACCTCCCGGCCTCTGGTGCTCTGCATTAACCTACTAATAAACAAGACACCTCTCAACGAACTCGGCTATGTGTCTCTTCATGCCGCTCCACCAATAGTGCTTCTTCATATCATTATACATCTTTGTAGTTCCCGGATGAATCGACAACTTTGAATTGTGTGTCTCCTTCAGTAACTCATTCCTTAGATCCTCAACATTAGGAAAACACAACCTCCATTGGTACCAAATACTGCCGTCATCATGAATCTGGAAACCGTCAACCTGACTGGTCATCATCTCACGAATGCCACTAAGGGTTACGTCCTCTTTCTGAGCCTCCTTAATTTGATCAACGAGAGCTGGGGTGATAATCAAAGTAGCTAGAACATTAGCCATAGCATCCACGATATCTAGATCAAACTCTGTGATCTCTTTCCCCAATGGTGTCTGCCTGACGTGACTCGACTTCCTACTCAATGGGTCGGCAGCCCGGTTCGCCTTTCCTGGATGATAGCTGATAGTCAATTCATAATCCTTTAGCAACTCGAACCACCTCCTATGACGTATATTCAACTCCTTCTGCGTGAACATATACTTCAGACTCTTATGATCTATGAATACTTGGCACTTCACTCCATAAAGATAGTGACGCCAAATCTTAAGTGAAAACCTCTGCAGCTAGCTCCAGGTCATGAGTCGGATAATTCTGCTCATATGGCTTCAAATTTCATGAGGCATAAGCAATAACTCTGCCATTCTGCATAAGGACACATCCTGCAATGAAAAAGTTAAACCACAGTTGTAATGCATATAAAATCAAAATTCAAATTATATACATGTACCTAGCCCGTTCTTCGATGCATCACTATAGATGACAAATCCTTCCAAACCGGAGGGCTGTACCAATATAGAGGTTGTGGTCAACCTCCTTTTCAGCTCAGCAAAACTCTACTAGCAAACAGAAGTCCAATAAAATTTCGTCTTCTTCTGTGTCAATTTGCGCAGGGGCACAGCTATTGATGAAAATCCTTCAACAAATTTCCTGTAATATCTGGCCAAACCCAGAAAACTTTGCACTTCAGTCACATTGGTCGGTCTGGGCCACTCATTAGTAGCCTCAATCTTCTTGGGATCTACAGAAATTCTCTCCTTTGAAACCACGTGTCCCAAAAAAGCCACACTCTTCAGCCAAAATTTGCACTTACTAAACTTGGCATACAACTTTTTCTGCCTAAGGACCTCTAGAATATCCCTCAAAATGCTCTGCGTGCGACTCCTCATTAGGGGAATAGACCAATATATCACCAATAAAGACAACCACAAGCTTATCAAGCTAATCCCTGAACACTGTGTTCATCAAGTCCATGAAGGCTGCTGGAGCATTAGACAGACCAAATGGCATCACTAAGAACTCATAGTGGCTATATCTAATACAGAAAGCAGTCTTCGCTACATCCTCTCCTTTAATCCTCAGCTGATGAGATCTCGATCGAAGATCAATTTATAGAATACCTTAGCACCATGAGGAATGCCAAAGTTGCGAGAATAATTGAGATATTTTTTGTTATTAGTTATGAATTACATTGATTAAAGGGTACCTTTAACTAATCGCAGATGTCCTCGATTAGGGATAGAGGATACTTTTCTTGATGGTGATCTTATTGATCTCTCGGTAGTCGATGCAGAGTCTCATACTACCGTCTTTTTTCTTCACAAACATTAATAGAGCTCCCCATGGTGAGACACTGGCTCGGATGAACTTCCAGTCCAGCAACTCATGCAACTGCTCTTTGAGCTTCTTTAACTTTGATGGTGCCATTCTGTATGGTGCCTTCGAGATCGGTTTGGCTTCCGGTATGGGGTTGATCTTGAACTCCACTCCCGTGTTCGGTGGTAAACCTGGCAGCTCTTCAGGCAAGACATCCTAAAAATCTCGTACCAGAATATCTTCGATCGATGGAGTCTCCGAATTAGCATTTCGTGCATACCTAAGAAAACCCTCAGCTCCTTCCAATGCTTGAGAAGCCTGTGCTGCGGTCATATAGATCTTCTTGTACGACTTGTCCAACTTGACATCCCCTTGGAAGATGGTTTCTTGCTGATTCTACGTGTGCATGCTGACCTGCCTCTGACGGCAGTTGATAGTAGCATGATATCTTGCCAAGAAATTGATGCCCATGATGACGTCGAAATCTTGCATCTGGATAGGAATTAGGGTTGCAGAAAACTCCAGCTCATTAATCTCCAACTGGCATTCCTTGTACTGATAATGACATACTAGTACGTGATCGTCGGCTGCTTGAACACGATAAGGAATCTCAAGGCCATTTTGGTAGAATATTCATGTGCTTGAAAAATCTCCTAGCAATAAATGAGTGGCTGACACCACTATCGAATAGAACATAGCTTGGAACTCTGTTAATTAATATCTCACCTAGTACGTTCAAGGTTATACATACAGCACAATCACCAAACAAAAAGAAATACTTAATTAAATTTTTAAAATTGAAATTTCTTAAATTAAAGATAACTTTGACCATGTCCGCAACCTCCTTGCCATAGTGTCTATCATAACATGCACATGAGCATTGGTCCTCTCCTTTCTTTTCTGCTGCGTCTGACCATACTGTGAGGGGGGCGACTGTCTCTGGTGGGACACTCTTTAGCAAAATGCCCTGGTTTGCCATAGTTGTAGCAAACATTCATCGTCCTCCAACACGGACTCGAATATGGGCGTCCACAGTGAACACATGGTGTGGTGGTGGTCATGCTGCCTTCAATGGATGTGCATCCGTCACGGCTGGCCCTCCAATCATCAGTGTTTGCACAGTCTGCCTCTGTCCCTACTGCTGTGGCCTGAATGGTCGCCCGGTCTGATGGCGGCGTGGAATCTTCTGCCATCTTTTGGATCTCCCAGAACGAAACTCCTTGGCCTCTTTGCCCTGTCAACCACCGCTACCCTATCGAGATCTCCCTCAACCTCACGACACACCTCCAACAGCTCCTCAAAAGTAGTTGGCCAAACATAGATGATCAACGACTAGATGCGAGAGTTGAAGTCGATCTTGAACTTCATCATCTTCGCCTTCTAATTATCCATAATGGAAAGCATGTATCTCCCAGAGCATGAAATCTCTAGGAATACTGATCCACGAACATACACCCATGTGTGATCAGTCGAAACTCTATCATTCTCATGTGAACGGCACTCTAAGGAACATAATGCCACTGGTACTCCTCTCTAAACTGGGTCCATGTCTGCGGTGGAGTCAGTCTGCGTACCACTTCTTGCCACCATTCCTCGGCATCACTTTCTACGAATGGTACAACCACATCTACCTACAGGCCATGTGGGACCTGCAGCAACCTCAACTGCTCAGACACGCTCTTGAGCTACATCTCTGCCTCCTCTGGCAGGTTGTACACCTGAACATAGGTATCCAGGAGTTCTGCATCCCCTGACAGAAAAACCAAAGCCCCTGGTGTGGCGGTGGTGGTGGCTGCTGTTGCTCCTGCTACTGCTGCAGGTGAGCCATATGTACCTTCTGCTGGGCCACCAATGTAGTCAGTGTGGCCAAGGTATCAGCAAGGACGTGAGGAATGGTCCCCTAAACTTGATGATCGTCTCCACCGTGTCCTCCGTTTCTAGCTGGCTCACGTCGTGGAGGCATTCTCTTGAATTCGAGTTCAAAAAAAATCAGATTAATCAAGGGCAAGTTGAAAGGTTGGACGCAGGGTAAAACGGTAATTTGACAAGGAAAGCTCACCGTCGGCATATACCTTTCATAACTCGATCATAACCTAAGTCTAAAATCATCTCTTAAGTCTACTTTGTTCATTAGGGGTAAAATCATCATTTTACAAAAGACCGTAACAAACGTTCAGGTGATCTAATTAATCCTGCGTTTCCGAGGCGGATCTAAAGCCCCGGCTCTAATACCACATGTAGCGTCCTACTCCCGAGACCTAGCATCAAGAGCGTTGCACCCGCCGTAGTCTGCTAAGAGAACTACAAGGTGTCGAACTAACTTTTTACACGTCAGAAAAGACGCAGAAATTTTTTTTGCTGAAACGATAAATATAAATGCTCAATTTAAAATTCCATTCATGAATAATTCGGATGAAAATAAAGTAACAATAATTGGGTTGACGAGACCCGACATGTTACAATCTTAAGTCAACAATCTAAACCAAATGTAACATAGGAAATCGGTGTGAATCCCCAAAACATAAAGCAAACAGCCGCATGGTCTCTCCAGCTCATACGCACGACTGTCACTCTACCCACTCGGCCATGTCAGCCCTATCCCTCAACAAAGATGTACTCGTACTCGTCCTCATGCTTGCCTGGAGGGGGAGAGAAGTAGGGGTGAGTGACGTGACATCACCCAGTAGGCACCCGCCTCGATCCAACACGCACAATCATACAACAATGATATATACACACATACTCAAATAATACAAAATACTGAGTAGACATGGTATAATAACTGCAGAAAGTAAGTCACTCCAAGTAATAATGTGCAACTTCATGATGCATGCCTTCTCTGTGTGTCACACGCAACAAAAGTCATGTCATGCAATATGTTCATACCTTTTCCGTACAGTGCATGATCCCCGGAGGTTGTGGCTGTGCGTTCCCCCACCACCGGCCACCTGAACCTGGGTGTCTGTAGCCCGTGCGCTACAATCCACTATACCTGAGTGTCTGTGACCCGTGTGTCACAATCAACCATATATGGCTATGGGTACTACCCACCACCGGCCTTTACATATATATATATACACACACATATGTATGTATATATATTCAGATTTTTTTAAAAGGCACTATACACATATATTCCAACGTACTACCGACACGTTATATATTTTACGAACGTACGATAACGTCACACCACTATACTTACCTCATATTTATGAAAATATTCAGGTCTTATATCATATGATATAAGCCATGGTGACGACAAAATTATTACGACATGTTACAAGGTTGTAAACGAAAAATTGTCGTATCGGGTGACAACCGAAACTTCGCCAACGTGTCACGTACTTGCCATATACAGATGGCTAGTCCCTACACTTCAAAAATGGCCATATATTTCGTGGATTACATGGTATATTCATCCATAAAATCATTCCATGTTGGCACACACAAATCACCCCCAATTAAGGCCAAATTATGGAGATTTCAACTTCAACATTTTAAGCACATGGGGCGCCACTTACTTCAGCCTTTAGAGCTGAATATTCAAGTTGTCCTATGTATATTATGTGTAACAATATATATGACATGTGAAAAATGTTTGAATTCAATCGGAGAAAAATCGCATAATCGACAAAAGTCGAAAATTCGGTTTTCTACGAACACGACATATGGAACGTTTTTGGCATGACATATAACATGTATCTAGAAACTTTTTACATATTCAATACATTCTAAAGTGTTCTAGAAAAATCAATTAGGGATGATTGGAATATACCATATGTGTATAATTACTGTGCACTATTTTATAAAGTTTGCAAAAATAAAATTCAACACATGCCAATCCTACATCACACGCCTAGCTCAGCCTTGATGGAGCATATATGGAACTTAGTTGGTATCTTTATTGGCCAATAATGAAGTATACAAGGTCGGTGACATAAAGGAGGAAGTTACACAAGGTAATGTTTCAAACTATGTCACATTTGTGACACATGCTGAAAATTCAGCATGTGTAAATAAGGCTGGCCGAATTTTTGTACTAAATGGTGACTTATTTACTTCTTCAATTTAAATGGATTGATTTGATGATAAAATGGAAGTATTTTTAATGTGTCTTGAATAGTGCACATGCTGAAAATTTCGGAATGTGAGGAATGAGATGGCCGATTTTATGGTTATGAATAGACCAACTTGTTCTCAAAATTATGTGGGATTGATTGTGAGATAATTGGCAATGTTTTTATGACTAATTGAGACATGTTTTTAAGTGATATTTTCAGATTTATACGGTCATCAAATGATGACAAGTCTCATCGAGTGCCAAATAAGCAAAGCCAAGATGATCATCCAATGAAGTGTTGCCAAGTAAGCAAGTGAATGTCACAATGATACAAGATATTCTTCCAAGGACTTAAAAGATAATTTCCAAGGGGAAAAAAAGAAAATAGGGGGCGGCCACATTTGATAAAAAGGAGAGAAGAAGAGCAAATCAAATACAAGACAAGTCTTACAAAACCTAGAGTGAAAAACGTCTTCATCATCTCCTTTTTCTACACTTCTTTCTTCTTCTCTCTCAAATCCTATTGTATTCATATTCATACATATTGTATAGGCTTCATATAAACCACCATACACGCTATATTATTGTAAAAGATTGATCAAGGTGTGATCAATCTTTCATCCGCTCGGTGGTGGTGTTCGTGATCATTGTGATTCCTTGTAAGGTTTGTAAAGGGTTGGAGTTGGTGTATAACTCCATCAACCCTGTGTGGTAAGGTGTTGTTTGTTTTCTTGATAGTGATAACGAGGAAGGTGTCCTCAAAGACGGGAGTAGGTTGATTTAACCGAACCAGTATAAAATTCCTTGTGTTCTTTATTTTTCAGCACTTACTTTCACTTTTCAGCACAGTGCATCATTTTCACCGCAATCTTAAAAATATCAAACGAATTTCAAAAATCATGAACCATCCAGAAACATAGCCACACGTTTTAAATTTCATTTGGCATAAGTTTCAACTATTTTGGACAAGTATAAGTCATCCAAACGTCAAACATTATGAGACTAGTGTAGTATGATTTTCAGGCTTGCAAAGGTTGAGAATTTAAACGTATTTGACTAACTTCCCAAAGGAAGTTTTCAAAACTGTTTCAATCCAATTAAATACACATAGTAAGAGGTTTGTAATTTAATTTTCAGATTATTTGGAGCCACGGTTTAATCAGAATAAAATTTTTCAAGTCAGACTACCGTTTTTTGCAGATTTGCGCAATCTGAGCACCAACAATTTTTAAAAGGGTTAAAGGTTGAATTTTGACCTAAAAGTTTTAGGAGATACTCAGAACATCTGAGACTAAGATATCTCCAAATGTCAGAATTTTTGAAGGCCTGTAACCTAGTTTCTCAAATTTCAAAAATTAGGTCCTGAAAACAGAAA
>AP025058.1:18087890-18118271 GCA_036186865.1 Eustoma russellianum | reverse complement strand
TGGATTAAAACAATTTTAAAAACCAAATTTTCCACACCCACTATTCAACCCTCCCTTCTAGTGCTTCCTTGAAGGTCCTACAAGTGGTATCAGAGTGCAGGCATACTCACAACCAAAAGATCCAACGATCTAAGTGAGATGGCAACCACTAGCTTCAAAACCGAGCAGAAAGATATGTCTAGTCAAAGGCCTCCTCTTTTTGATGGTGAGTCCTTTATTCAATGGAAGTTAAGAATGAAACTTGTTCTTATGGCTATTGATATTGATCTATGGTCCATCATAGAGGACAGTCCATTTGTTCCTTCAAAACTATCTACTGTAGATGGAGTCACACTAGAGGTCGTTAAGCCAAAACAAGAGTATATAGTCATGACAAAAAGAGAATAAGCATGAATGCTAGAGCCATGAAATTACTTTTAAACGGGCTAAGTAAAAGTGAACCTAGCTATGTGTCTAATTGCTCTAGTGCTCAAGAAATGTGGAGAATTCTTGAGATGAAACACGAAGGGACTAGCCAAGGAAAGGAGTCCAAGATTAATATGCTTATGTCTACACTTGAGTCCTTTAAGTTATTGCCAAATGAGTCTATTGTCGATATGGATCTACGCTTGACTAATTTTTACAATTTTCTTGAGTCTTTTAGCAAAGCTTTCTCTATGTAGGAAAAGATCCAAAAGGTACTACGAAGCCTTCCATCCGAATGAGACCCTAAAGTGACAGCTATAGAAGAAAGCAAAGAAACCAAATCAATAAAAATGGAGGAACTAATTGGATCACTAAAGGTATATGAAAACAAACTCACTATAAGGAAATCGGAATCAACGTCGAAAAAGGTAAGACTATTGCTTTTAAATCAAATGAATACGTCTCTACTTCTTCCGATGATGTAGATGATAGTGATTCTGAATCAGACAATGATAACTTAATACTATTGGCTAAAGGTTTGAGAAAATTTATGAGAAAGTCATTTAAAACAAACCTAAGGCTACTTCCACTAAAAGAAAAAAAATAAAACAAATGACAAGAACGTAAAATGCTAGGAATGCGGGAAACTTGGACATTTATCTTATGACTGTCCTAACAAGGACAAGCAAACAAACAAACACCCTGACAAGGATTGGACCAAAATAAACTCATCTTAGAACCTACACAAAGGAGAAGAGCTCTCAAGGTCTCAACTTGGAGTGACACATCTGACTCTGAGACTGATACAGAAGAGAAGATGGCACAAGTATGCTTTGTATCCAAAGCATCAACCGAGGTATCTTCTGATTCTGACTCTGATTACGAACCCTCATATGATGATCTTTTCAGTCAGTATTTAGAATTGCAAATTTACTAAGACTCTCGCAAAAGAAAAGAAACGATTAATTGAAGACAAGAAGTTGTTAGAATCCTCTAACACGAATCTCGTTTCTTAATTAAACGATTCAAAAGAAGAGTCGTCATGCATCATCAATGCATTAAAATCAGAGATCTCATCATTGACCACACATAATAATGAAATGAAATCCGAGATTTCGAATTTGAAATCAAGGAATACGGATTTAGAGAAAATGATGAAACAATTTGACACGGGATCTAACATGCTAGATCGCATTATTTTATCACAAAAATATGATAGTGATAAAACCGGATTAGGATACATTGAGACAAACGAAGCATCAATTGAACCAACCAAATTCGTTTTGACTAAAAAGGTAGACACACCTAAGACAAACATGGCGCCTAAGATGAGGAAAACACCCCTCTCTCTTCATCTCGTCATGCTTCTTCTTCATATCATACAAAATATAATTATGTGCCGTATAGATATGAGAAGAAACCAGTGATGCATCACGCACTATGCACACTAACACTAGAACATATCAAAAACGCACACCATATAATGCGCATAAGGGGATTCTCGGCCAAAGGCCTAACATTTTCTCACCCCATGTCTACTACATTGCTCCTTCATCTACATTCTTACCATTTGCTAGACCGAGAAGAATCACCCAAGTATGGGTACCAAAAGGTACTTTTACTAAAAGGTGAATAACTAACTCGCAAGGACCCAACATTAAAAGGTACCTAAATCATTGTTGTACATTGCAGGGAACCCATACATTAAAAGGAATATCCATCAAGTGGTTCCTTGACAGTGGTTGCTCGAGGCACGTGACGGGTGACCCGAGCTTGTTCACAAAGTTGAAGAAGGTCACAAAAGGCAGATCCGTGACCTTTGGAGGCAACAATGAAGGAAGAATCATTGGAAAAGATACAATCGGAAGCCCAAATACCCTTCAAATCTCCAACGTCTTCCATGTAAGTAACTTATCCTATATTCTTCTTACCATCTCACAATTTATTGACAACAGTTTTGATGTGTGTTTTACTCATCCATATTGCAATATAAATAAAAATGGAGTAGTAAAAGGAAAAAGGGAAGAAACATCGTTACGCTTTCTATGGATGACATGTTAGACGCTAAGGTTAAGTGTTTTATATCAAATGAACCTAACGTTAATTTGTGGCATAGACGCTTAGGACACATTGGCATTTCTACACTTGAAAAACTTCAACGAAAGAACCTAATACGAGGATTGCCTAAACTTGATTTAGACAACTTTCAGTTGTGTGAATCTTGTATCAAAGGCAAACAAACACGTGAGTCACTCAAACCTAAGAATGAAATTAGCATGTCTAGAATTTTAGAGTTATTACACAATGACTTGTTTGGTCCGAGTCACAATAAGAGTCTCGGTGGACGTCATTATGCATGTGTTATTGTTGATGATTTTTCTCACTATACTTGGACTTTATTTCTTGCAAATAAATATGATAGTGCCATTGATATTACAAAACTAATAAAACAACTTGAAAATGAATATGGTTTGAATGTGAAAAAGATTAGAAGCGATAGAGGCGGCGAATTTAAAAACTAGGACATGATTGCATTTTGCGAAGAAAAAGGAATCAAACACGAGTTTTTGCCACCTAGAACTCCATAATTAAATGTACTGGTAGAAAGAAAGAATAGGACACTACAAGAAATCGCTAGAACCATGTTGTGTGAAAATAAATTGCATAGATTTTTGTGGGCGGAAGCCGTAAATTATGCATGCTATATAGTTAATCGCTTGTCAATTAGAAAGAAAATAAATAAAACGCCTTATAAGATAGTAAATGATCGCATGCCTAAAATTGATTACTTTCGTGCGTTTGATTGCAAATGCTTTGTTTTAAATACGAAAGGTAACTTAGACAAGTTTGAATCTAAATCAATTGAATGCATCTATGTTGGATATTCTGTGAATTCAAAAGCATATGGATGTTATGATCCCATCACTAGACAAATGTGTGTGTAAGGAAGAACACACTACCCTAAGACCATTTTTGTAAATAAACAATCTTGTTATATGTTTCTAGATACATATATCTATGAAAAAGGGACATGATATAAAGTATGACTAATTTATGTATTTTATATGATATGTTAAAGTATGTAAATATGAATACTAAAGAATTAGGGTTTTTGGCTATTTGAGCTATGTGTAGGATGAAAATGTTAACGGATGAAATTGTATAAAAATGGGTTGTTTGGGGGCTGCTTTACCGAATGTGGTGAAGGACAAAGATAACGTAGATTTTCATGATTTAAGGCATTGATTATGTGCATATGGGTGGAGTTTTATGACATGATGATATGAGAACGTTTAAGAGCATATAGAGTGTTGAAAGGCTTAGTAGCCGTGGTACATTGCATCCTTCTTGCATATCATGATATGTTTTAAAAGTTCACCTTGCACATCGAATTATATCTTATAATTGCATATCTCAAGGCATCTTTATCGTATGTATATGTTCATTTGGTGTGTCGTTATGATATCGGAACCGAGGTGGTTGATGGTATGGGCATACAATATGTTATCGATGATTGGAGCGCCGCATGACACCGGAACCTAAGGATGTTGGTGACATGAGCATACAATATGTTCTTTACAGGGCCGAGTGTAACACCTTGTCAAGGACAAGGGACCTCCGGCATATGGAGTTACCATTAGTGATATGGACCTATGATGTCACCCCATGGTTTACCTTTCATCATTATGGAAATTTTTATGGAATCATTTTAAGCATCATAGGAACATAGCATGTACATTCATCATGGATGTGACTTGATTCATATAGAGAATCAGAATAAGCATGATGATTATCTTAGACCTTGATTTGAGATATTAGGGATGGACATATATGTAGGTGGCGATTTTATGGACTTAGATAGAGGTAAAAATGTTAACATTATTCATGATGCTCCGTATTTATGTGTTACATCTTAAATTTATTTTATGCCACTATACTTGTTAGAAATGAAGACATGACATGCTTTGTTCTTATTACACATTTTATCTTATTATCACCTTTTCCGATGTATGATCCACATGATATATCGAGCGGACTACTTGCTGGCAATTAGTGTTATTGCTCATGCTTGCCTTTAATAATATTGTAGAGAACAGGGAATTTGACACAAGATTCATAGAGGATGAACCTCGGATAGATTACCCGTGAGTGAGAAAGTATGTCGGAGTTATCTTTTCGATATGTTAGATATTTCGATTATGATGTACTTAGACTATTTTGGGACATTTGTACATTGTACTTGTACGGACTTGGAACGATTTGTGTTGATATGCATGTCATATGTTTATCTTTATGTTGCTTCCGCTATATCCATTCATGATTCATGAACATAAATTTATGGTATCGATGTCTTGTACTTCTTGTAGCAGAGTACGACGGATGCAATGAGTCGAGACCCTAGTCCTAAGCGAGGCCTTCACCAATGAGCACAAGAGCAAAGCTTGATAAAGGAGAAAAAGAAAGATGGTTGGGGTAAAAAAAATAGAGGAAGAATTGGTAGCTTACTCGATTCGACGGCTGGTAGGCCATATAGTTTGTATACAGGGTGCTTATGAGCTCGATTTTAGAGTATTTTTGAAGAATTGCATCTAATAGCCATTGAAGGGATCTTTAGTTACTACAATGATCATTGAATTTTAGGTTAGTTTACCTGAGAATGCATGTTTGGATTTCCGGGTTATAGTGACTTGGATTATACGACTTTTGATATGAATATTACATCCGGTACATGTCAATTTCTTGGCAATTCTTTTTGGTTTTCCAAGAAAAATGTGTCTCTTTCTTCAATAGAATTGAATATGTGACGGCCGTCTCTTGTGGTGCTCAATTGCTTTGGATGATACACACATTAAATGACTATAGTTAAGTTTGAAAAAGTGCCCATTCTAAGTGATAACATCTGAATTTTCATTATTGCATGAAATCATGTTCATTAGTAGTACTAAGAACATTGAAGTTAGACATCACATTAGAAGTGTTTTGTGCAAATGGTTTGCTATGTATTGAGTTTGTACTTTCAAATGATAAGTTAATAGATATATTCACTGAAAGTTTGAAAACGAGGCATTTAACTAAATCAGAACAAAGATTTCACATGACTAATTTTATTTGAAATGCCAAACTCAAAAATGGAGTTAAAGATGAGTTAATCCTATTTGAAAAGCTAAATCAAACTAAAAACTGATAAAAGCATCATTCATTCAGCAAGTCTGCTTCTGCTTTCGGTCTATCCAAAGCATTGCAGACCACTTCTTGTGCAATATACCACCGAATGTTCAATGAGTACATTTCCGCTTTTTGTGTCACCCAGTGTTTGGTGAAGTATTATAAGTTTGTTGAACTAACAAACTTAATTTCAGCGGCTATGTTCAATTAAATTTATCAAACATTCGGTCAAGGTCACAGGTTTTAAAAGCATTCTCGGTTTCTCTCATTAATATTTTTCAACCTTATCTCTTTTTCTCTGAATTCCGTCTATAGAATGCTAACCCTACCCCTATTTTTTCTCAAATTCTTCCAAATTAAATACCTTAAGTAATCTATCTAATTTTGACATGCCAAGAACAAAAATATCAAATATTTCACTCAAAATAAATAGGAAGGAGATGGAGGCTGCAGGCACTAACGGCAGGAGCAGCATCCGAGGCAGCCAGGGGACTGCACTAGGAAGGGGCATTCCTAGACAAGGCACTCTTAAATCCCTCAAAGTGCGGAGAACCTTGAGGAAGTATCTAACTCAAAGTGCCCCACCTTGCAAAACCATTGTGAGGAAGTTAACAAGTGGCTCTCGGTTTCCATGGAATGGGTATATCCCTTTATTATAAATGAATTTAGTATAAGCTTGGGAGAAGTCCAAGTCCGGGTTTCCGGTGTCCTTGTACAATCAAGCAATGGAAGGTGGGGCGTACATATCTCAAGCAAATCTACCTAATTTGTTAGGTCCCTCAGAACACACTAGAAGAGGGGTTGAATAGTATGTTCACCAAGTATGGATATTTTCTTGGATATTTTTTGTTTTTGAGTGCCACAATACTTGGATGTGTTCTTGAAAAGAATAAAACTTTGCGGAAGAATAAAGAACACAAGTATGTATAGAGGTTCAAGTCAAATGACTCTACTCCTCTACCTTCTTGATTTTTAAGAAGGATTTTGAATGGGGGGATTGTTATTTCTTTTTGGAAACAACAATAAAAGCAAAATCCAAATACAAAGAAAACTAGGCAACTTGCCTAGACCACAACCAAGAAAACTAACCACTAGAAGTCTAGCCTCCAGAGAACTTCCTTGCTCTCAAAGAATTCTTGTAGGGAGTATAGTGCACCACAACACTATCAACTAACCCTCCAAGTTCTAGATTTCTTAAACAAGAGGCACCCTTTCTTCCTGATCAACAGTCTACACTTAGCCTCTCACAATCTTCACTCAACAAGAAGAACATTCTTCTTCTTTACAATACCACTCTCTCAAATAAAGTAAAATCACAATACAACTATTTTGAGAGCTTGACTTTGAAAGAAACTTGAGAGCATGAATGGTAGAAAGTTGGGGAAGAGTGAGATGAAACCCTTGTTTTATCTGCTTTCAAATTTTCAGCCGTTTGGGATGATTGTAGGAGCCAATAATGGGCTTTGTCTTCTTGTGATGGTATGTCCTCATTATTGGAGATGTTCTCTTGGATGGTTGCAAGCTTCTTGGACAAGCTTCTTCTTGAAAGCTTGAAGAGAAAAGGTGACTTCTCCAACAAAGAAAGAGAACCTGTGAAAATGCACTAAAAGTGAGGGTACAAAATGCCAAGTAAACATTAGAAAGTATAGCATAAGATATTTGTATCATAAGTCACATAAAGCGTCGTAAGTGTTTATTGGACAGGCGTTCAATGTGACATGGAGCGCTTAATGTGTTTTTGAATAGGCGTTCAATGTTACATGAAGCGCCTAAAGAGGGAAATAGAACTCGTTCGAAGTCACATGAAGCACCTCATCTTAGCCTTCATACTTGTTCGAAGTAATTCTGACTTTTCCAAAAAGTAACTTGATGTATGTGCCCATTTTGGGGGAAAAGTTCTTTTGACTTTGTAATACACATGAAGCGCATTGTCAAGCGTTCAAAGTGTACTGTTTTACAAACTGACACATGAAGCGCCTAATGTAGGCGTTCGAAGTGTGCTGGAATCCAAACACTTCACTTAAGGAGCCTAGTGTAGGCGTTCGAAGTGTACTAGATTCCAGCCACTTCACATAAAGCGCCTTATGTAGGCGTTCAAAGTGTACTGACTTTCAGACACTTCACATTAGGCACCTTATGTGTTGTTCAAAGTGCAATTGTGCAAATATCAAAACTTAACATATTCTAACATTCTCCCTCTTATTGATGATTTCACAATGTGAGTAACTTTTAAAAGTTAGCTTCCCCTTAACCTATGCTCCCCCTTACTTCATGCGTAAGCATTTCTTAACTAGGACTTGATGAGTTAAAATTAATGATGCAAGAATGTTTAACCAAAGAATTATCATCAAGTTTAACAAAATAACATGAATACATTTCACTTCCAAGTCAGAATTTTTACACATGCCAAGAAAAGAACTAAGAAGAACAAAAAACAATTTTCAACATTAAAAAGTTAAGCATTCCACCACCAGCACCTCCACCTGGAGGTGTGAATCCTCCAAAGCCAAAACCTCCACCAGTTGCAAGATCCGCAAATCCACTCATGGATCCTTCAGCACCACTTGAGCTACCTGTAGTTCCACCACCACCCTCTCCCTTCTCTCCCTAAATCATCAAAATCAGGGGGGAGCTGAACCCATGGACTTAGCTGTAAGAAGGCATTTTTGGAAAATGTCATATGATATTCATTTCACAAATGCCGGGCTTCATGCTCAACATCGCAAAGATGCAACCTTTGAACAATTTATTCAAGTGAGGAAATTCGTGATAGCAATTCTGGATCATTGCTACCACCCGCATTTTCTTGAGGTCCTTCATCGACCTCATCAGTTATATCCGGAATAGTAGTGGCGTTTCGTCGTTGAGAATCAATGGCTGAGCAATGTTGAAGTTATTGTAGAAGTCTGTCTTAGCCACTTACGTCAGCTCCCCATCAGGTATGACGATACATTTAGACTTCAACAGAATGGTGACAATATTTGCAAAAGGTAAGGCCTTTGACCCTTTCTGGAGAGCAGCCATCATGACTTCTACCACGATCCATGCAAGGTTAAGTTGGGTCTCATGTTTGATACAGAAAGTGACATAGAAATCCATGTTGCTTGGATTTCTAGTAGACTTGCCGTTGACAAGTAGGTGACCACATCCAACAGTATGTGGTTTATCAGAGACATATTCTTAGTCTTCTTTGAGGAAAGATATCCCAAGTTGAATTTGACATCCTACTCACGAACTCCGTATTTGCTACTCCAGTAAAATACAGAGAAATCACTTAATCCCTCATTTCGTACCCCAAGAACATCACAAATTTCTTGTATAGAGAAGCTGAGGGGAGTACAAGCGATGACAGTGTGCAGAGAGAATGGCTGAGACTCATTGTGGAGTAATCCATGTTGGCATAGAATAGCCTGGTGTGGTCTCTGGAGATTTTTTGCATGTCAAGTCTGGACCAGAGAGAGGTCCAGCCCTGATGATCCAACAGAGTAATGACCTGATTCGCGTTGTGAGCCTTAGTGAAGTCACTGAGACGAATCAATTTTAGAGGTACGAGGGGTCTGTTGTTGCTCCATTCTTCATAGAGCAGGTGTGAATACATTGACATATGAATGCCTTTACCCGCGTGAGGTGGTGGATTTTCAATGTCGGATTCAAACTTTTTTATCCAAGGAAAGTTATCCTTAGAGCCCTTCTTGGAGAGATATAATTTCCCGCGGTTCCACAACGGCCCCTTTGAATGCATCTTGAGGGTCCTACTGAAGCCATTTGTGAGTATATGATTGAAGTTTTGAGTGTAGGAGTGAGGAGTATTTGAAATTTTGTGAGAGGAGTGGTAGAGAAGGATAGAATTTAAAGGAGAGGAAGGGAAAAGGAAGAGTTAGCGGCGGTTGAAATGGAGAGGGAGTGTGAAAGTGGAAATAATGGAGAGTTATGGAGGGAGAGGAAGATATTGAAAAATGGAAGAGTGGGGAAGTGGGGATTGAACGAGGAAGAAAGAGTGGAGGAGTAAGAAGGAGAGAACATTTGGGAAGTGGGAGAGAAGATGGGAAGAGTGGGAGTGATGGCATGTGGAAGAGAGAAAAGAAAATGGCAGTAGGAGTTGATGTCTATTGATTGGCGCGAAAGGTTGAAGAGACTCTTGGATTGAAAATGAAGAATTAGGGTTTAGGCGCCTAATGTTACTTCGAACGGCTTCATAAACTGGGATGAAGCTCCTAAAGTCACTTGGAACGGTTGTGGATGAGTGGATTAAGCGCTTAATGTTACTTTGAACGAGTGAACCATTTCAGATAGAGGGCTTAATGCCACATCGAATGCGTGTAGTGAGAAACATAGAGCGCCTGATGTCACTTCAAACGAGTGACATCCTTAGCATCAGGCGCTTAATGTGACATTGAACGCCTGAACTAATCGTGATGAAGCGCCTTATGTATACTGACCTTGAAAATTTGAAAATTTTCTTGCTCAAACTTAAAATGGGTTATTATCAACCCATGTTAAGCAACCCAACCTGCTTCTTATAGATCCAAAGACATCAAGGCAAGGATTTCGTGAATATGTCTGCTAATTGGTCACGTATAGGAACAAATTCCACACTAACCAAGTTGTTTTGTACACAATCACGGATGAAATGATATCTCACTTCAATATGCTTAGTCCGACTATGTTGGATGGGATTTTGTGCAATGTTGATAGCAGACGTGTTATCACACAAAATAGGCACTTTAGAGAAGTGAATATTATAATCATTTAAGGTGTTTGTCATCCATAACAATTGTGCACAACAAGAGGCGGCCAACACATATTCGAATTCCGCCGTAGAAAGAGAAACAATGTTTTGTTTCTTAGAGAACCAGGAAAGGGAAATCACCGAGAAATTGACAAGTCCCGGATGTTCTCTTTCTATCAACAAGGCTCCCCGCATAATCGGAGTCGCAATATCCCCTTAAATCAAAACATGCATTTTTAGGATAAAATAATCCAAATTTCAAAGTACATCTAAGGTACCTAAGAATACGTTTTACCGCAATTAGGTGCATTTCCCTAGGATCACTTTGAAATCTAGCACATAAGCACACTGCATGTAAAATATCATATATACTGGCAGTCAAATAGAGTAGACTACCTATAATGCCACGATACAATATTACCTCGACATGCTTTCGTTTCTCATCCTTGTCAAGCCTGGCACTTGTGCTCATTGGTGTGTTTACTTCTCTCCCTTCACCAAAGTTGTACTTTTTGAGCAAGCCCTTTGTGTATTTGGTTTGAGAGATGTACACTCCTTCAGTTTGCTTGATTTGTAGTCCAAGATAGCAATTTAGCTCACCCATCATGCTCATCTCAAATTCACCTTGCATTAAGCTAGCAAATTGCTCACAAACACAATTGTTAGTAGCACCAAAAATAATATCATCAATATATACTTGTACAATTAATTGATTTCTACGTTGTTCTTTTATAAACAAAGTAGTGTCAACTTTACCCCTTAAGAATCCATTATTAAGAAGAAAAGTACTTAACCTCTCGTACCAAACTCTTGGAGCTTGTTTAAGGCCATAAAGAGCCTTTTTAAGTTTGAAGACATGATGTGGTGAATCATGACATTCAAACCCAGGAGGTTGTGCAACATAAACTTCTTCTTGAATAACACCATTCAAGAAGGTGGATTTAACATCCATTTGGTAAAGTTTAAAATCTCTATAGCAAGCATATGCTAATAACATTCTAATGGCTTCAAGCCGTGCTACGGGTGCAAATGTCTCATCAAAATCAATACCTTCTTCTTGATGGTATCCTTGAGCAACTAATCTAGCTTTATTTCTAGTGACATTTTCTTGATCATCCATTTTGTTACGAAATACCCATTTCGTACCAATAATGGGATGATCAAGTGGTTTGGGAACCAACTCCCAAACATCACTTCTTTCAAATTGGTTTAACTCTTCTTGCATGGCCTAGATCGAATTTTCATCAAGAAGTGCATCTTTGACATTCTTAGGCTCTATAAGAGAGACAAATGCATTATCTCCATATTGCCTTCGTGTAGTGATACCCCTATTTCAATCACCTATGACCAACTCCTGTGGGTGCAAACTTTTATGCTTGAATGATCTAGGAAGGTTGGAGACATCTCCTCCGACTTCCTCATAATCACTTTCCGGAAGTGATGTATCATCATTGATTAGATGATTTTCATTTTTCAGAACATGAGATGCATTTTCAACGTTTTGTGCATCAACAAGATGAGTATGAGAAATATTTCTATTTGGCTCACTAAGTTCATGCACACTAGGTGGAGGAGTACCTTCAATAGGTTATACTCTCAAGTCAATGAAGATGTTTCCATTTGGTGACTTATCAACTATCTCTTGTTGATGAGCAACCGTTGGAATGTCTTCAAGAATTTCTTCTTGAGGAGCAACATCTTCATTTTCCTCACAATCCTCATTAAGTTTAGGATCGTCATTAAGTGACTTGTTAAACTCAACATGGATTGATTCTTCCACCTTTTGACTCCTTTTTTGAAAACACGAAATGCTTTACTATTTGAGGCATAAGTTAAAAAAACCTTCATCTGCTTTGAAGTCAAGTTTGTTCAAAGTGTCCTTGGTGTTAAGTATGAAACACTTGCAACCAAACACTTTGAAATACCCAATATTGGGAACTTTACCATTCCAAAGCTCATAAGGTGTCATACTTAGGTATGGTCTCAAATATACACGATTGATCACATGGCAAGGGGAACTCATTTAAAATTGCTCTACACATTTCTTGTAGAGTTGTATTCTTTCATTCGGCTACACCATTTTGTTGTGGAGTTCTAGGTGCTGAAAGATCATGTGAGTATCCTTTGGATTCACAAAATCTTTCAAACTCACCATCAAACTCACCACCACGATCGCTTCGGATGGTTTTAATGGTCTCACCCATGTGATTTTTCAATCGTTTACTTAAATTCATAAACTCACTACATGCATCATTTTTCTTAGCAATAATCACCCATGTGTAACGAGTATAGTCATCTAGTACCACGAAGGTATAATATTTACCACCCAAACTTTTTGTTCCAACATCCCCATACAAATCCATATGTAGTAATTGTAGGGGTTTGGAGGTGGATATATTTGCTTTTGGCTTAAAGCTTGTTTTCACAAGCTTTGCCTTTTGACAAGTGTCACATAAGTCATGGTTTTCGAAACTCATTTTTGGAAGGCCTCGGACTTTATTGTTTTCGCAAATAAATTTAAATGTTTTGAAACATACGTGTCCGAGACGTCTATGCCATATTTGCATCAAATCATTTTTAGCAACTAGGCAAGATACATTTTGAGAAACCAAATCATTGACGCTTAGTTTGTAAATGTTTTTGAATCTCAAAGCCTCAAATAAGATATTATTATCCTTTTTCACAACACACTTTGTTTTCAAAAACGTAACTTCATAATTAGCATCACATAGTTGACTGACACTTATCAAGTTAAACTTTAATCCAACTACATATAAGACATCACTAAGATAGAAGGAATTGTTACTCACAATACCATGTCCTTTGATTTAGCCTTTGCTACCTCAAAGTGGACAACTCCTTCATCTTGCATAGTGAATCTATGGAAGATACTTTTGTCTCCCGTCATATGGTTGGAACATCCACTGTCCACGACCCATTTGACCTCTTGTCGTCGCATTCTCTATTGAGTGCTAGGTCCTGCAAATGAACCATATGATATTGATACCCTTTTTATTTTGGGTCCTTGAAGGTTAGTTACCTTCCTTCGCCTTTTGGCACCTACACAAGATTCTTATTGTTCTTAGCTCTACATACTTTTTTCTACATGACCTTTTCTATTACAATAAAAGCATGTAGGAATGTGTTTATATGAGTGATGATGGCTATCATGCTTGCGCATAGGCACATTCCGTGATTTCGATTTATGAATAACTTTCCTTGGAATCAAGGGGAATTTTTGTTTCACATTCAAAAAGGTTTTTACACCTTTGGCGCATTTGTCTTTCCTTTAGGCATGTGCCTTTGCCTTTTCAAGGATGTCTTAGACTCCTTGATAAGAAATGCTTGCTCCTTTGATTTTCCCTTCTTAGATGCATACATTACACTAGGCTTAACCTTTGATTTCATGCTCAATGTAGATGCATCCTTAATTTTCTTATCCTCTTTAGCACTCTCCTTTTGAGGAATCTTTTTCTTCACAAGGTTTTGAGAAGATGGCCTTGACTTCATCAAGTCATGCTTCTCATGTAGTACAATCATGTGCATGGTTAGCAAGATGTCATGCTCAAGTTGTAATGCGATATGATTTTCTAACGTGTCATTATATTCATTTAAGCATGATCTAAAGTCCTTTTTGACACGTTTATACTTCAAATCTAGAAAATTATTTTTTTGCCCTAAATCATCTCTTTCATCAATTAATCTATAATGAGATGAAATATTGCATACCTCCATGTCGTTGTCAATGGCCATAAGTGCGTAGAATTCCTTGTCGAGATTGTCATTGATGACCGCCGTGAGAGCTAGGTCATCATTGTCGCCATTGTCACTCTCGGATCCGGAAAGAATGCTCTCCCAATGGGATACCTCCGCTTCCAAAGTCTTCTTCCGTTGGTAGATGGCTTTCTTGTCTTTGAGTTGTGGCTCATTCACCTGACAATCCTTCATGAAATGACCAAACTTTCCACATTTGTAGCATTTGTTGTATTGTCCTTCACTTTGTCCTTGGAGAACTTGTCTTTGATGAACCTCTTGGCTTCATCTTCACTCTTTCTTGCATACCGTCAAAACCTTCTAACAAGAAGTTCGACTTCATCATCTGATTCCCCCGAATCACACGTAAGTGCTTTTGATGGTTCCGGATGGGATCATTCTTTTCTTGAGCTTCAAGATAAATCTCATAAGTGATGAGATTCCCATAAAGCTCATCCAAGGTGATATTTTGTAGATCCTTGGACTCCTTGATAAACGTTCCTTTTGCATTCCATTCTCTTCCTAAACTATTTAGGAAGCAATGGTTGAGATCCTCTTGTTCAAACTTTTTGCCAACCGCCGTGAGTAGGTTGACAAGCTTGGTGAATCTTTGGATAGATTCTTCAATCTTCTCGCCTTTGGGGACATTGAAATTGTAGAATTGTTTAATAAGTTCTCTCCTCTTGGCCTTTCTCACTTGAGATGTTCCTTCATGGATCATCTTCAACTTAGTCCAAGCTTCATGGGCGGATTGTACTCCTTGTATTTGAGCTCTCTTATTTGGTGATAGAGCGCTATTTAAAATAGCAAGAGCTTTGCTATTTATTGCAAATTGTAACTCCTCCTCCTAAGTAGGATCATCAAATCAAATGGAATGGTGGAACCTTTAGATACTTATCTCCATATGCGGTACCCATAAGAACGTAGATATGTTTCCATGTTTGATTTCCATAGTGGATAGTTGAGAGGATCAAATATAGGAACCTTGACATGGACACTAGAAATGGAAGCGATTAGTGATTCTTCCCTTCTTCTTCTTGAAGCATCACCACTAGGAGAACTAGCATCTTCAAAACTAATGGGATCTATACTTTAAGATCAAATCTTGCTATTTGAACTCAAATATTCAAGATTAGGCTCTGATACCAATTGTTAGATCCCTTAGAACACACTAGAAAGGGGGCTGAATAGTGTGTTCACCAAGTATGGATATTTTCTTGGATATTTTTCGTTTTTGAGTGCAACCAATACTTGGATGTGTTCTTGAAAAGAATAAAACTTTGCGGAAGAATAAAGAACACAAGTATGTATAGAGGTTTCAGTCAAATGACTCTACTCCTCTACCTTCTTGATTTTTCACAAGAAGGATTTTGAATGGGAGATTGTTATTTTTTTGGGGAAACAACAATCAAAGCGAAATCCAAATTCAAAGAAAACTAGGCAACTCGCCTAGACCACAACCAAGAAAACTAACCCCTAGAAGTCTAGCCTCCAAAGAACTTCTTGCCTCTCAAAGAATTCTGGTAGGGAGTATGGTGCACCACCACACGATCAACTAACCCTCCAAGGTCTAGATTTTTTAAACAAGAAGCACCCTTGCTTCTTGACCAACAGTCTACACATAGCTTCCCACAATCTTCACTCAACAAGGAACACTCTTCTTCTTTACAATACAACTCTCACAAATAAAGTAAAATCACAATACAACTATTTTAAGAGCTTGAGCTTTGAGAGAAACTTGAGATCTTGAATAGTAGAAAGTTGGGAAAAAGTGAGATGAAACCCTTGTTTTATCTCTTTTCAAATTTCCAGCCGTTTGGGATGATTGCAGGATCCAATAATGCGCTTTGTCTTCTTGTGATGGTATGTCCTCATCATTGGAGATCTTCTCTTGGATGGTTGCAAGCTTCTTGGAGAAGCTTCTTCTTGAGAGCTTGAAGAGGAAAGGCGACTTCTCCAACAAAGAGAAAACCAGTGAAAAGCACTAAAAGGGAGGGTACAAAACGCCATGTAAACGTTAGAAAGTATAGCATAAGATATTTGTATCATAAGTCACATAAAGCGCCTTAAGCGTTTATTGAACAAGCGTTCAATGTGACATGGAGCGCTTATTGTGTTTTTGAATAGCGTTGAATGTTACATGAAGCGCAAAAAGTGGGCAACATAACTCGTTCGAAGTCACATGAAGCGCCTCATCTTAGCCTTCATACTTGTTCGAAGTAATTCTGACTTTTTCCAAAAAGTAACTTGATGTACATGCCCATTTTGGGGGAAAAAGTTCTTTTGACTTTGTAATACACATGAAGCGCCTTGTCAAGCGTTCAAAGTGTACTGTTTTACACAGTGACTCATGAAGCGCCTAATGTAGGCGTTTGAAGTGTACTGGAATCAAACACTTCACTTGAAGCGCCTAATATAGGCGTTCAAAGTGTACTGGAGTCAGCCACTTCACATAAAGCGCCTTATGCAGACGTTTGAGTGTACTGACTTTCAGACACTTCACATTAGGCGACTTTTATGCTGTTCAAAGTGCCAATTACGCAGATCATCAAACTTAACATATTCTAACATAATTTTGGCATGGTAAGAACAAAAACCTCAAATATTCACCCAAAAGAAACATGAAGGAGATAGAGGCTACAGGTAGCAGCGGCGTCTAAGACAACCAAGGGGGACCGCACAAAGACATGGCACCCCTAGACAAACAACTCTTGGACCCTCAAATTGGTGAGAAGCTTAAAGCTGTATCTTACTCAAAGCATCTTACCTTGGGCAAAAGACCATCGGAAGAAAATTTAAGAAGAGGCTCATGGTGTCAATGGAATAAGGTATATCTCTTTATTTCTAATGATTTTAGTAAAAGCTTGGGAGAAGCGCAAGATGGCTATCATCCTCTTGAAAAAGATGACTTTTGATGAGTTGGAAAGGATAATGAAACGAAGGTAGTGGTAGATTGGTTGAAATTCCAAGATTATTAGTCTAGTCATTGGAATAATGACATGCACGAATTTTCTCCTATGAATTATATAAAGATTTTTGATATGTTACATTGATGACTATCTTATGTTCATATGGGGTAATTTTTTATGATCAACAAGTTTCTTTTATTTTATATTTCAAAAAGGATAGAAGATTGAGGAGGAGTTTTGACAAACTTTAGGTCGGGAAAGAAGCTTGGCTAAATTTAAGTGTCGGTTTGAGAAGAAGTTTGAGTTTGATGCTTGTTCAAACTTTGGGTATTTTGAAATCACTCGGTTGAGCATTTCATTAATTGTTGTGGAAAACATAAACTCATGGGTGGTTTTGCTAGCTAAGAGCGTATTTTGACAAATTAGTAGAGATAGTTTTCGAAATGATGTTTAAAAGTTTGCGAATAGAATCTTGGTGTGAAATCATAAATAAAGAGGGAGATTGTCTTATTTAGATTTGCAATATGCTTGAATTTAGCAATTAGGCTTTATTGCATTAATTCGAATTTGAATTGTAATCACTATGTTTCTCCATCATGTGCGAGGAAAATCAGCAAAATCTTTTTTTTGCTATTCTTTTTAATTTTCTCAGATATTTTGTAACGCATAAGGACCGCCTGGATGCTTATTATATGGACAAACACTCAAATTCGGCACATAGTTGTTAAAGTAGACGCATAATCAATTTCGAATATTACCAAAATTCCTCCAAATATTGAAATTGGCCATGAACTTGTCTAGGACATACCACCAAGTCAAGTGAAATGTGAAATTTTAGCCCTTTATCTTGATATCTACATCAAGTTACAGTGGCCTGTTATTAAGAACAACATATATAAGATAAGAGAAGAAAACATCAGAAATGATTCAGTCAAGTAAATAAAAACAATGTAAATGATTCACCTTGTGGAACATTTGTCCACTTAAACAAATTAAGTTTGCCTTTTTCTGAGGTTCATATATGCTCCTTGATAAGTAAGATAGAATGAATTTGGAGAAACTTTTCTTCTGTATATTCATTCATACATAAAACAACCGTATACATCTCCTACTTATACACCCAGAACCATTCTACAAAAGGTAAGAAATCACTATCACACTACAATCACTCCTAATGATTTCCTGTAATTACACACTATAATTATTCACAATCAATCACATTAATTACACAATATTTACTTTCCTAACACTCCCCCTCAAGTTGATCAGGGAAATCAACAATGCTTAACTTGCCCAATACTTCATCAAACGCCCTTCCAGCAACTGCTTTGGTCAGAATATCTGCTAACTGATCTTCCGTTGGCGCAAACACAAGTTCTACCACCACCCCCTTTCGAGTTTCTCCTTGATGAAATGACGATCTATCTCCACATGTTTAGTACGATCATGCTGCACAGGATTCTCCGAAATGCTAATCGAGGCCTTGTTATCACATACTAATCTCGCTGGACAAGTAATCGATATACTCAAATCAACCATCAATTTTCTTAGCCATAATATTTCCATAATCCCTTTCGCAATCCCACGAAACTCAGCTTCAGCACTGGACAAGGCCACTACCTTCTGTTTCTTACTCCTCCATGTAATCAGGTTTCCTCCTATAAGTGCAAAGTATCCTGACGTCGACCGCCGATCCACTACGTTCCCTGCCCAATCTGCATCAGTATATACCTCGATGTCCAAATGTCCATGATTTCGAAGCCAGATACCCCGTCCAGTTGTACCCTTCAAGTATCGCACAATTCTCATAACTGCCTCCATATGATGACTCTGAGGTCGGTGCATGAACTGACTCACAAGCCCAACTGCAAAAGAAATATCTGGACGAGTATGTGCTAAATATATAAGCTTCCCAACTAACCTCTGATATTTCCCTCGGTCCGCGTCTGGCCTTCCTTCCTCAAAATCCAATTTTTGGTTTACCAACATAGGTGCGTTGGCAGGCTTACAACCTAGCATACCTACTTCTGCAAGTAAGTCAAGTATATACTTCTGCTGAGATATGAAGATCCCTTGGGCAGAACGTGTAACCTCAATTCCTAAGAAGTACCTTAGGTCTCCAAGATCCTTCATTTCGAACTTCTGAGAATAACCTTTGTCTCAACTCTGTCATCTCCTCCATGTCATCTCCTGTAATAATCATGTCGTCAACATAGATAATAAGGCAAGTTACCTGTGCTCCATTCTTCTTAATAAACAGCGTATGATCAGCGTTACTCTGCTTGTAATTTTGTTTCTTCATGAATGTAGTGAATCTTCCAAACCAAGCTCTCGGAGACTACTTAAGCCCATACAATGATCGCCGTAACCGATACACTTCGTCTGCTGCAAACTCTTCAGTGAACCCTGGAGGTGCACTCATATATACTTCTTCCTTTAACTCCCCATGGAGAAAAGCATTCTTAACATCATACTGGTGGAGAGGCCAACTTTTCGTAACTGCTACTGAGAAGAGTACCCTAATTGTGTCAAGCTTTGCCACTGGTGAGAAAGTCTCCGTGTAATCAATGCCGTAGGTCTGAGTATATCCCCTCGCAACAAGTCTTGCTTTGTACCTTTCAATGCTCCCGTCAGCCTTGTACTTGATATTATACACCCATCTGCACCCAACTGGTTGTTTCCCACTTGGAAGTGAAACCTTCTCCCAAGTATTATTTTTATGTAAAGCCCTTATTTCTTCTTTCATTGCCTCACACCATTCAGGTTGACTCATAGTCTCCTCAACTGTCCTGGGAACTACAACATCACACACTGTCGATAAGAAACCCTTTGCACCAGTTACGGGATACAATCCTCCTTTTGACAGCTTACTGGGCGAGTATCTCACTGGGGGTTTTCCTCTGTTCTGCCGTGGAGGTAATACTCTACCCTGCTTTGCTGAAACGTCCTGATTATCCTGAGTAATTTCACATATATCGGGGCATGGGCTGGAAGGATTATCATTAGTGGTGTCATTAGTGGCTGAATCAGGAGTAGTCAAAGAAGTAGGTATATCAAGAGAAGAGGGTACCTGATTCTGTAAAATACTCGCCTGAGGAGGATCATTGGTCGGTGTAGAAGACGGTACTATACTGTCGTCGACAGGAAAAGTACAGTCGGCGTCACCTACTTGCCGTGTTGGAACCGTACTCAGTGAACTATGATTATAGAGCCAGTCGTAGGTGTCACCAGTCATCTCCCCCTGAGGCCAAGACTGGGTAGAATAAAAATACTCATGCTCAAGAAAAGTACAGTCCATGGTAATATGGATACGACGAGTGCGAGGATTATAACACCGATAGCCTTTCTGGGATAAAGCATACCCTACAAATACACATTTATCGGCGCATGCATCGACGAGCTTGGAGCGTTGAGAAGACAGAATGTGGACAAATACCGTGCAACCGAAAATTTTAGGGGGTAGGTAGAGTCAGAGATGGTACCTCGGTGTTTGAAGCAAGGGACCGACAATGGAGTACGATGTGTCAGAATTTTGGTAGGTAGGCGATTGAGTAGATATGCGGAAGTGGCAACAGCCTCAGGCCAGAAGTATTTGGGAACCTGAGATTCGAGTCATGATGGCACGGGTCATTTCAAGAAGAACTCGGTTTTTTTCGCTCAGCCACACCATTTTGTTCAGGTGTGTGTGAACAAGTGGTCTGATGAATAATACCCCGATCACGAAAGAACTCTGTGAACTGACTGTTGACGTATTCTCCGCCATTGTCAGAGCGAAGAATTTGGATATTTGTATGAAACTGAGTATGAATCATGTTATAGAACTGAACAAATGTAGAATAAACATCAGACCTTATTTTTGAGGAAATAGATCCATGTCATACGGGAAAAATCATCCACAAATGTAACAAAATACTGATAACCAAGGGGCGTGGGATGTGGAGAGGGACCCATACATCTGAGTGTATCAAACTAAACAAGGTTTTGACCCGAGTATTATTAACTTTATAAGTAGAACGATGATGTTTGGCACGTAAACACGTGTCACAAGATAAAGTAAGTCCAGACTGAGACAATGAAGGAAACAACAATTTCAATATAACTTAGCGAGGGATGACCTAGACGACGGTGCCATAACCATAGACGCTGGTGAACAGTCCCGGTGGCCAAGATTGACCCGGCCCTGTTGTACCACATCTGTGACGTAGTATAGTCCCGCCTTCTCAATGCCACGCCCAATGATCGCCCTCGAGCGAATATCCTGCAGTAACAGAAGGCAGGATACATAAGTACAGCCAAGTGTAATTCACGGGTAAGTTGGCTAATAGATAGTAATTTGGACGAGAGTCCAGGAACATAAAGACAATTATGTAAGTGCAAATTAGAGTTAACAGAAATGGTACCCCCACCGGAGACCGGAATGAGTGCTCCGTTGGCCGTTTCAATATGGGTTTTGGTAGGATTGGTCCAATGATTAAAATCATGAGGGTCGTGGTCATAGTTCGGTTGCACCACTGTCAAGGACCCAGGTAGAGTGTGTCGAAGTAGTCGAAAACACTTGGGCAATTTTAGGGGTTAAACCGGAATTTTGGGAAATTTTAGGGGTCATCTGGCGCTGTTTATAGTTGAGGGATCAAAAGAAAGAGGTTCTGGATTTTTAGGGACCATGGCCGAACTATGTAAAATCCAGGGGTCTCAGGAGCAATTTCTGCAAGGGCATTATTGGAAAAACCACAATAAATTAGGGTTGGGGTTAAAACCCCAACCCTTGTACCTGAATACTCGGCTGCCTCCTTTTCCATCAGTTCTCCTCCTTCGTTTGTGAAATGGCAGCTGCTGCCAGCCCCTTCGTCCGTCTGGTTGCTTCCTCTTTCCCTCATACCATTCTGGATACCCGATGATCTGGAAGCAGTTTTCCCTTGGGGTGCCTCTTTTGGCCACAGTGACTGCAAACCAAGGTCTCCTTGTCTTCTCCACGCTTGGAAAAGGCCGGATCTTGGGTTTCCTCTGCCCCGTCCCTGCGATGCTCCTCGTCCCTGCGATACTCCTGAGTCACGGCCTTTGGTAGCAGGCGTATATGTTGCCAGGCCGTGACCTATGGCTCCCTGTGATGACCCATCGTCTGAGGGAACCTTCAAACTAACTGGCAGCCCTTTCTTCGGCCCTCTTAATTTCTCTGTATGCAGTCTCTAGAATGGGTAGTGGATCTCTTTTGAGTAAATCATTTTTTTCGGTGTTGTATTTTTCGTCAATGGCAATCAGAAATTGGTATAAACGAAGGGCTTCCATCTTTTTATTGTGTATGTTAATATCAGTGGTGCATGTCCATAGGATTTGGTTCATGGGCATCTATGGATGTCCATAGATCTTGCAATCGGTTCCAGCAAGATTCAAATGCTCCCTCCCCCTTGGTCTCACCAGGCTGGCTCTTCGATGAAGGTCATATGCTCTGAGAGAGTCAGCCCCAGATCCATATGTGAGAGCTAGGCCATCCCACAGTGCTTTTGCAGTGGGATACCTAGTCACATTCACACAAAGCGACGGCTCTATTGTCTGTATGATCCATGTGAATACTGTGTTATCCTCCTGTTCCCACTGTGGATATTCTGGTGCCGTTGGTTGTGGTGGAGGAGGAACACCTGTAACGTGATGCCTCCTCCCTCTGCCGATGATTGCGCGCAGTATCAGTGGTGACCAAATGGCGTAGTTATTTCCATTGAGTTTCACCGAAATGGACAGATTTTCGAAGGCCATTGAATGGTCTGTGTTTGTACTGGGTTTTGCTGCTGGCCGGTGGGGTGTGTTCTGAAGTATGTTGGCTACTTGAAGGGCAAGATCTGCAAGATTGGGGTGTTTTTGGTTCACTTGGTTCTGGTTCTGACATGACTGTTTTCCCCTTTTTTTTTGATGAACAGGTAGCTTCGTTACAACTTGACTGGTTTAATTGGCCTGCGAACAAGGTAAAGAACAGTGCACTTGGCTGGTTAATTGCTAAGACCAGGTAAAGAACAGTGCTGCTCGATGCATAAATAAGGTAAGGCCGGAATGGATCTGGCTGGAATCGGTATACGATACTTAAGCAATGATGAACACTTTCTGAGCCTATACTCAGAAATCCTTCAAATTTTCAATTTTTTTTTTTGAAGAAGAGTAGGATCACTCCTGCTCTGATACCATGATAAGTAAGATGAATGAATTTGGAGAAAACTTTGTCTTCTGTATATTCATTCATTACATAAAACAACCGTATACATCTCCTACTTATACAACCCAGAACCATTCTACAAAGGTAAGAAATCACTATCACACTACAATCACTCCTAATGATTTCCTGTAATTACACACTATAATTATTCACAATCAATCACATTAATTACCACAATATTTACTTTCCTAACACTCCTTCCTTCTCTGTTGGTCAAACACCATTTCAAATCGAATTATCGAAGTATTTTACATATTTTTCAAAAGAATATTGTCATATATGATATGAAAATTATTTTTGACAAAACATTGTGTTGAATATGTTTGACATTTTGTCTTAATTAATATTTGATTAATAGCATTATTAACCAAAAACAACAATTCTTGAAATAAAGAGAGTAACATATAATAAGGTACAAGATGGAAGATAAGTCACCATGAAGCAAAAACATAAGATATTGTTATTTTGTACCGATCAATTTATCTAATTCAGAATTGGATCAATAGCAAACTACAAAACCCTCCACCATAGCGCACAGATTTTACAATCTGAACAGATTGATTTTTATGCTTTAATAACACAATCTGAATAGATGGCAATAGTTTCGTTTGTCCTGGCTTGACCAAACGGTCTAATATGACCTGGAGATTGGTTATAAATTGAGATCAAGTTCACATCAAAATGTATCATTTCCTATTTCTTAATCCACCATACAAGTAGATCCAGTACCAGTTTGTTAATCATCCTAAGTGGAGAAGAATGGCAAAGCTAGCCTATTCATTCTTTTCTTCCTATTTGCTTCAAGTAAGTACATGTCCTTTGATGTTTGTATTTGGTGGTTTCTTTATATCGTCTCCATGAAAGTTTGACCTTTTCGTATGTTTTCAAGTCTAAAATTCATATGTTTGGATGAAAATGCCGAATAAATGACTCTGCCAAAATTGATATTATGTGTATAGAATTGTTTTACTCAAACACATTGAGAATTATTTACAGATGTTATACATGTTTAGTCACACACAATAAACCCATGTATTTCTTGAGTCCATGGTTTCTTTCCAGCATCGTCACTGATTTATGATTTCATCTGTTCCTAACACATAGTAAATCCAAAGCTCACAACTAATTTGCTGTAATTTATGTCTATAAAATGATTAGAAGTATTGTATTGCAGTGGATGTTGAGGTCAATGGTGCGCCCTTGAAGCTGTTGGGCAGGAGACTCTTTTCCCCAAATATTCCTTGTATGACACATCCAGACGGTTGCGGTGTGCCAGATCCATGCAATCCATCTGATATATGTTACTGTCCAACAACCGATGGAGTGTGTGAAAGTAATCAAGGACCCTGACGACTAATTCTCCTCTCTGGTTGCAAAGCTCCTAATAACTAGTGCCTATGTGCATATGGCTGAGATGAATATTCGGTTGCAACCACTATATTATGATCAAAGGATGACTGTTCTTTTCCGTTTTACAAATAAACAATTAAATCTCCTTTATGTCATTTGTTGGGAGTATCTTTTCTTGTAAGGGTGAATAAAGCACATTGAATAATACATATATTGTTACTAAAATAGAATATTGTCCATGCCATAGTTTAACTGGCAAGATTTCAAGAAAAACGGGGAAAAATTTTCTCTGGAAACAACAGCCTCAACACAACGAAAAAAGATAACATACATAAAGCACCTATGTTGAAAAATAAACAACAATATTCATGACTTTTTCATACGGCATGGATCGGATATACGTGAAGGGAAAATCCAGTCTCTTTCCTTGTAAGGTCTTCACGTTGTTGATTATGTTTTCATACATATTTTAATAATTTTCTTATAAGCTTTTTGTTTTTTTTTTGATAGCATCTTACAAAAATAAATGGCAACACATGAGATATTCTACCATTTGTTTGGCTAGCATATATTACTGTTAGCAAACTGTGGCCGTTTTGTCCCCATTTGTATTTATTTATCTATTACATAGAATGCATCTAAATTTGTCGATAAAAAATCAACGCATGTTAATTTGATGAAAGAAGGCGAAAGCCTTTCAAGGTATTATTACATAATAGTGGAAAGCCTCACTTGGGGAGGATACCCTGATTATTATAAAACAAGGAAGCTCACTAGTGACGTAGAACAAACTTATGTCTACTAGCTATGTCGTAAAGTCCCCATCGATCGATCAGTTATACACAACCTCAAACTAAGGACGGAAAAGTTGAAGCAGCGGTAAAAATACATGATGCAGTGGCCCCCAAATCCATGATGTGCCCAAAAATGGGCGACATTATTAGTTTCGTGTGGCATGTATAATATCTGAATGTTTCGCCCACCTGAATAATATTTTACTACCGTCAGAATAACCGACGTGCGTGGTAGCCTGAGAAGTAAGTGTCATCATCCGTACCAACTCATAGCAATGAGTCTCGAAAAGCAAAGGTAGCGTAGGATAACGTGGAAATAATATAACAGACCTAGTAGTGCTGATTTGAACCTCTACCTTTAAAGGCAACACATTGCGGTAGGCGAAAACATAGGCCCCACGACATCAACCAGCCGAGTCTCTGATAATTGCTCTCCCTGCAGCGGCTGCACGTCTTAAAGTTGCATCTGTGTTGAGCTTCATACAGCCCAAAGGTGGTAGAAGCCATTGCACGACCCGTACTTGCGGCCATAATAAAAGGCATCAGTCCTGTCTAAAACAAAACCAGATAGTTACGAGTCAATTTTGTCCCTTCCATACTTTGGCACCACACATATATGTCTGCACGAAGTTCTGCTACCATGCTTAACGCACTCCATGACTGATCGTCATAGATTGCTATCGTGTAAGTTATCCAAATATTAAACACTATGACACAGGATAGTATAACGCGGAACACACCCCAGAGAGTGAAGGAATGGGAGGATAACTGCCAAGACATAAGATAATGCCGAATAGACGATTACCAATAGGAAGAGACCTCTGATAAATTAGCGAAATACCCTCAGATGGGCTGTATAGGCGAGCAAGTCAAGAAAATATGGTCAGCCAAGGCCCACATGACAGACAGGGCATTGTGCAGTCAAGGGCATTGTGCAGTCATGATTGTCGAAAACAACTGAGGAAATCTTCCAACGGTAGTGCTCGATGAACAGACACCATAAAAAAAGGTTGACTAATGGATGTTGGCGGGCATGCGAAATAAAAGCGTGTGAAAGCATTTTTGGACGACATGCCCGACAAATGTCAAAAGCTGAACGTAACGTAAAATACCTTACAGTGGTGACTATACAAGCCAAGGTGGTTCCCTTCTCCCTTGCAATAAGACATACAGATTGGTTGATAGCGATAAATCTCTCACCAAGTAGCTGAATCCGTGATACGCGGCCGATAGTCCCCCCCAATTTCCCATATTTGTGCTACCTATAGTGACTTCACAATGTATCCTGCTGATGATACTACCACCACAATCGACAAAGATATACGTCCTGTGCAATGTCTATAAATCACACAAAGTCCAAGTCTTCTTCTTCCAGTGGAGTGGTAATGTGTGTCCATGTTACCCAGTGACGTTTATGGTCACTTCCTCCACAAAAATATACGCCATCTTCCTTTTGTATCTCATGTATCCACCGCTTGGGAATTCTACCCGCCGTCATAACAGTAACGGTAAGGAGCTTAAAATATATCGTTTTGGTACCAAACACCTACCTGCATAAGAAATCTATTTACCAACCATTTAAAAGCTATCGAAATGTAGGAGCAAAGGTGTCCAATATCGAGCACGATTAATGCCTTTATATAAGAAAGAGCCCAAGTAGCGGATTGGTGTTATGGTGGATGTCATCATGAGCGTGGCCGCAATCTGATAGAGACGTGTCAACGAAATTTTTGACGATGCCACAAAATGACTCTTTGCATAGTTTACTTTTTGGCCCGATGCCCTTTTATAATGTGCAAAAAAAATTCCATTGAAAGCCAGCAGGTTTCAAATATTGCCATGAAAGAAATCTAATAAGTCATTCGCATAAGCTAAATGAGATAAAAAAGCAGCCAACCCTAACGAGAAAGTGAGTATGCAGCTGCCTCCACCTACGCTCGAAGACCTCGACTAAATCCTTTCAAAGCCAAGATAAAGAATATAGGAGGATAATGGATATCCCTGCATAACCCCATGGCTCGGGATAAAGAAACCACAAGGGACTCCATTAATCAATACATATAGGCGTGTTCGTTGCAGCTGATTAATTACTTATCGGATAAAAAAACCTGAGAAGCCGAAATTGTTGCAATAGTTGAGCTAAATAATCCCAGGTCACACGGTCAAATACCTTCATCATGTAGATCCAAACAAACCTGTGCACCCGACCCACCCCTATCAAGCATATGTACCATGTCATTAGCCAAGAGCACCTTGATAAGATATCATACCCCTTTCATGGATCAGTCTGCTCTGGAAAAATAATTCGGGGGGAAGCGAACGGTTTAGGGCCAGTAGCCAAAATAAGTGTGGGATTTTGCTTATGATAGTAGATAAAGAGATAGGATCATAATCCCCAAAAGATGTAGGCGCAAGACGCTTAGGTAGAGCTGTAATAAGTATACTGGACATAACTACCAGCAAACCCACCCCAAGAAAAACTCTTGCACTACTTTATATACATCTGAGTGGATGATATGCCAACAAGAACGACAAAATGCACCATGGTAGCCATCTGGGCCCCCTGCACTCTGAGGATAAGGATACCATGCTGCCTGTCCGACCTCCTACTTCGTTGGGTGACATACCACTTGAAATTATCTTTTTCGGTCGCCAAAGAAGGGATATGATTGAGTATATGATTGTAGCCTCCTGTATCCTCCTGGTCAAATAACGTAGAATACTAAGCTACTGCCTCAGACTGTATTTCAGATGGTGTGACACACATGGTACCATATGCTTTACTAACTGCTATAATCGAAGCTGACTACCTTCCCCTTTTACAATTGCATGATAATACTTTGCATTAGCATCTCCACCTAGCAGCCAACGGATCCAGGCCTTTTGCTTCCAAAAAGAAATTCACGTGAGCCACTTCTGCATACTCTGCCTTAGCCTCCAGATACGATGTCTGATTGTCCAGAGTTAGATCAGCATCAAATTCCTTTCTGCCGCCTGGACTGACCTCTCTGCAATCTCTAGTCGGTTGAAAAATGTTATGAAAGATGTTCTATTTCCACTACTTCAAATTTTTTTCAGCCTACACAGTTTATCACTTAGTCCACACATGCCCGCCTATTGTGGGGTACGAAGATCACACATCTTGCATACCTAGAAGAAAATATGGATGATGGAGCAGTAGGACTAAGCTCCCGACACCAAAGGAAGAGAGGAGAATGATCAAAAATGACCCTCGGGAAATGAGCCAAATAGATATCCTCAAAAAGATCAACAAAACAAGAATTAGTGAAAATCGAATCTAAACATCGATGTACACGGCCAAGGCCACGTCCATCCACCCATGTAACTTCGTGCCATGATGAGGAATACTCATTAAGTGGTAGTCGTCTATACATATATTAAAATTGGCCTAACTCGGAAAAAGTTTGAGTGGAACGGCCCCGATGATCATCAAGAACACAGAAAGTATTTAAAATCACCTGATAAAATCTATGGTTCCTCCAACACGGCGGCATGTGCACAAATACCCTACCATAGTGATTTACATATAGCTATAGTGGGTGAAGCATATACTATTGTCCACCACAATACTACATCGGCCTGTATATAGCGTAAAACATGCATCAACTAATCAACCCACACGTTTTTTTCTAGTCAGAAGGAAATATAACGCCAGAACAAAAAAACCTTATCGCAACATGCGACCAATGAATTAGAAAAACCCAGCTGAAGCCAAAATGTGTGAGGCGGCCCTTTATAAAGTGTAGGCCTCAATTACTACGAGTAAATTAATATGATGAACCTATACATGATGTTGTAATCTTGACAACGAGTGTGTCAAGCCTCGAAAGTTCCATCTAAGTAGATTCATTGAGAGAGGGTGTGGTGCTCATGTGAAGAAAGAGCCCATCTAGCACTGTGAGTAAGAATCATAGAAGGTGGATGAGGAGTCAATTCCTTGCGAGTGCGACATCACTTTTTCGGAAAAACTGTAATATAAACTATCACCATCGACGGGGGTCTTTGACGTGCCAGTAATTGTTCATCAGCCGTAGAGGGGCGGATATAGGTCATCAGCGGGCAATAGCATCAGAGGATTCGTGAAAATTGTGTCTGAAGAGCAAACATCCACCTGCTCCCTCAGCGTCGAGTGTGTAACCTCAATATCCAAACAATGGTCGTGCTCCACATCCTCTTAAGACTCCAAGCCCGAGGCTGTATCGCCTCTTTCCTAGACACCGCTATAATCAATTCTTCGGATGTTCCAACAGTTGGTGTGTTATGGTGGCTTTCGACTGCCAAAACCTTCTTGGAAACCCCATCACGTGATGCTCAGGTATCTAACTTTTTAGATTGGCACTATCGCACCACCCTTCAGTCATGGCTAGCACACAATTGGCCCGTTTTGTGTCGAATGTGCGACTTCCGTACAGTACAGGGCAAAGTCTTCATAAACAACTGATTTGAAAAAAGACGACAATCACATTTAATGTAAATTTTTGAAGGGAGGTCCTACGTGACATTTTGCCTCTACCCATACCTGCGCTACTAATGGCGATGAAAATTAAAGGTCGTGGTTCCACCTTAATAGGCTGACTTACCGCTCTTGCGATTTTATGAAGGGCTTGCTGACGTGCATGGAGTATAGGCAATCTTTCTAATGCAACCCATACGGGCTCTTGCGATTTTATGAAGGGCTTGCTGACGTGCATGAGTATAGGCAATTCTTTCTAATGCAAACCCATACGGGCATCACCGCAATCTTATGTTTGGGGTTTAAATTCAGTGTGATGCGCATCTCCAATCCCAAATATACACCAAATGCAATGGTAAAAACATCTCGTGTAATCCTCCTTCTTCGTAAAATTAAGTATAATATGGCTGTCATCAATCAACATAATCGTAACCGCCCCTGCGAAGCCAATCACCTCCATGGGACGACGGTTGCCGCCACTGCTGGACGGCCATGCCAGAATTGTCCCCACAAGTGCAAAATTAAAACGATCAGCCAAAGTTTGAATCTCTGTTACGGAAAATGAAACCGCTAGTACACCTTTATATCTCCTGATTTCT
>AP025058.1:18042236-18087790 GCA_036186865.1 Eustoma russellianum | reverse complement strand
CCTCCGTCAGGTAGGCATTGCACATCGAGGCCTCGACTTTCGCCTTGTTCTTGATGTTCAGCTTCAAATGTCTGAGATATCTATTCATATAGGGAATATCTATTCAAATGCTTGTGGCTGCCGTCCGGATCATCAGCGACCCCCACGAATCCACAACTGTCTATCTCCTCCAACACCTCCGCACCCGTTAGAATCTCGGGCTTCGTGTCCTTCTCGACGATGCCAGACATGAACGCCGTCACGCTCTTTCTGTACAAATGACGTCTGGACAGGAACTTCCTATGGCTGTCGAACCAGCAAATCTTACGTCCATGTTTTAAGGACATCGCCTTCGCTTGCTTCATGCAGCAAGGGCAAGCGTATTTCCCCGCTGTGCTCCACCCCGACAACATAGAATAAGACGGGAAGTCATTGATGGTCCACATCAGCGTAGAGCGTAGCTGGAAGTTTTGTTTGGTCGATACATCGAACGTCTCTACGCCAAACTCCCACAACCACTTCAGCTCATGTATCAATAGCTGCAGGTATAGGTCGATCTTCTGTTTCGGATTCCTAGGCCCCGTTGCGATCACAGTCAAGAACATGTACGACTTCTTCATGCACATCCAAGGCGGTAGATTGTACGGCATCACGATTACAGGCCACGACAAATACTGCTCTCCCGACTGTCTGAACGGGTTGAACCCGTCGGTGCATAACCCCAACCTAACGTTCCTTGTCTCTGACGAAAAACCCAGATGTGTCGCATCGAACATCCTCCAAGCTTCATCGTAAGATGGATGTCACATCTCACCGTCTTTCGTATAGTGATCCGTGTGCCACCTCATCTGGCTAGCTGTGGCACCAGATGCGTATAGCCTCTGCAGTCTAGGGACGAGAGGTAAATAGTAGAATTGCTTTCTTGGCACGTTCCGATTTCTTTTGTTCGTTCTCCACCTGTGTGTCCCAGAGACCCTGCACTTGTCTTTATCCTCGTTGATGCTCCAGTATATGATGCACCCCTCTGAACAACAATCGATTTTTTGAACCGGCAGTCCCAGCGCCTGCAGCTGTTTCTTCGTTGAATAAAATCTGTCGACCATTGTGTTCCCTTCGGGAAGAGATTCCCTCATCAGCTGACACATCCCATCGTACAATCTCTCCATCATGCGGTGTTCCGTCTTCATGCTCGTCATCCGACCGATCATGGACATCTGTGTGTGACTACCACAACCGGGATACAGCGGCGTGTTGGCGGCGTTCAGCATCTCAAAAAACTGTCTCGCCTGAGGTTTTCGATCTTCCTCCACGAATGTACGCGGCTGTTCATCCAGATCCTGCATTTGTAAGTACTGCTCTCCCGTAAATGCGCCGGCGGCTGCGTCTTGCACCATCTGCATGTATGGGTTGTGAGATCCCTCGCCTATTTCTTCGGCATCAACCTAACCGGGTCCCCCTTCGACGTGTACAGTTGCAGATGTAGACGCCCCCTCATATTCGCCGTGACAGTACCATGTATGGTAATTGTGCACGAAACCTTGTTTCAATAAGTGAACCCTCACGTCAGCCGGATGCATATATATACGGTTTTTGTATTTCTTATACAGACATCTGATCTGCGTTCCACTTTCATTACTCGTCGCAAAATCCATAAATTCTTCGAGACCTTCAACAAATCTAAAACTCCACTCCCCGTTGTTTACTCTCTCGTACATCCACTTTCTATCGCTTCTCCTCGGGTCAATTTTCTCGCTATACCTTCAAAATAAAAGCAGCTATCTTTTCTCGGTGGTGGAAAACATCAAAATTCCACACAATAAGATATCTTCCTTCTATATTTTCGTTCAAAATTGATGATTTATGTGTTTGAAATGAGAGAAGAATGAGAGAAGAGAAGAAGAAGAAAGATGGTTTTATGGTTATATTACCGACGTCTTACCGACGATATAGCGACGACCAAGAAACACATCCTGGAAACAAACAAACACAATAACCGATGACTTAGCGACGACCAAGAAACACAAATACCGACGCCTTAGCGACGATCAGCGACGACCAAGAAACACAAATCCCAGAGACAAACAAACACACATACCGACGATTTACCAGCGACCAGCGATGAAACACGTCGTTTGGTATGCTTTTACCGACGATTTACCAACAAAATCGCGACGCACGACGTCTCTTCACACATACGATGTGTTTCGTTGCTACGGCGTCGCTATTACTCAGTGTCCATTCAGTTCCCAATGGTTACAACGTACGCTAAATTTACATTGCTAATTCGTCGCTATGTCGTCGCTGAATTCCCTATATAAACAGGATGGACTGTGACCCCCAAATACATAGAAAACAACTTCTCCTTTATAATCATATAAAAGGACCCAAATATGGTTCGTACTAAATCACAAGCGCGACGTGGTAGTGGCTATTCAGCGGCAAGACCACCTATTCAACAACCCTCTTCTTCAGCGGTTCTTGCACCACAAGAATCACACCCACAGGCTGAGTTCTCTGAACCCAGTCTTTTTTGGGCCACGTCGGGATCGCCAAATTGGCGATCTCCATAAAGAAATAGAAGAACTGTGGAAAACAGTGGATGACCTGAGGGAGCATATTATGTACCAGGATGAGCGTCTCCAATACCTGGACACAAGGCAGATGCGGATTAAATCCAAAGCTGCATAGCTGAGACGCCTCCTGAAGGCGTGCGCAGAGAGTGTTGCTACTCTCTGTTCGGATGACGAACAGTGAATGGCTCCTCTCCGCTATTCATTTAGATTGTTTCTTTATTATTGTCCTAGTATATTTTGTAATTTATAATTCTATATTAATGAAATTTTATTTTTCTAATCATTGCTTTCGTTTTCTTAATTTAAACACGTGTTTAATCTCTTACGAATCTTGACGACGCTAAAATACAAATGAAATGTGGCTCAGAAAAATTTCTGACGACTAATTCATCGACTAAACATCAACTATATACCAACGAAACTTAATACAACGACGAGAACCTACTAACCATATCGACGAAACTTAATACAATGACGAGAACCTACTAACCATATCGACGAAACTTAATACAACGACGAGAACCTATTGTTTGCGAATTTATTGTCGCAGTTTGAATTTAGCGACGCTTTATCGACGAAATAGCGACGCCCGACGTCTCTTCACACCATTCCATGCGTTTCGTCGCTACGGCGTCGCTAAGGATTCGCTATTCCGCAGTGTCAGTTCACTTCCCCATGGTTACAACGTATGATAAATTTACATCGCTAATTCGTCGCTATGTCGTCGCTGAATTGCACGAAGCGTCACGCCCGCACATATGTCCAACGGTTGAAAAATTTGTCGTATATCGTCGCTATAGTGTCGCTAATGCTACCTATTTATACCCCACACATCCGCACATATACACACATACAAAGTTATAAAACATCAAAATATGCCGCGTCGTTTTAGAAGAACCCCAAGGCGTGGTGGACGGGCAAACAGTGCCCCTCCACAAGGGCCTCCTCCTCAACCACCATCGGTTGAGCGGGAGGGTTCTATATCTGTGTATGGCCCACCACCGCGTGAGGATTCTCAAGAACAAATGCTGGAGCAGGATGTCGACTACTGTATGCTGATAGCAAACATGCAGCAGCAGTCGAGGCAACTGCACAACATGACTAGAAGGCTGCGGAAGATGAAATTTAGATATTACAAGTTGAAGCGCCTTCTCAAAGAGTTCGCAGAGAATGTGGTGGCCACTCTTTCTTCCGATTACGAAGAGTGAACGGCCATCTCCGCCTCTCTTTTAGATTTTTTTTTAATTTTTTCGTTTCATAATGTAAATTTTTATTATTAAATGAATAAATTTTTTCCCAATCACCACTTTCTTTTTCCTTAATTAATACACGTGTTTAATTCTCGACGAATCTGCGACGACACAACGACAAATCGGAATATGAACGAAAAGTAAAACAAAACATTTGCGACATGCGGGTTTCATCGACAAAAAAACCGACGATACACAACGCCAAGAACTTACTAAACGACAAATTTATTTTATAATTTATTTTAGCGACATAATAACGATGATATAGCGACGTAACGCTACAAATTAAATAGCGACGAATAAAACACATAGAGTAGCGACGAACCACCGACAAATCACCGACGAAATTGAACTGACTGACTACTTTTTTGTTAGCGACAATGCATTTCATCGTATTTTCGTCGCAGTTAACGACGACAGTGCGTGTATCGTAATTTCGTCGCAAATTATCGACGAAACAACGACGGACCTGGGTGCGTCGGTGAATTTTTCGTCAGTAAACGAAAATCTTTTAGTGGTGATAGTTTTGATTAATTTGATTAATTCGTCGCCAAAATTCTTGGAGAGAGAAATTGATAACTCTTCTTTTAAACCATTAATTGATAACTCTTCTTTTAAGCTATATGTAGAAGGGTTCAATTACAATTTGATAAGTGTAACAACTATTTGATGATAATTTTCAAGTGGAAGTCGTGAAAAGAAAATGTAGTGCGAAAATGAATGGTGAATTGGCTTTTGAGAGTTTCAGGAGAAATGATATTTAAAAATTCTCACATGATTTAATTATTCAAAATGTTTCATGCATATTTGCTAAAAATGATTTGACTCAACTATGGTATAGATGACTTAGTATATTAGTTTCAAAACTTTCAAAATTTGCAAAAATAAAAAAGTGCAAGGCATTACATGTATATATATACGTTATGTGTATTTTAATATCGAAAGCCTCTTCTTTGTATTTTTGGAATTCCCTCACTAACACACTAGCACATCATATCTCTATTATTATGTCATTTACGCAGGTACATATAGAGCCGTGGTTGTCACTGGAAGCATACTCTCTATCCCTTGGGACAAAGGTATTGTTTGCCTACCACTTACCCTCTCCAAACCCTAGCGACAGCTTTTGCTGTCGTCGGGATATACTAGGTACGGATGATGACGATGATGATGAATTTCAAAAATCATGACTTATTGATAATTGACAAAAGGCGAAACTTGTTAAGTCAAGTTTTAAGGCAAAAAGTAAAATCTCCGCTATCAAACCTCTACGATTGCTTCATACAGATTTGTATAGAGATATTGGTATGGTAAGTCTTAGTAAAAAATATTGAATGTTTGTAGTGGTAGATGACTTCTCTATATTTACTTGTGTTGTGTTCATAGCTAAAAAGGATAGTGCATACCACGAGTTTATTAACCTTTACAAGAGATTAGAAAACTTGAAAGAAGACACAATCAAGGAAATAGGGAGCGATGTTATGTGGATAGTTTGATGGTGAGTTCCAAGAATTTCATGTATCCAGATGTATATATGCAACTTCTCCGCTCCTATAACTCCTCAACAAAATGGTGGAGCATAAATAAGGAATAGAACACTTCAAAAAATGATTAAAGATATGCGAAATTAATTCTACTTGTCTAAGTATTTTTAGGCCTAAGTGATCAATACCGCTTGGTATGTAATAAATAGTGTTCACTTGAGGTTATTTCTCAAAAAGACTCCTTATGAATTTAGGAAAGGTTGAATACCTAATATTTTGTATTTCAAAGTATTTGGCTATAATTGTTCTATACATAACACCAAATGTAACTATGATAGACTCAAAGCGTAAGAAGGAACCTTATGGGATATGCAAATAATAGCAAGGCATATAGTGTGTATAATAAAAAGAGTATGAAAATTGAAGAGTCCATCCTTGTTAATTTTAGTGAAACACATGATGATGAATTAAAACCTAATGATAATGAAGAAAATGAGATAGTTGAAATAAATCCCATAAAAAATGTCGGTAATGAGAGCAATTTGAAGGTGTACCGCTCTCTTAGTAAAAAATGAAGTAGAAGTTAAATGTGATACTTCAAATCTATCGGAATCGTTTAAGCATAGGAAGGACCACCGTACAGAGTTAACTAGGTGAACTTAGTCAGTGCATGTTAACAAGAATAAAATTTTATGAAAATACATTCATTTCTCAAGTTTAGCCTAAAAGTGGCCATAGTTGATAAAGATTAGGTAACATCTATGCAAGAAGAGTTTCATCAATTTGAAAGGAGTAACGTTTGCTAGTTACTTCCTATACCTAAAGATCATCCCAATATTTGAACAAAATAGGCATTTAGATATAAAATGTATGACCAAAGATATATAACGATAAATAAAGCTAGATTAGTATAACAAAGATATAAAAAAGAAGAAAGAATTGATTATGATGAGACTTTTGCTTCTACAACAAGGATAGAGGGCATTATGATGCTTTTAGCCTATGGATGATATAAAGAATATAAACCATGTCAAGTAGAAGTGAAATCGACCTTCTTAAACATGATCATTTATGAAAAGGTATACGTATCTTAACCGCCAGAATTTGAAAATCATGATTATCCAAATCATGCCCTCAAACTTAAAAAGGTCCTTGATAGACTTAAACAAGCTCCTAAAGCTTGGTATGAGAGATTGAACAACTTCATTCTTGAAAATGACTTTTCTAGAAGAAAAGCTGACACTAATTTATTCATTAAAAACAAAGAAGTGATCACTTATTCAAATATATATTGATGACATTATATTTAGCACTATCAATGTTTTTATGTGACATTTTGCTATGCTAATGGAAGAAAATTTTGACACGAGCATAATAGGATAAATCAAGTACTTTATTTGGCTTCACATCAAGCAGACTAAAGAGAGAATGTACATTTCTCAAAAAAAGTACTCTAACGATCTTATGAAGAAGTACAAATGTGAGGATGGAAGAAGCATAAGCACAATCAGAACAAGTTCAAAACTCGATAAAGATGAAAAATAACGCCGGTTAGGGTAACAAAGTATAGGGGTATGATTGTTAGCTTATATTACTTGATAGCTAGTTGACCGAACATATTACATGTTGTACGTTTATATGGTGTATTCCAAATCATGCCTAAGAAATCACATCTAGTTGCTATAAAGCGTATATTTAGATATTTGAGTAGTATAATGAACTTCTTGTTGCTTTATCCTAAGAATAGATGTTTTGATTTAAGAGGATATAGTTATTTGAATTATGTAAGGAATCTTGTTTATAGGAAAAGCACATTAAGCACTTGTCATTTCCTTGGTGATTGTTTAAATTCTTAGTTTTCTATGAAACAAAATAGTGTGTCACTTTCTACGGTAAAACCTGAGTACGCGTCAGCCGCCTCATATAGTGCACAATTACTTTGGATGACACATACAATAAATCATTACAATATTGAATTTTACAAAGTTCCTATTCTATTTAATAACATCCCGGCTATAAATGTAACACAATATCTGGTTCATGAGAGTAGGATCAACCAAGCATATTGAAGTTAGACATCATTTTATAGGAAATTGTGTGCAAAAGGGTTTAGTTTGTTTTGAATTTGTCCTAGCTAATGATCAATTAGCATATATGTGTTCACAAAAAACTTCTCACTTAGGCTTTGAATCCATTAGAACAAGATCGGGCATCATAAATGATATATAAGAAGTTAGAGCTTAAAACCCTAAAATCTAGACATGTCGATTGATTAGGGTGGTTGAAGAAGATGTCGATGTATATATAGATATCTACATCGAGCGATCAATATGACATCGGTTGCCATATCGATCGATCAATGTGAGCGGGTACAAGAGCTATAAAAGCTATCAAAAATCCAAAAATCCTTAATTTATCTTCTTTGACCTTCATCACACCACATCCATATTTTATGATTTTCATCTCCAAAATCACTCCTTCCATTCAAATTCAAGCAACTTCTTTCCATTCTTTTTCAACAATCCTATTCTAACTAAAAATAAAGAGCAAGACCACTTGAAAGAGACCAATAACCTAAAATGGTGAAGGAGTTTCATGTAATCCAGCTCAAGTCTCAGGTCACAGCTCCAAGTACCTACTACTCCAAGAAATAGGAATGGTAGACCTACAGGAATGGATTTTGCAAAGATAGAAGAATTGGTGGAACTAAGGAGGGGGTTACCTATCCATAGCTTTCGGTGGATGAAACCTGCTGATTTCTTAGGATTCATGGATGAGTCTGGAGGCACAAGTAACTTCAGCTATATTCCTCCTATGCTTAAGACTTATTCACTAAGTGGGAGATGAATGGGAAAGCGAATATTCCTTTAAAGTTGCTTAAGATTTAGGATGTCGAAAAAAAGGAGAGTTGCAACTAGTCATAAATTTGCTATTCCTTTGCACTGAGGAGGAGATGAATAAATTGTCTAGGATGTACATTAGACTCTTTTATGCAAAATTGTAGATGGAATACCTAAATTATTTTCCTTATACTTTGTACACTATGATTCATTGCACACATCTCAAATGGGATGTTGGACTATTTATGATTTTCTTGTGTGTTTCTAATAAGGGATTAAATAAGTTTAATGTATGAAAATGGGATAAGAATCGACGGAAGGTCAACGACGACCAAGTTAAGAGTATCTTAGGACACCACCCTACGAAGAACACCAATGGTATGCCTTTGTTAGATCGAGTGTTGACTGCGGTAGTTACGTTATGTGTTAATGAGTAATCCGCAAAGCTCACAAGTAACCTTGATTTTACATAGCATATCGCCTTGTCAATCAGGAAATTCTGAACTTTAGAGAAATTTTTATGGTTAATGAGTAATCCGCAAAGCTCACAAGTAACAAATCCCTCTCCTCTGGCAATCTCATCTATCATATGAAAAAAAATTGGCATTGAGATAGATGACGTTGATGTTAAGAAGATATCTCATAAGGCTATTTATGACAATGCTAACATCAAGAAAGTTCTCAAGGCAAAAAAAAGGAAGGACAGAGTTCCCGCTAAACCCATTGTAGATGAGGAAGTCCCTGCAGCTCCTACAGACTGCACAAAATGACGGTGCCAATTTTGTAGTTAATGACAATATCACCGTCCTCATGGAGCTGCTCATTGATGTCCAACAGAAAACTGAGACGACCACAGCTTATGCAAAATAAATGGGAGACGGAGGTGGATCGCTTTAGTACTGAGGTGGTTGAACTATAGGGCAAGATGGTGAGGCATGAATCCAAGTACACCAAGTTCAAAGCCAAGGTGAAGGTTGCATCTCCGGACTCACCTTCTCTTTCTATGAATACTAGATATCCCCATCTGCTTTCTAGACCCAGTCTAGTCTGGTCTTCTATTGAACTACTTTTGTGTTACATGTAAACTTGAATGAATGGTAAATTGGTTGCTTTCCATATTTCTATGTGGCATTTTGATCAATTCTTTGTTTCTCTTTCCTTTTGATGATCACAAGAAGAGAAAAAATATACGTGGGAAAATAGGGCTATGATTAATGACGAGGCATACATGAGTTTGATCATAGGGGTGTATAGCAATTGGGGCAAACATAAGTATGATACATGTTGGAAAATAATATGTCTTGTCACATATATTTGAGATATGTGTGAGATATGGGCTGTTATGTGTATTTGAGGTATGTGTATAAATATGAGTATGTGATGTGCTGAGGGGTAGTGTGGAGTAGTGGGGTGAACTTGATGTCTATTTAGTTTGTTATATTTATGTGTAGAGAGGGGGCGTGAATAATTAACTAGATCAAAAGCCTTTTTTACAAAGAAGGGTAAAAGCGTTGTTTTTCAAACAAAACATGTTTTACAAATTATAGTTTTGAAGTCATCGAAAAGAGGGGGCGTGAATAATTAACTACATGTGAACCTATCTGTCCAAGTGTATTGTTGGACTATGAATGTTATGATGAATTTAAAGAAATCTGAATAAGAATAGAAAAGGTTGATTTATACTTAGGAAATGACAATGGCTTGAAAATTGAGGATAATGACGTCAATACATAGGTTTGTAAAACAAAGATCAATGTATATGTCGATATCTACATAGATCAATGTATGTATGCATTGATCTATAAAAATAGACATTGATCAATACATATTGGGTTTGTTTCAAACTTAGGAGCACACTCTCTAACGGCGATCTCTACGTTAATCAATCCATGTTCCAAGTGAAAATGGAACATCAATATCTAAACCGTGACTTTGACCAATCGACATATATTGCGATCTCTAAAATAGAGACGTCGATCGATCTATGTATAAAATAATCAAAATAGGAGTACACAACATCGATCTATGACATGGAGCCTTCGATGTCATATACGAAAAGTGACATTCGTTCATGCCTTGTTGCTTTTGACCTCCAATTTTTTTTTCCAATGACAGAATGTTCTCTGTAGCTAATTAAAACATATAAAAAAGATGAGACATTTTTTTAATATTCTGCATGACGTTGTTCCCGAGCAAATCTATCACTATAAATGGTGACAAGATGAAGCAAATGATATAAGCAAGCATTGGATTCAAGAGAAATTGCATCGTTCCACAGTAAGATGGCAAATTTCTGTTCCTTCTTCATGGTTCTAATATCATCGATTATATAGTTTGTAAAATGGGTACACGATCATTTATGAATGCTCTATCAAACTTATTTTTATGCTTTGTGTAGTTGCATATGGGTCTCTTCCTGGAGCTACAAAAATTTATGTACCAATAAGAGAAACTCGTACGGTGGAGTGTACCCCGCTTGAGTGTACGCTGTCAACGGAAGAGGACGACTGTGAAGATGGTTGTGTCTGTGATGGTAGTACCAATAAATGCAGGGTTAAGCAATGTTTTGACGAGGACCCATGTATGGAAGAGGAAAACAACTGCCCAACCCATTGCGATTGTTATTACGAGCATTCAACTTGCTATGACAAGTAGTAAAAACGATGAGATTCCATACCGACAGTTGGTGCTGTTCACCGGACAAATAAGACCAGTATAATATGTAGAAGAAAACGAAAAGACGATTTCTCCGTCTGAATTTTTTTTTTTATTTTGCACATATCACTACTTATTTCAAATTTGTACGGTGAGATGAGGACCCTCGGTCGGATGGACCTTTCGTGTAATCCCACGAAAATGTTTGTTAGCAAATCATATTGCTTGCTACTCTTATGTCATTATTGTCGGAAATAATTCGTGGGATGTGTTCTCTAAGACTATCTACGCTTATATATGATTTTTTATGTAATGTGTGCTGTTTGTTACTCCAACAACTTTGTGTCAGTTTACTAATGAAATCTAAATATTGAGTTATCCATCTTGTTCTAGGTCTCTTTTGCCATATATTTCTTTCATGTGTGGAAGTAACCAATTCTTTTTGCCTTCCTCTGGGGTGGTTTCTATCATTTTTGATCGAATGTGGCAAGCCCTCCTTCAAGTTGTACGAACTCATTCCATAGTAAAATGACCTTGATTCTTATAAACCAAATGAAAAATAGTGATTCTGCTGGACAATTTATTACAATATTAAATCAAATGAAAGATTTCTAATAGTAAAAGCCAGAAAACAAAACTGATATCTGCAGTTATAACTCGTAATAATAAGTAATGTTTAGAGAAATTTAAGAACCACGAGAAAGATGATTCACTTTTTTCTTCCTCAAAAAAAAAAAGGGAAAAAAATCCGGTATATTTTTGACATAAAAGTGAACACTGAACACTCTACAATCAAGACAACTAGGTGTTCCTTCACAAGTCCACCATCCAGAGCAATTGGTGCTTTTTTCCCTCTCCCTCCATTAATAGGTCTTTTTTTTGTGTTTTTTTATTTTAGAAAAATAATGTGAAACTAGTTAATTACGATACATGCATATATATGGTGGTGGTTTGGTTAAGATACATTCATATGTATATTTCTGGCTTAGATGTTCGATTAGTGTTGTAACCCGATTCCTAATATCGAACAAATGGAACATGTGAAGTTAGGCTGATCCCTGGTCAAATATCGTTGGAAAAAATACATCAAATTATTTTAAAATGACTCTAAATTCATATAAAACATGTACAAAAGTTCTATTATTTGTTTGCCGTATTGGTTCTACTCTTACATTCTTAAAGAAATTCTGCTGACATGGCTACCAAACAACCTATTGTTCCTAATATGTCAAAATTGGAGCAATTTAATGGCAAATAATTCAAAAGATTGTCCAAAAATGTGCTTTTTTCCTTGAGATACTCTCTGTTTTGTACTTCCTCACCAAGAATATACCAACTGATGTAGTAGAAGCCCGTAAGGATGATGCTAACAATGTTATATTTAAAGGACATATTCTATACTTCCTCACCAACTCTTTGTTTGACATATATATCAGATTAAAGTCAGTAGCAGAGATATGGAAAACTCTCTAAAGCAAATATGATTCTGAAGATGTTGGTAAACTTAAACATGTGGTTAGTCAATTTCTCAAGTTTCAACTGGCGGATCATATATACATTAATAATCAAATCCATCAATTCTAACGATTGGTGGACAATTTTGAATGAGAAGGAATCAAAATCGATGAAACATTTCAAGCCGCTTCCTTGCTTGAATAGTTTTGTTCTCCTTGGAGAAAGTACAGAATGAGATGCAAGCATGAGGATGCAAAACTCTCTATAGATAGTGAAATCAACCATATCTGTATTGAAGAAAACAAGAAATTGGAAGATTCAAGTGACGATAAAAGACAGATGAAGGCTAATATAGTGGAGCGGATTCTGAAAAGGCAAAGAATCCAAACCAACAACTCATAAGGTGTCAAAGTCAAAGACAAATTGCACGGACAACATAACAACAAACCAAAAAGAGTATGTTAGATGCGTGAAATAGTTAGTGAGAAATATTGAGATATATCAGTAAGGACTCTTCTCATCCATAATCCTTCTCATAAGTCCAACTCCAATGCCCTTAATTCAGCTTCTACACTACTCCTTGATACAGTTTGTTGCTTTTTTACTTCTCCAGCTTACCAAATTACCCCATAGAAAGGTAGCATAACCATTAGTGGACCTCAAGTCTCTTTTAGAGCCACCGCAATCTAAATCAGTATATACAGTAATGGATCTGTCATTAGATTTCTTAAACTGTAAACCCTAACCCGGAGTCCCTTTGAGGTACCTGCAAATACTCAACACCTCTTGCATATTTTAATTAGTAGGGTGTGCATATACTGACCTACAATACTAACAACAAAACTAATGTCAGTCCTAATATGAGACAAATAAATTATATCTCCGAACAAGTCTTTGGTATTTGCCTTTATCAAATGGAGTCATATCCAATTGAGCCTTAGGTTTATATCTAGGTTTAACAGAAGAAATAGAAGGTTTACAGCCCAACAATCCCACTTCAGTCAAAAGATCTAACACATACTTTCTTTGACTTACACATATACCAAATTTACTTCAAGCAATTTTCCATACCATTTAATTCTGCCTAAATATTTCATTTCAAATTGAGAAGCAAGTAGACTCTTAACATGACATATAACATAAGAATCATTGCAAGTAATAATAATATCATAAACATATACAAAAAGAACAATAACTAAATCAGACTTAACACATCTAATAAACATAGTATGATCACTATGGTATTGTTTGAACCTGTATTTCTTAATGGTAGCAGAAAATTTAGTGAACAAGGCTCTAGGTGACTGTTTGAGGCCATACAAGGAGTTGCTTAACTTACACACCATAACTGGCTCATCTATAGAGTAACCAGGAGGAAGATCCATGCATATAGTTTCTTGAAGATCACCATTCAAGAAAGAATTTTTAACATCCAATTGATACAGTTCACGTCCAGGTTCACAGCTAAAGAAAACAGGGCTCTTACAGTATTCATTTTAGCTACAAGGGCAAAGATTTCTAAATAATCAATTCTATAGGATTGAGTGTAGCCTTTTGTCACTAATCATTCCTTATGTCTGTTGACAGAACCATCAGAATTATATTTTATTATAAAGATCTACCTGCAGCCAACAGGTTTCATATATGATCTTTTCGGAACTAGTTCCCAAGTTCTATTTTGAATTAATGCTACCATTTCATCATTCACAGTATTTCTCCAGGAAGACATAGATAAAGCCTCTTTGATACTATTTGGTATGTGACTTTTATAATAGCATAAGTCAATGCTCGAAACATAGGGGATAGCCTTTGATATGATAAAAAAATTATGTAGTGAATGATGAGTGTTGACAAATTAACTTACTTACCGCAAAAAAAAGCTCATGAATGGAAACAACACTTGTTGTATTCAAATGAAGAGGAGAGGGGAATTTATACAAGGTTTTCAACGGCTAGGCTGCCACTTGAGAGTGACAGCTTCTAACGGCTAGTTGGCCAGGCAAAATGAGCGTTCTAAGCTCCTAATTAACCATCAAACTGATGAACATCCTCTAGAACAATGATTATTCTATACAACTACATAATTACAACTTAAATTGAGGCAAAGGGAAGGGAGAATTAGAGCTCTAAAAAGGTGTTCGATGTAATTAGAAAACTGTTCGATAAAATGACTCAAAGAACATCTACCTTGCAAAGTTTCTGGATTATGCTTCTGAGATGTCTTTGATGCATTTGCCTTGTATTCCAACACTCCTCCTCAAGCTAGGATTGTTGATGTTGATACATCCTAACTTGCGAAGTAATGTCTTGAAGACACTAAAACCTACAGTCGTTGTTAGAATGTCAGCCACCTGATCCCTGGATCTATTGTAATGAAGTTGCAACACCTTTTCTTCAATCTTTTCCCTAATGATTATGCACATGGTTCTCAGTCATGTGAATGGCTGAAATGTTTTCACAATACACTTGGACAGATAGGTTCACAATACACTTGGCTGAAATGTTGTCACAATACACTTGCTTTTCCATGTAACAAGATTCCCCCATCAATAAGAAGCATGGCTAAGATGGATCTCATATCAGCCTTTAAACCTGCCCAATCAGTATTTGTGAAAATTTTGATGCTCCTATCTTGAGACTTCTTGAATGAAAGTGTTGAGAAACCGATGTTTGAATGATTTCAAAATATATGATTTAGATGTTATGTGACTATTAAATGTATGATTTAAGTGCTACATGACATGCGTATATGATAAACATGTTTTACATATTTTATATATATCATTGTTGGACTAACGTGCCATGAAGAGATAAGGCTTAAATCAATTGGCAAACATTTGTTGTGTTTACACTATTTTCAGACGCCATGTTAAATGAACTAAACTAGTTCATTTAATGAAGTGCTTAAGGAGATGAACTAAACTAGTTCATTAAATGAAGTGTTTAAGGATATATACTTGAAAACTTGAAAATGCCCATTTGCTAATAAATCTCAAATAGAAAGTTCTTCTCCAAACAATATATATATACACGGCCATATATATATATATATATATATATATATATATATATATATTGATCCTACCACTGATGTTCCTATTGTTCCAGTATGGATTGCATTGCCTGGTTTACCTATTCATCTACATAGGAAAGAGGCGCTTTTTGAGATAGTCCGACCTATTGGCTCCCCCCTCAAACTGGATGTTGCCACTTCAGATGGCTTAAGACCGTCAGTTGCTAGGGTTTGTGTAGAAGTTGATGTTTCGCAAGAATTGCCCAAGAAAATATATTTGCAGGCAAAAAATCGCTTTATTCTGCAGGCTGTGGAATATGAAGATTTGCCACTCTTTTGTACATCATGCAGAAGATTAGGCCATGTTGCAGATGCCTGTCCACCACAAAAAACTTCAAACGTGCCTCCCCCTCCGCCTCTCCCACCACCGCACCGCCCCCTGCAGCGTTGGACGCCGGTGAAGACTAAGCCATCCGACGCACCTATCATACCTCTAGAGGATCAACCAATGCCTGTTGTATCACAACCTCCTTGTGATATATCGGCTGACCCAGAAAATGTGGAGGACGAAATACATTCTGGCAATAATACATTGCAGGATGTTTCTGATACTTGTGAAATGGGCCATTCATCCGATAATGATCTTCCCACCGAAGAACCCCCCTTGGATGATCTGACTGTCCCAGATGAGGTTGTCCGCCGTATTAATCTAATGGCACCAACAGCAGACACAGATACTCTTATTTCGCGGTTGCAAGACACAACAGACTCAGCAGACTTTGTTCCTGTGGTTCCACGTCGGAAACGTCGGTCTCGAAAAGATCTTCCTCCGTTGCCTCCATCTACTGTGCTCACATGCAGTGCGTCTCATGCGATTCAGGGAAGTAACACTACTCTTTCTCAATGAATATTATGATATGGAATATAAGAGGCATGCGTGCCTCCCTCCCTAGAATGCATCAATTAATTCGTGAGCATCGGTTAAATTTAATAGCTTTGATAGAGCCAAAACACACGTCTAGCAGTATTAATCGTTTTGCATTGGATTTTGGTTTTTCGAATTCTTTTTCCTCACAATCAGACCGAATCTGGTTTTTTTGGCATGACTCAGATTTTCAGTTGATCTCGACGCAGGATGATGATCAAGTGATACACTTTACTTTGCTTTTTCGGCCGTTGCAGTATTCGCTGGTCTTGTCTGTAGTTTATGGCAAACACACACCCTTGCTGCGCCGTGCATTATGGGATTCTTTATGTACATTCTCAGAAACATCTACGCTGCCTTGGATTGTTGGTGGTGATTTTAATACCTTTAGATCTTTGTCTGATCATGAAGGCCGCTCGCAACCCTCCCTTTCAGCGTTACAGGACTTTAATGAATGCGTTGAGTCGTGCTCTTTGATGTCCCCACAATTCTATGGGCCTAAGTTCACATGGACAGATGGTAGAGGGTTGGGAAGAGTACGTCGGAGACTAGACTGGTTGTTTATTAATTCGGCTTTACAGGATACATTTCCAGATTCTCAGCTTACTCATATGCCACGCATCACATCTGATCATACACCTTTGTTATTTCTATGCCGTAAAAATCAATCCAGCGGCCGTCGTCCTTTTCGATTTTTGGATTCATGGCTACTACATCCGGATTTTAATGCATATGTACAGAATGCTTGGGCTACTTATTCAACTACGGGAGGCATGTTTGCCTTCTATTCCAAGTTGTTCCGACTAAAGAAAGACATCCAACGATGGAACAAAGAGATCTTTGGTAATATTTTTTCCAATGTCCAGCAGGCGGAAACGGCACTTACACATGCGGAGAGTGCCTGGGATGCGTCCCCTAATGACACGATTAGAATGGCTTATCATAAAGCCAAAGCGGATTATCTTCAAGCATCCTCCTATGAGTTGCAATTTTGGAAGCAAAAATCTCGTGTCCGATGGCTAAAAGAGGGTGACGCCAATACCCGATATTTTCATTCTATTGTTAAAGGAAAGAGACTGCAATTACAGATTCAACAAATACACACTGCGAATGGTGAGGTGTGTTCGACACCAACTGAAATTATGGCGGAAGCAGTTTCATTTTACACATCCTTATTTGCCTATGAACACACGCATAATTATGGTGATATTCTATGCCATATACCACGAGTGCTGTCTTCAGATGATAATCTGCTACTCACGAAAATACCCATGGAGCCTGAAATTAAAGATGCGGTTTGGCATTTGGATCCTACTAGTGCAGCTGGACCTGATGGGTTTAATGGTCAGTTTTATCGTTCCTGTTGGGCTATTATTCATACTGATGTGGTAAAAGCAGTTCAAGAATTTTTCCTTGGTATCCCCCAACCAAAGGTGATGGCTTCAGCATTAATTACGTTGATCCCGAAAAAGCAGTCGCCTGCCACATTCAGTGATTATCGACCTATATGCTTAACTAATTTCCTGAGTAAGGTGTGTACACGTATCATTGCTAGTGGCTTGAGTACTTTGCTACCACGTTTAATATCTCCGGAGCAAACAGGTTTTCTTCCAAGCACAGACATTTCGACACAGATTCTTTTGGCTAGAGAAATGATACATCTGATGGATAGGAGTGGTTCACAGGTATGCTTAAAACTTGATATGATGAAAGCCTTTGATAGAGTCAGTTGGGAATACTTGGAAAAATTAATGTGCTCTTTTGGCTTCTCTGATTTTTTCATCCGCATTATTCTTAACCACTTGCGGGCTACTACATTAGCAGTCCTAATTAATGGTCAACCTTCTCCACTATTTCGGCACATAGAGGGGTAAAACAAGGAGATCCTTTATCTCCATTGCTGTTCATTTTATCATCAGAGGGATTTAGCAGAGGACTAAAAGCATTAATAGCAGCAAGCCGACTACAACCGTTCCGTTTAGGCCGCATTCCATTTACCATTACACATTTGGCTTATGCAGATGACTTATTGATATTTCTACGTGGTACACAGACTAACCTCAGACGGTTTCATACCTTCCTCACTCAATATGAATCGGCATCTGGGCAAAAAGTCAATTTCCAAAAAAGTAGTCTGATTCCATCCGCTAATATATCTTCCCGACAACGCCGGCAGTTAGAGGCCATTACCAACATGCGATGCACCTCTTTACCTTTCAAGTATCTTGGCTCCTATTTACATAAAGGTATTTCTCGTGCCCGTTACAGTGTTTCTTTGTTGCAACATATTGATGACAAACTTCATGGATGGCACTCACGATTGCTTTCATCGGCTGGGCGTTTAGTTTTATTACGCTCTGTTATAGCAGCATTGCCATTACACATTCTTGCATCTGGTGGGCTGCCTAAATCTGTAATTAAAATCATACATCGGAAAATGGCATCATTTTATTGGGGACGAAGATACCACTGGGTATCTTGGAATGCGATCTGCACACCTCAGGAGGAAGGAGGATTGGGGATGCGGGACCTCAACACATTACAACAAGCGTATCATTGTAGAATTTGGTGGTCATATCAACATAACTCCACACTTGTGAGCAAATATATGGACGCAAAGTATGGACACCGACAGGATTATTTACCTCGCTTACCAGATTCTCTAATCTGGAAGCTTATTTGCCGTATACATCCTCTCTGCACATCACAGTCTGCTGGACAAGGGAGGGATCTTCAATGGATACACACACCAACAGAGGAATTTTCATTGCGTAGTGCGTATGATGTTTGCCGCACCCCTCATCCACAAGTCTTATCGGCAAAGTTCATTTGGTATAAACAGCACTCGCCAGTTATTCAAATCTTCTTATGGCGACTTATTCATTCTGCGCTCCCATTCGAGGATTATATTGGCAGGTACATTACTTCGCAACCAACTCAATGTCCCTTCTGCAAGGGTGCGTCCGCTATAATAGACCATATCTTTATGCATTGCTCACATGTGCGTTCATTATGGATTTATTATGCTGGGGAATTACACTGTCCTTCGCCCTCATCCTTGCATCTGCGCCAATATATACTGGCTTGGTGGTATCGGTCATCTTTTTCATCTCTCTTTGGGGTTTTTAAAATAATCATTCCAGCAATAATATTGTACAATATTTGGCGAGGCTATGCATCATTAGTTTATGGAGAGCAACGAACTCTTACACAGGCATCCCTTCAGGCTTCTGTTAAATATGATATTACTATTTGGTGCAAGAAAATAGCAGGCACAAAACTAGCGGCAGATCCTAGACGTTACTTTTCTTGGCTTCCATCGCTGACACCTCCACGAGCTACAATGATCCGCTGGCTATGTCCACCCTCAGGTAGATTAAAATTGAATACAGATGCAGCAGTTGGCAGGCAATATGCCTCAGGGGGCGCAATATTGCAGGACCACACGGGCACTTGTGTGGGAGCACTTTCTTTTCGGCTACCCCCAACTACACCACTAAATGCCGAGATTCAGGCATCATTCTTCGGTCTTCTATATTTTCTTCCCCTATATCGCAACATCACATTGGAATCAGATTGTGCACAAATGATCTCTCGGTTGGCCCGCCCTCAGATGGTTCATGGCAACTATTATCTGCAGCACCTTCACACGCTCATTTATCTTCACCGGCTAGAGTATCATCACATTTACCGAGAGGCTAATATGGCTGCTCATTATTTGTCTCAACACGCAATGCTAGACCCAATCACACATTTTTATTCATCGCAGACTCTTCCAGCGTTAGTGCGATCCGCTATCCTGCTGGATCTTTCTTCAGTCCAGTTGCGTGTTGTTTGATAAACTAAAGTCTTCCACATGGATTGGCGTCCTATGACTCTCCCTGCCTGCATCCTACGGGATTCAGGCAGGCCTGGTATGTACTGTTATCTTTTGGCAGGTCCTTTATACAGTTTCCAAGTGTTTCATATCTGCATATTAATCATTCTTTTAGCATGGATGGGCTCTGGTATACTGGTGGCGAGATTTTTCCATCCAGCACTAGCAGACTCAGCGGCACATCGGCCACAGCTTCGTTTCATCATAGCGTCGCCTTGGCAGCACCTTTGCCAGGGCGACATCGGTATGTGTTTGACGACTCACTTTGACTATATTTGGATACTGCATTTCCCTGGTATAACTTCTCTCTGGGTTTCTTCTGAGGTATGGCATTTCCTGGACAAGACAAGCGCAGGCAACGACTTCCACTGCTTTAACTGGCACAATCGCCCTGCATCATCATCAATAACCAGCGCACACTTGTACTCAAATGTAGATTTGCAACATATCAATGACAGCTGTATAAATATGTACGCTTTTTCCTTCGCCAGGGTTTTATCCACAAGGGTGGTTTTACCTGGCAAGGTTTTAATGCGGCATATCATATACGACTAGAGATATGATATCATTATTTCGTTATTTCATTTATTCGTGTACACTGATTTTTGTAATAAGGTTTCCCTCCACCATAAGTGAGGCTACTCATTAATAAAATTTGTTTTTGATAAATATATATATATATATATATATATATATATATATATATATATATATATATTAATAAACGGAAGGATGCCTTCCGGACTTTATTTATGCATCAAATATCCTGCGTTAAATGGCCGAGGGTAGCCGTTACTTAAAACTAAAATAAAAGAAAAAGAAATCAAATGATCAGTCATGGGACTTCTAATCTATCTATATTTCAAAAGAACGATGACTTCCCCGTCTAGTAACCATTGAGGACGGTGGAGGTAGTGGAAGATCCTTCCGAGCTCTGCGCTTATTCCGAGATAGTCCGCCAAGAAGAGTCCCAACTCCAGCCGATGTCATGCGACAATCCATATCATCTCCCGCAATGAGCAAACTCTTGCGGATATCATCATAGTCATTCCCTTTACGTCGAGTATATGAGCGAGAAGCTTCATTGTCCGAACCTAGTGCCAGATCAACGTCCTCTTCCTCTTCCGAAAGTGGTCTTGATAGAATTGTTCAATTAAGGGATCATAATCAGGCTGGCCACTGGCTGGCATTATCGCTAGTGGAACTGGCAATTCAATTTGAACGGATTGAATTTGGACTTCCGGAGCCACTTCAGACGGTGTGTTCATCTCTTGAGCATGCTGTACAGTCGTGTCTGAAATCTCCAAGGGCAGAGGAGATACGTGGACTGCTCTCTCTTCTATGTTAGATTCATCAGCTTGAATAGATAATGTAGCAGAGGAGGATGTATCTATCTGCTGCTGATCATGTCGCTCTTGAACTTCCAATGTTGGCGGCACTAATAGTACAGGACATAAATCTGCAGTCAGCCGAGAGAAAATCTGCGATATAGATGGATCTGCAGTAGTCACAGGGTACTGCGATTCCTTAGCATTAGTGGATTGAGTTGTTGCCTCCTGCAGTTCTTCCCTATCATCAACGTCCTCTGCTACAACTGTCTGTGTCAGATGCTGAATAGGAATAGAATCTCCAACAGGTTGTTCTACAGCTTCTTTCTGAATATTTCCTTTAGGAATCCACACCTCATTCTTTCCTGCATTCTTTGTTGGAGGTGGTGGTGCATGACCCTTCGCATCGCCACATGAACCCAGTAAGTGACCAAACCGACGGCATTTTCTACAGTACCTAGGGAGATCTTCATACACAACTACTTGAAAGAAAGAGTGTTCTCCACAGTCTATAAATATCTTGGACGGTAAATCCATGGTGACATCCACTTCAACACAAAACCTCGCCACAGAGGGACGATGAAAACTTAAGGTAGCCGAATCCATCTTTAACGGTGTACCAATAAACTTTGCAATCTCATATAATGTACGATAATCGTGGAGATGAATTGGAAGACCCTCAAGTGCCACCCACACCGGGACAATTGGGGTATCCAGACATGGATCAAAAGATGGAGTCCATTTCGTAACCTTCATGTCGTATCCCTGGAAACGCCAGTGACGACGATAAAAGAATCGCGTATAATCATCTTCGTTAACAAAGTTTAGCAGCACATGTCCCTCATCAAGAAGACCAATGTTAACTGAACCTTTGAACCCAATTCTGTCAATCGAGGCACGCAAGCCTGCCATAGATGGCCGGCCACACCAAAAGGCTCCAACCAGGGCGTACTTGAAGCGATTTGCAACAATGGCAATTTCATCTTGCGTAAATGAAACAGCAGGATATCCTTTATAGCGTCCCGTCTCACGCGATGGGAATCTGCCTTCAACTGCAGGCGATACCATAGCCGCAAATGATTTGGAGAGTGGCGGCGGTTCCATCTCATACTTAAAAAAGTTGAAACTTTTGCAAAATAGAGGCTGTAAACAACCCGTAGACCTTGCCGCAAAGAAACCGAAATGAAGAAACAATCACCAGTGGAAATCCAGAATCGAAACAATTACCGTAAATGAAGAATCGAAATCCGAAAAGAATTGCAGAAATCAAAACGCGGCATCACCGCCGCCAGCGAATGCTGCCCGCCCCAGAGATTTCGTTAACGAATTGAAATAGATTAAATCAATAGCAAAATCGGTGAAGAATTGCTGAAATCGAGACAAGCTGTATATGTATATGTATATATATAAATATATTTATGTATTTAAAAGATGACAAGCTATATTTTTCTATCTTGGCATTTCATCGATACTCATCAACGTACGTCAACGTCAGGCCACCATATACACATCATCCTTTTGAGAATATACACATCCAATATATTCCATGTCATCAAGATTCTTTAAATATATCGACCTTTCAAAAGTTCATAAACCGAAAATTGCCACATAAAATGACTAACAAACCGTCATCGACACGTCATATACTTACTATACCAAGATGGCCAGACAATATACACTCCAAACACATAAAACTTTCAAGCACCACATGGCAAATACAACACCAAAGTCATATCATTGTTATATATATCAATTATCTATCATTTGCCTTGATTTTTTGAAAATTCAAATTCAAATTACAACACATCGGCAAAATTTGTTACACCTTTTGGAGCTGATATTATACATTACATTCTGTATATTATATGTTTTATAACACATTTTACATTTCTAAGGGGTTTGTGATAACTTGGAGAAAAATTGCGTAATCGACGGAAGTCGAAAATTCAAGTTCCTACATCATCCTTAAAGGATCGATTTTTTCTACACATTGTGACATGTATCTAGACATGTCTTACACATCCTAGACATATCTTGGAGTATTCTAGAAAACAAAGTTAAATGACGATTAAAATATACCATGTTTATGAAGATACTACATTATTATCATTCAAAATTGAAAAATTGGTTTTTAGCACATGCATGATGAATAGACGGCTAATTTGTACTGAGTTGGAGCCTAGTTGGAGCTCATTTTGCACTATGAGTGGTGGAGAATGATCCACAAAAGAATGCAAGTATTGATGGGTCCAAGACACACAAGGAAAGCTTTCAAAATTCAAAAAAAAAGGTGCTGAAGTTTTCAGCACATGTTTTTGGCCGAATTTTGCAAGTCCTCAAGGATGTAACTCATTCCAAACAAGATAAGCTATCACACTTATGATTGATTCGCAATCAAGACATTTGAAATTTGAATTGTTTTCAGATTTTTCTTGGTAATTTCCATGTCATATATTATGTACCAACCATACACGTTTTATTGTTGTACAAAGTTGATCAAGGTGTGATGAAACCTTCATTAGAGAGGTGGTGGTGATTTTGTTGGTTGTGGTTGTTCCTCATTGTAAAAAGGTGGACATTAAAAGAGTTGGTGTGTAGCTACAGCCACCCTTGTTCTAAGGTGCTTTTGGTGATTAGTGAATACCAAGGAAGGTGTCGTCAAAGACTGGAGTAGATCCTGTTGACTGAACCAGTATAAAAATCTTGGTGTTCTTACTTTCAGCATTTTTACTTTTCGTTTCTGCTTTTACAATGTTTTCAACGTAACTGAAAAATAGAAAACGATTTTTAAAAATCATCAAAATTTGCAGAGAGATATATAAAGGTCTTAGGTCTAATTTAAGATAATTCATCGAATTTGGATAAGTATAAGTAATCTAAATGTTCAAAGTTCTGGGACTAGTGAAATCTGATTTTCAGATTGGCAAAGGTTGATAATAGCAATGTGGTTGATATGTTTTCCAGAGGAATTTAAAAAACTGTTTCAACCCATTAAACTAGATATCTTAAGGGAAATATCATAAAATGATCATATCATTTGGAGTTGTCATTAAATAGGAATTAATTTTTCACTATGAGGAAAATTTTTTCACAGATTGACAGAGTCCAATCAAAAAACGTTTTTAGGGCCTTAGACTTTAAGTTTTATTCTGAAATTTTTATGACATATAGATAACATTTGAGAGTATATTGTCATAAAAGTTCACAAATTTTGGAAGTCCAAAACCTGGTCATTCAGATAATGAAAAACAGAATTTGAAAACAGAATCTATTTTCAAAATTGAGTAATTGGTCACTAAAATTTTTTAAAAACCAATTTTACCACACTCACTATTCAACCCCTTCCTTCTAGTGGCACTATACATGTCCAAAAAGTTGTATCAGATCCAGGTTCACTCACAAAAAAATCTAACCACCTTTGTGAGATGGCATCCACTAGCCACAAAACCGAGCAAGAAGGTATGTCAAGCCAATGGCCTCCCCTTTTTGATGGTGAGTCATTTATTTAATGGAAACTTCGCATGAAACTGTTTCTTATGGCTATTGATATAGACTTATGGTCTATAATAGAAGATCGTTCCTTTATTCCATCTAAGATATCCACGGTTGATGGTGCTGCTTTAGAAGTCGTAAAACCTAAGCAAGAATATACTATTGATGATAACAAGAATTTGAGTATGAATGATAAAGCCATGCATCTTCTCTTAAATGGTTTGAGTAAAAGTCAATCTAGTTATGTCTTAAATTGTTCTAGTGCTCGACAGATGTGGAGGTGTCTAGCGATGAAAAAAGTAAAGAACAAAGTCAATAAAAATAGAAGAATTGATCGGATCTCTAAAGATATATGATAACAAACTCACTCTAAGGAAATCAAAATCAACTTCTAAACAAATTAAGACTATAGCTTTTAAATCATACGAATACATCTCTACTTTTTTGATCGCCTAGATGATAGTGACACATATTCGGATAATGAAGATCTAATGTTATTGGCTAAAGGCTTAAGAATGTTTATGAAACTTTGTTTAAAAATAAACCTATGCGTACTTTATATAAGAAAAATATAAATAAGAATAATGATAATGAGATTAAATGTTATGACTGTGGAAGACTTAGGCACATCTCTTATAATTGCCCGAACAAGCACAAAACCATAAACAACAATTGTGAGAAGGAACGGATAAAAACTAGACCCGTCTCAGAACCTAAGAAAAAGAGTACAAGAATATTCCTCAAAGCCTCTACATGGAGTGATTCGCCCGATTCTGAAAATGATTAAATCGAGAGGAAACAGCTCAAGTATGCTTTGCATCCAAAGCATCTAGTGAGGAACATTCTGATTCCGATTCTGATTCTGAACCATCTCACGATGATTTGTTTAGTTAATATCTTGAGCTGCATAAATTTACCAGGACTCTTGCAAAAGAAAAAAACGTTTAATTGAAGACAAGAAATTGTTAGAATCTTCTAACACAAATCTTGTATCTCAATTAAACGATTCAAAACAAGAGTCGTCTAGCATGATTAACCCATTAAAATCTGAAATTGAATCTTTCATGTACGAAAATACTTTTATGGAAGCCAAGATCTCAGATTTGACATCAAGAAATGAAGACCTAGAACAGACGATAAAACAATTTGATACAAGACCTTGCATGTTAGATCGTCTTACCTCTTCTCAAAAAAATGAAACTGACAAAACCGGATGTAGCGCCCCGCTCTCGAGCCCTAACATCGGGAACAGTGCACCCGCCGTATCTCACTAAGGAGAATACAAGGCGTCAAAATCAAAACAGATACACGTCAGCAGAAGTCAAAATTTAAAACCTCGAAATAATCATTATCATAAATATCAACGTCTAGGAAAATCTAAATCCGATACAAATATCAAATGTAGATATAACTAAATGTCTAGAGTACATAAACCTTGAGTATCAAAAATCATTATCTCAATTGAGCCCTCGAAAGTCTCATTGGAATGTCATCGACCTCAATATCTCCACTCTTAGTCATCCTCGGTATGCTAACTCAATCACCTGTCTATCTGCAAAACTGGTTAATGGAGGGGGGGGGTGAGCGACATACATCGCCTAGCAAGTAATCCCACTATACTTACTATGGGATCATACACGGAGAAGCAAGTGTGATAACGATATATAGCAACATAAAATAATATCATGCTTCTCTTCGCAAGTAAATTACAACTCTGTCCCTAACATCTAAAAGCAAATAGAGCAAATAGACCCAACAAAGTACAAAACAAAGTCCAATTAAGTACGTAACAAAGTCAACGAATAGACCGATGACCAAATCAAACCAAACGATAGCTAAGTAAAGGTTAGTCCAAGCTAAAACGTGATGCAATTTTTCAAAACAATGCAATGCCAATGTTCTCCTTATTTCAAAACTAATGTTTCCAATATCAATGTCCAATGTCCGAATCCAATGTCCATATCCGATTAAACCGATCCAAAAATCCAAATAACCAAATCCGGTTTAATCGGTCCAAAGTCCAAAATCAAATGCAATGGCTATAGCACTTTCCTTACAAGTGACTTATACCGCAAGACTTACGAATTGATTCCCCCAAGATCCAAATATACTATAGACACCCTGTCCCAGACTAGGTCGTTACGTCTATAGCTCCAAATATATGCCTTTGCACCCTGTCCCAGACTAAGTAGTTACACTCAGGTCTAAATATGCATACAGAAGCCCTGTCCCTGACGAGGTAGTTATATCTGCATCAATCCAAATAGGCATACGGAAACCCTGTCCCTCACGAGGTAGTTACATCTGCAGCACTCGATAACCAAATAGGAATCAACCCGGCTTACCGACATATTTCCTATGTAAGGGTGAATTTTCTAAAATATGCAAATGCGATTTCCAAAACAATTTTCTTATTCCATGTAATACAAAATTCATACGATAATCATATACACTTTCATATGCAGCATATAAAACTAAATGTGCATTACACGTTTTTTTTTCAAATTCATATATGTAAACATTTTCCTTAGCAAATTGGCTACTTTCGGCCAATTTACTTAATTTTTTTTTACCAAAATTCAATCCATCACTTCTCAGCTCTCTTATTCTATGGTCTTGTCTTCCTCTTTTATTTTATTCAAGTTTTTGTTTAAGAAAGTTTTTGTGCAACTTTGACAGGACATAGTTTTACCAATAAGGTATCAATTTATTTATCATTAATTCGGCCAGTGTGCTGAAAGTTTCTCAAAATTTTCTTTCTTACCAGTTATACCCATACATCTATACCATCACTCAAACATACATACATATATATATATATATACTTACCATTAGAGTAAGACAGACATAACTAATTCATCAATACTTTATGCTGGCCGAAAATTTAGTTGTCAAAACTTTCCTGCCCAGAGCACTCCCTTCCACTCCATTATCACAAATACAATGTTATGCACATAAATCATATATTATTTCTTATAAAATCTTTCAAAACACATAATTATATATACCACACCACTAACAGCCTCTGGTCTTTATTAGAACACGTAAATTCCTCCCAGAAAGATATGTGTATATCGCATGTAAAATACATCACCAATAAACACATATATACATCTATGGCCTCTGGCCTGCACATGCACAAATATACAAATTCAGATCGCATAGAACTCTCATTATAAATATATGCAAATTGCTTCATATATACTTTTATACATGATTCCATACAACTATGCATTCAAAAATACTCATGCATGATCCGAGTTTATAACAAACATAACATATAGAATTTCGCAAAACATAGCAAGTATAGGGAGATTACTTACATGATTCACGTATAAATTACCGTACGATCCAATCTAGGATTGAATGATTGACGCAAAATTCTTTCTTCCTCCCTAATATGCTCTCGGCTGATGGCAAAAAGCAAGGCTATACTATTCCTCTTTTTTGTCAAAGTCGGGCTGGGACATAATTGATGGAGAACATTGCTTTTGATAAAAATTTTCCTTCTCAGCAATTATGCGGCAGAAGGTGGAAACTGGGGTGTCGAATTTGTTTAGGTTAAGTTAGTATATATAGAAGATTTAGGATAGAAGTTAGGTTTAGGAATATCCTAATTTGACTAGGATTATGATATCCTAGTTAACATAGGATTTATATTAAAATATAATCTACTTCCAAATCTTAAGTATACTAATATTTATCCCCTTTATTTTATTTATTTTATTTTTCTTTTTCTTTTTCATGCCGTGCAAAAAAATACGTTCGTAACACTCCTCTCTCCTTACAAAAAGTTTCGTCCTCGAAACTTGCATACTATGTAATCAACAACTTAATGTAGTCCTAACTAATCTATTCACCTAGGTAATGAGTCACTTCCTCGATATAGGACTTAGCCCTCGAGATCATTACTTGCATATATACAATGTAATCGCTACATCCGTTGATCTCCACTTGTTACATAGTAACCTAATCTATCTATGGTTTTTGAATTAAACTTCAGGAGATTGTCACACTACTGGGGTTCTCAACCTAAATGTTAGTCTATATCGTACTTAAGTGTACTACAATTTTTTTTTTAACTTAATGTCTTCGTAGTTACAACTTAGGAACTTTCTCTATACCATCTTATGTGTTCAAGCCTACTCGTCCCTATAGATTTTTAATCCTAGGAATGATATCATAACTTATTGATGTGATTATAGCTTAGCTCCGCTCGCTTTATATTCTAAGATTCAACTTAAAGGGTTATTAATTTAACCATCTCAAACTATACTAAACCATTACGCTTCTGCACCACTCTAATCCACAGCATTTCTTTGTTTGATCATTCCAATTGCTAAATTTAACCCAACTAAATCTCACATGAATGGCAACCACCACGTATTCGCGCTTACTCACCTTCGCTTCAAGCTTACTAGATTCGACAATATTTATTTGTTCATGCTCACATTATCTCAGTTCAGGCCTACTAGATTCATCGATTCTTACGTGTTTCTATGTTCATCTTAATTTCCTTAAACGATATTGATATCATCACCTTATGTTGATAATTTCTAAGATTTATATCTTAACCACCATCTAACCCGTTTTGTGGTTAGTGTCATTGACTACAACCAGTTGCTTACTAGTATAACACTCATCATGTTCAGGGGTTCAAATACAAGTTACACAGGTATAACCTAATCATTTGAAATCCATAACTAAAGGTACCTTGATAGCGTCAATTGGACCCCAGGAGCCGTCTTCTCGGCTTTGGGCAGTCTCTAGCCAAATGGCCCATTTCTCCACAGTTGTAACATGCTCCCACCTTTCTCCAGCATTCTCCTGCGTGTCTTCGTCCACATGTGGGGCAAGTAGGGATCACCGTCATCACATTATCTCCAAGCTCTTGCTGCTGTTGAGGTCGTGGTTGAGCTATCTGACCCTTCTTAGGAACTTTGACCCACCTCTCGGGTCACCCATTGCTGCTCTCTTCTCGAGGTCTCTTACTTTTCTCTTCCGTTGCCACCCTCACAAGGTCACCCTCGACCTTACGACACACCTCTAACAATCCCTCAAAAGTGGTAGGATGGACGCATATGATCAATGATTGAATGCGTGAGCTCAAACCCGTCTCGAACTTCAACATCTTTGTCCTCTCGTCGTCCATGACGGCAGGCATGTATCTTCCGAGTGCATGAAATTTCTCAGAATATTGATCAACAGTCATGGACCCCCTGTGTCAGGAGCTGAAACTCTGTCATCCTCCTCTGAATGGCACTCTCAGGAACGTAGTGCCTCTGGTACTCCTTCCTAAATTTGGCCCATGTCGGCGGTGTAGTCCGTCTACGTACCACACCCTGCCACCATCGCTCTGCATCGCCCTCCAAGAATGGTACCACCACATCAACCTTCAGGTCATCCTGAACCTCTAACAACCTCAACTGCTCGGATACATTCTTGAGCCAAATCTCTGCCTCCTCTGGTTAGGTGGTACCCCCTGAACATAGGTATCCGAGAGTTTTACATCTCGCGGTAAAAGAATCGAAGCCCCTAGAGTGGTGGTGGTGGGGATTGCTGTTGTTGCTCCTGTTGTTGTTGCAAGTGAGCCAGTTGCACCTGCTGCTGGGCCACCAATGCAGTAAGAGTGGCCAGCGTGTCTGCCAGTACCTGGGGAATGGTCCCATGTCCCTGCTGATCGTCACCATTATTACCAGCTGGATCACGTCGTGGAGGCATCTTCTATAGTTCAAGTTCATGAGGCGAAAATAAGATTAGTCGATAACAAGTTGAAAGGTGGAACGCGGATAAATCGATAATTATAAAAAAAAATCTCACCATCGACACACACCTCCCATGACCCGATCATAACTTAAGTCTAAGATCATCGCTTAAGTCTAATATCAGTACTTATGTTCAAATCATCACCTAATGTTCAGATCAACTCTTAAACAAAAATCGTCACTTATGTCTAAGATCGTGACTTAGGGGCAGTCAAAATCATGACTTATGTCAAGTGTCATGACTTAGGGACAAAATCGTAACTTAATTCCTAATATCAAGGCCTAATCTACGTTTCCCGCCATGGATCTAGAGCCATGCTCTGATACCACCTGTAGCGCCCCGCTCCAGAGCCCTAACATCTGGAACAGTGCACCCGCCGTATCTCACTAAGGAGAATACAAAGCGTCAAAATCAAAACAGATACACGTCAGCGGAAGTCAAAATTTAAAACCTCGAAATAATCATTATCATAAATATCAATGTCTAGGAAAATCTAAATCCGGTACAAATATCAAATGTAGATATAACTAAATGTCTAGAGTACATAAACCTCGAGTATCAAAAATCATTATCTCAACTGAGCCCTCGAAAGTCTCATTGGAATGTCATCGACCTCAATATCTCCACTCTTAGTCATCCTCGGTATGCTAACTCAATCACCTGTCTATCTGCAAAACTGGTTAATGGAGGGGGGGGGGTGAGCGACATACATCGCCCAGCAAGTAATCCCACTATACTTACTATGGGATCATACACGGAGAAGCAAGTGTGATAACGATATATAGCAACATAAAATAATATCATGCTTCTCTTCGCAAGTAAATTTACAACTCTGCCCCTAACATCCAAAAGCAAATAGAGCAAATAGACCCAACAAAGTACAAAAAAAAAAAGTCCAATTAAGTACGTAACAAAGTCAACAAATAGACCGATGACCAAGTCAAACCAAACGATAGCCAAGTAAAGGTTAGTCCAAGTTAAAACATGATGCAATTTTTCAAAACAATGCAATGCCAATGTTCTCCTTATTTCAAAACTAATGTTTCCAATATCAATGTCCCATGTCCGAATCCAATGTCCATATCCGATTAAACCGATCCAAAAATCCAAATAACCAAATCCAGTTTCATCGGTCCAAAGTCCAAAATCAAATGCAATGGCTATAGCACTTTCCTTACAAGTGACTTATATCGCAAGACTTACGAATTGATTCCCCCAAAATCCAAATATACTATAGACCACCCTGTCCCAGACTAGGTCGTTACGTCTATAGCTCCAAATATATGCCTTTGCACCCTGTTCCCAGACTAGGTAGTTACGCTCAGGTCCAATATGCAACAGAAGCCCTGTCCCTGACGAGGTAGTTATATCTGCAAGCAATCCAAATAGGCATACAGAAACCCTGTCCCGGACGAGGTAGTTACATCTGCAGCACTCGATAACCAAATAGGAATCAACCCGCTTACCGATATATTTTCTATGTAAGGGTGAATTTTCTAAAATATGCAAATGCGATTTCCAAAACAATTTTCTTATTCCATGTAATACAAAATTCATACGATAATCATATACACTTTCATATGAAGCATATAAAACTAAATGTGCATTACACGTTTTTTTCAAATTCATATATGTAAACATTTTCCTTAGCAAATTGGCTACTTTCGGCCAATTTACTTAATTTTTTTACCAAAATTCAATCCATCACTTCTCAGCTCTCTTATTCTATGGTCTTTGTCTTCCTCTTTTATTTTATTCAAGTTTTTGTTTAAGAAAGTTTTCGTGCAACTTTGACAGGACATAGTTTTTTACCAATAGGTATCGATTTATTTATCATTAATTCGGCCAGTGTGCTGAAAGTTTCTCAAAATTTTCTTTCTTACCGGTTATACCCATACATCTATACCATCACTCAAACATACATATATATATATATACTTACCATTAGAGTAAGACAGACATAACTAATTCATCAATACTTTATGCTTGCCGAAAATTTATTGTCAAAACTTTCCTGCCCAGAGCACTCCCTTCCACTCCATTATCACAATACAATGTTATGCACATAAATCATATATTATTTCTTATAAAATCTTTCAGAACACATAATTATATATACCACACCACTAACAGCCTCTGGTCTTTATTTGAACATGTAAATTCCTCCTAGAAAGATATATGTATATCGCATGTAAAATACATCACCAATAAACACATATATACATCTATGGCCTCTGGCCTGCACGTGCACAAATATACAATTCAGATCGCATAGAACTCTCATTATAAATATATGCAAATTGCTTCATATATACTTTTATACATGATTCCATACAACTATGCATTCAAAAAATACTCATGCATGATCCGAGTTTATAACACACATAACATATAGAATTTCGCAAAACATAGCAAGTATAAGGAGATTACTTACATGATTCACGTATAAATTACCGTACGATCCAATCTAGGATTGAATGATTGGACGCAAAAATTCTTTCTTCCTCAATAATATGCTCTCGGCTGATGGCACAAAGCAAGGCTATACTATTCCTCTTTTTTTTTGTCAAAGTCGGGCTGGGACACAATTGATGGAGAACATTGCTTTTGATAAAAATTTTCCTTCTCAGCAATTGTGCGGCAGAAGGTGGCAACTGGGGTGTCGAATTTGTTTAGGTTAAGTTAGTATATATAGAAGATTTAGGATAGAAGTTAGGTTTAGGAATATCCTAATTTGACTAGGATTTTGCTATCCTAGTTAACATAGGATTTATATTAAAATATAATCTACTTCCAAATCTTAAGTATACTAGGATTTATCCCCTTTATTTTATTTATTTTATTTTTCTTTTTCTTTTTCATGCCGTGCAAAAAAAATGCGTTCGTAACACCGGATTAGGGTATATTGAAGATTATCAGATACAAAATAAATCTCCAAATTTTGTTTTATGTTCATCTAAGCAACCACATGCATTAAAGTGAATGTAAAGCCTAAGAAGGCAACAACATAAACTAGCGAATCACCTATTGCATCTCATCGTACTATTTCTTTTTCATCACATAGAAAGTATAATCATGTGCCATATAGATATGAAAGAAAGCCATTGATGTATGTCCGACATTCATATCATACTAATGCATCTAGATCACGCACCGTGCATGCAAGCCGAAATGCATATCAAAGCCAAAAATCACCTTATTTTTACATTGATAGGTTTCGGCCATTACATGCCAAACAGAAGTGGTCACAACATGTTCTATATTCCTTCTTCATCTTTATTCTCATATTTTGTAAAACCAAAAAGGGTCACCCAAGAATGTGTACCAGAAGATACTCTTGTAAAGGGTAGAATCACTAATCCTTAAGGACCCAAAATAAAGGGTAGCTATATGATTGTTACACTTTTCAGGATCATATAAAAACAATATGTAGCAAACAAGTGGTTTCTTGACAGTGGTTGTTCAAGACACATGACGGGTTATGCAACCTTATTTTCAAAATTATATAAGGTTACAAAAGGAGGATTCATAACTATTAGAGATGGCAGTAAAGGAATAATTGGAAAGGACAAAATAATAATTCCAAGTACACTTCAGATTTCCAATGTATTCTTGGTAAGCAACTTATCCTACAACTTGGTTAGTATTTCACAATTTTTTTGATAGTGGTATTGATGCGAATATTTCTCATCCATACTTCAACATTGTTAATAAATTTGGAAAAAAATATTAAGAGGAAAAAGAGAAGAAAATATTGTTACATTGTCTATGGATGATATGTTAGATGCAAAAAACAAAGCGTTTTATGTCAAATGAACCGAATGTGAATTTATGACATAGAAGAAAATGGCACTCATGATGAGCATGACACACTAGAAATGCATTAACACTTAGAACCTCATGAAAGTTTTGAAAATAATCAACCAAAATGGCATAGAGATCACTCACACGACCTCATAATAGGCGACATATCTTAAGGTGTACAACCACATAGAAGAATAGATCAAGATGAAATTGATAAATTCCCATGCTATGATTTCCGAAATAGAAACAAAGAATGTGCATGATGCTTTGAATGTTTTTTCCTCGATTGATATACTATAAATTGCTGTTTATTGATTTTGTTTCTAACTGCGTTTTTTATGCGATTTACAAAATAAAGAGAGAAAAAGCATGATTTAAAGGAGAGCATGACTTAACGGGGAGAATGATGTAAGTGGGAGTGTTGAAATTCAATTTTGAATACTAGTTATGAGTGCATGATTGTATGGGGAATGATTATGAAACATTTAAATCATGACTAGAGGTTATTTTACAAATCATCAAAAAAGGAGAGATTGTTGATAAACTAGGGTTTTTGAATGATTTCAAAATGCATGATTTAAATATTATGTGATTTCGAAATGCATAATTTAAGTGTTACACGACATGCGTATATGATAAATATCTTTATATGTTTTATATATATATCATTGTTGGAGTAACGTGGCATGGAGAGTTAAGGCTTAAATCATATGACAAACATTTGTTGTGTTTACACTATTTTCTGGTGCCATGTTAAATGAACCAAACTAATTCATTTAATGAAGTGCTCAAGGAGATGAATTAAAGTAGTTTGTAAAATTGAAGTGCTTAAGGAGATATACTTGAAAATGCCCATTTGTGAAAAAAATCTCAAATGGAAAGTTCTTCTCCACACAATGATATATTAAAAATGAGAAGCTATATTTTTCTATCTCCGCATTTCATCGACAAGTCATCAACGTACATCAACGTCAAGCATCATATACACATCATCCTTTTGAGTATATACATATCCAACATATTCCATGTCATATATTCCATGTCATCAAACTTCTATAAATATACCGACATGTTAAAAGTTTATAAACCAAAAATCGCCACATCAAATGACTACCAAACTGTCACCGACACGTCATATGCTTATCATACAAAGATGGCCAACCAATATACACTCCAAGCACAGAAAAATTTCATTCACCACATGGAAAATACAACACCAAAGTCATATGATAATTACATATATCAATTATCTATCATTTTCTTTGATTTCTTGAAAGTTCAAATTCAAATTACTACACCACAAGATTGAAAATTGTTACACCTTTTGGAGCTGAGATTATACATTATATTTGGTATAGTTTATGGCGTATAACACATTTAACATGTCTAAGGAGTTTGTGATAAATTAGAGAAAAATCGCGCAATCGACAGAAGTCAAAAATTCAAGTTCCTACACATTGTGACATCTATCTAGACATGTCTTACACATCCAATACATATCTTAGTATTCTATAAAAAAGTTCAATGGTGATTAAAATATACCATGTTTATGAAGATACTATATTATTATCATTCAAAATTCAAAAAATTGTTTTCAACACATGCATGCTGAGTAGGCAGCTGATTTGAGCTGAGTTGGAGCCTAGGCAGAGCTCATTTTGCTATGTGATTGATAGAGAATGATCCACAAAAGAATGCAAGTATTGATGGAGACCAAGACACACCATGAAAGCTTTCAAACATCAAAAAAAGGTGCTGAAGTTTTCATGCACATGCTTTTGACCTCTTTTTGCAAGTCTTCAAGGATCAAATTCATTCCAAAAATGAAGACCTAATACATTTATGACTAATTGGCAATCAATTTGAAATTTTAATTAGTTTATAGATTTGTTTTGGTAATTTTAATGTCTTATATTATGTGTCAAGGTGGATAAATGAAGACCATATCATATAGTGACAACAAGACGAGGACACATCATTTGTCCAATCACATTTCTCCAAGTAAGCAAAAGTATGTCAGAAGGCTATACAAGGTATCTTACAAGGGAAATCAAGACATTCTTTAAGAGGGGTTTCAGCCACGGGGGCGCGCCATACATTACAAAAGGAAGCAAGAAGATCAAACACAATTCAAGACTCATTTTTCACATTCTATCAGGTGCAAAACAAGACTTTTTTCTTCGTCTTCTATCTTGTTCTCTTGAAAATAGCCTTAAGCCTATCAAACATACGTTCCATAATCTGTATAGGCTTCATACAAACCACCCATACACGTTTCATTCTCGTACAAGGTTGATCAAGGTGTGATCAAACCTTCATTAGTGAGGTAGTGTTGATTTTGTAGGTTGTTGTTGTTCCTCATTGTAAAAGTCTTGAATATTGAAGGAGTTGGTGATTAGTGAATACCGAGGAAGGTGTCCTCAAAGACTGGAGTAGTTTGCATTGACCGAACCAGTATAAAAATCTTGGTGTTCTTACTTTCAGCGCTTTTACTTTCACTTTCTGTTTTTGCAGTGTTTTCAACGCAACTGAATAAATTGCAAATGATTTTCAGAAATCATCAAATCTTTCTGAGGCATAGAGCAAGTTCTTAGGTTTAGTCTAAGACAAGTTTCATAGAATTTAGATAAGTATAAGTCATCCAAACGTTCAAGTTATGATACTAGTGCGGCCTGATTTTCAGTTTGGCAAAGGTTGAGAACATCAATGTGGTTGATATACTTTCCAAAGAAATTTTGAAAAAATGTTTCAACCCATTATATTAAACATCTTAAGGGACATCTCATAAAATTTTCAGATCATTTGGAGTTGTCATTAAACAGGAATTAATTTTTTATTATAAGGGAAAGTTTTTCACAGATTGGCAGAGTCCAATAAGAAACGTTTTTTCAGGGCCTTACACTTTGAGCTTTAATCTGAAATTTGTGACATATAGATAACATCTGAGAGTACATTGTCACGAAAGATCACAAATTTTGAAGGTCTAGAACCTGGTCATTCAAATAATAAAAAGGAGATCTGAAAATAGAAACTATTTTCAGAAATGAGTAATTGGCCACTAACAATTTTTAAAAACCAATTTTTCTGCACTCGCTATTCAACCCTCCCCCTTTCTAGTGGGGCTATACAGGCCCGACAAAAAGTCTCTGTCTAGGAGAAGATTTCAAATATCTGAAGATTCTTACGACATAGTTATAATGTTCAATAGATGGATGATGCATATACTGGCTAATAAAACTTACTGCATAACATATATCAGGCCTAGTATGAGACAAATATAGTTTACCTGTAAGCCTTTGGTCGGTTTTATCAGAGTTCCATACCTCTTTAGGCTTGTGTCCTGGCTCCACTGGTGTGCTAGTAGGCTTACATTTGGTCATACATGTGTCTTTAAGTAGATCAATGACATATTTTCTCTATGATAGGTGTATGCCTTGTGATGATCTGGATACTTCCATACCAAGGAAGTACCTTAGTTGGCCTAAGTTTTTACTCAAAGGAGTCAACAAACTACTTCTTGGTTTTTATGATCTCATTGTAATGGTTACCAGTCAAAATAATGTCATCAACATACAAGTAAAATAACAAAAAAGTGATCAGAATCAACAAGTTTAGTGAACAAAGTGTAATCACTATGACATTGTTTAAAACAAAGAGAGATGACAGCAGTATTAAACCTTTTAAACCAAGATCTAGGGAACTTTTTCAGGTCATAGGGAGATTTCTTTAGCCTACACATCATATTCCTATTGGACTCATTCATGAATCCAGGGAGAATATATATGCATACTTTCTCCTCAAATCACCATTGAGAAATGCATTTTTAATGTCAAGTTGGAATAGAGGCCAGTCAAAGTTTACAACAACAGTGAATAAAATCCTTACAGTGTTGAGCTTTGCAAAAGGTGCAAAGGTTTCTTCATAGTCAAACCCATAGGTTTGAGTGAAGTCTTTGGCCACCAACCTTGCTTTGAACCTATTTATGATGCCACCATAGTTATATGTAACAAAAAATATCCACTAGCATCCAACAGGTCTTACACTCTCAACAACTGGAATCAACTTTCAGGTTCCATTCTTCAGTAATGCAGACATCTCTTCGTGGAAGTCCTTTCTCCATTCAGGCTGTGCAAGGGCTTCTTGAATGTTCCTGGTATCTTTGTATTGTGCAAGGGCTTCTTGAATTCCTGATGTGAAGGGAAGATTGTATCAATACTCACTGATATTATTTTATGCAAAATGTTTTATCAAATATATACAAAGGCCCAACTTGACGCAGACCCACATGTTGGAAATGTCTCCTAATCTCCAATCTTATGACATACATATTGTCGATGACTCATTTCTCATGGACGAACCACTTAGATTCTCGGGGTCATACATAGGAAGCTGGCCACGAGACCATTCAAACGCGATTTTAAAATAAAAAAAAATCCATAAAAGATGACGCATATTCCCAAATCAGACTCAATTTATGTTGGCACTTCGTACAATAAAAAATACAGGTAATAGAATAATCATGATTATTATTATTATCTTTTATGGGTCTGTCTTTATGGTCAACCAGTGAACGAAAGCCGCCAAATCGCTAGTGTCAAAAATTTTAAACAATGTTTCGTCGCTTAGTGATGCATAGGTCCTCAATAAATCTTAAATACTTTACGCATTATACATTGTATTTTACATTAATAATTAACCATTGAAAATAAAACTGCACTTTACATTATCTTTTATTGGTCTATGTTGATGTGGTCACCCACTGAACAAATAAATACCGCCGAAGCGGTAGTGGCCAAACTATTTCAAATAAATTAGCCAAACCTAGTCCAATTGAAAATTTCAAAATTTTCAGCCAGACAGATGCGATTTAGACAGTTTTGTTTGCCCTTTTGGTGTACATTCAATAAAATTATGATAAAATGCAGTTCTGAAAGCTGCGGGCTTAATATTAAACCAAATAGAAAAAGTTACAGAAGAATATGTTATTATGTCAAATAGATCACAATAATGATGAGAGAAAAACAAAAATATTAGCAAAACTAGATTGAATTCCTGAAGCTTAATATTCGTCTGCACCATGGAAGACTTTATACACTTGGGGAAGAAGGAAAAAGTATGCAAAAATGACCATACTACCCTCATTTATTCTCATCTAACATTCTGCATAAAAGGGCATAATAGTCTTTTCATTCATTTAAAATATCTACCGCCAACAACTTCCTTCTTCTTCTTCCTTTGATCGCTTCCTCCTGCTGCAGCCTCTCTGCGTGCACCAACCTCAGCATCACGTGACACATATAGCGAATTGAATATTGCTAACTGCCCATCAACCAACTCATGATCCTGGCTGCTCACCTCTTAGACTGATCCAGTGAACAACATTGTACTAACGCCACCTTCTCCTGGACAGTGTCATCTTCTTCCTCCTGCAATTCATCACTTTCTGTAAGACCCCCCCTCAAACCTGACTTGATGAATACATTACAAACACCCATAGCAACAGTCAGGCTTCGTAGTGTTACTGAGTCGAAAGCTTTAGTGAAAACGTCTGCTAATTGGTATTCTGATTTGACAGGCATGAGGTGAATGACTCCTTGTTGATATTTCTCCCTCACAATGTGACAATCAATCTCAATATGTTTCGTTCTCTCGTGAAACACCGGATTTTTAACTATATATATAGCACTTTTGTTATCATAAAACAATCTAGCTGGCTGAAGTTGTCTGATGCCAAGGTCCTACAACATATATACCAACCATTGCATCTCACACGTTGCCATTGCCAAGCCTCTGTACTCTGCTTCAGAGGAAGACTTAGACACCGTACCTTGTTACTTGGCCTTCCACGAAATCAATGAATTACCCAAGAAAACACAGTAACATATAACATTTCCTTGTCTTAACACACCCTGCCCAACCTGAGTCTGCAAATCCCTTCAAATTTAACTCCCCACAACTAGGATAAAACAAGCCTTGACCTACCGTCCCCTTCAAGAATCTTAACAACCTGTGTGCTGCTTTAAGATGTAATTGTGTAAGGACATCAGAAACTGACTCAACTGCTGTACTGCAAAAGAAATATCTGGCCTAGTTATTGCGAGGTATATTAACATCCGTATGAGCCTTTTATGACTCGACACTTCTTCTATAAATTCTGAATCACCATGAGCCAGCTTTAGATTTTGCTCCATTGGACTACCTGCAGGTTTTGCACCTAAAAAGCCTGCCTGTTCTAACAACTCCAAAGCATATATTCTCTGTGATATCACAATCTTCCCTTGTGACCGAGCCAACTCTATACCAAAAAAGTATTTTAAAGGGCCTAGGTCTTTGATCTTAAAATCTTGATGTAGAGAATACTTAACAGCAGCAATCTGTGACATTGAGTTACCAGCAACAATTATATCATCAACATAGACCAAAAGAACCAAGAAGGAGTTGTCTGTTTGTTTTACAAACATTGTATAATCATTCCTTAACTGAGTGCATCCCTGTCCAGTAAGGAACTTAGTTAGCTTCAGGTTTCGCTCCCTGCTTGCTTGCTTGAGTCTATAAAGTGATTTATGAAGTTTGCATACAACATTGGCTCCAGAGGCACTGACTCCTTCTGGCAATGTCATGTAAATCTCTTGGCTCAGGTCACCATATAAAAAGACGTTATTGACGTCTAACTGATGTACATACCAGTGCTTTTGTGCTGAAACTGCCAAAAGCAACCTAACAGTGGTCAATTTGGCCACAGGGAAAAAGTGTCTCCGTAATCAACTCCTAATTGTTGTGTAAATCCCTTTGCCACAAGCCTTGCTTTATACTTTTTCACACTTCCATCAGGCTTGTATTTAATCTTACAAACCACCTGCATCCAATGGGTTTCTTAATAGAAGGTAAAGTGATCAAAGACCTAGTGTTATTGGCTTCAAGAGCAGCCATCTCTAACTCCATTGCCTTCAGCCAGTGAGCAGATCTGGCTTCCTCTTGATATGATGTAGGCTCCTATAACACACTAATATGAAGAGCACATGATCTAAATTTATGTATCAGTCAATCAAAACTAACATAATCCTCAATAGGATACATGACACTGTGTTTTGTTGAGGTACCTTGGAGACATCAGCTGAGGAAGACAAGAGACTGCTGTAGTATTCTTGCAGATAACTGGGAGGATATTTAATTCTTCTCGATCTATGATGATTATTGAGGTCATATTGAGACAAGGGCAGACGAATTTCTATTCCAGTACATGGTTGAGTACCATAGGAAGAAACAATGGTGTCATTACCACATAAATTTTAGTGTCACTGGGATGGCCAGAGGCAGTATTAGAACTTTCAAAGGACTCTGGAGGAGTTAAAGTAATAGGAGAGGAATGGAGTATTAGAACTTTTAAAGGACTCTGGAGGAGTGAAAGTAATGGGAGAGGAATGGTTTGGTACAAGAGGTGAACTATCTGACGTTGTGTCTAAAGGCTCAAGTGCATGAAAAGAAGGAACCTTGGTAGCTGAATAGGGATCATGAGAGCTAGCGTTTGGTGAATTGCTAGTTAGGGATTCAGTTGCAAAAGGAAAGAGATGTTCATGAAACTGAATGTCTCTAGACACAAACAATTTCTTCGTATCAAGATTCAAACGCAAATACCCTTTTGTATGATAAGGTATTCTAAGAAAAACACAAGTGATGGCTCTGGACTCAAATTTTGTCTTGTGTGGAGATGTATTACTGGCATAAGCCATACACCCAAAGACCTTGAGATCTCTATACAGTGGCTTGAAATCAAATAGGCATTCATGAGGTGTATACTGGCGCAGTAATGTTGTAGGTAGAATATTAATGATGTACACTGCATACTGGATACGATAGCCCCACTAGCAGATGGGAATATTTGACTGAAATCTTGGAGCCCTAGCTGTATTAAGAATATGTTGGTGTTTACATTCAACCACCCCATTCTGCTGTGGAGAGTTTATACATGTGGTTTGGTGTAGAATTCCTTTAGTCATGAAGAAATGGTCCATCTTAATCTCCTGACCATTATCACTTCTTATACACTATGTTTTTGTCGAACTGATTATACACATACTGACAAAAACTTTGAATGACATTTCTGGTTTCTGATTTTTGTTTGAGCAAGCACACCCAAGTATATCTTGTATACTCATCAACAATGGTGAGAAAACAGCGTTGGCCATAGACAGTTGGGTGCTTATGAAGACCCTAGATATCAATACGTAAAAGATCAAAGGAAGATTTAGAAAAAGACAGAGAAACAGGAAATGGATTTCTTTCATTTTGGCTAATGGGCACACAGTACATTCTGATACATTCTCATGAATATGTACAGATTTATCAAGCCTTTGTATCTCTTTTATTCTAGGAAATAAAGTATGACCTAATCTGTAATGACACAACAGTGAATAATGAGAAACAGTAGACAAATAGTTAGAAGATACTGATGCTTGTTTTGAGATCAAATGCAGGTAGTATAGGCCATTGAGTTGCTTAGCTGAACCAATCGTTTTCAGGGACACAGAATCCTGAATGAGACATGAATTTCCAAAGAACTCAATGAGCAAAGAAGGAACAAACAATAACCTGCTAATAGACAGAAGATCATAAGAAAAAGAGGGAACATACAAGACATTATGAATAGTCAAGAAAGGATTCAAAACGATTGATCCAATAAGGGTGGTTGAGGCTGAGAAATTATTTGGCAATTTGATGGACACATGTTGAATTGGCTTATAAGAGTGAAACAAATTAGGATTACACACTATATGATCCATGGCACCTAAATCTAATATCCATACACTCATATTACTAGAATGAAACTTACCTTCATCCTTACCAGAGAGAGCAGACATCACTGCTCTCTTACTTCGAGCACTCCCTCCATCATTCATACTCGACATAGCCATAAGCCTCTGTGTTTGTTCTGGTGTGAGCAGTGGAGGTTGACATATCTCACCATCTATTTCATCCTGAGATACCTCCCACTCTTCTCCTAACACTTCAGCCATGTTTGCTTGACTTCTTGGCTTATAGCCCGGGGATACCCGTGCTTTCAATAGCACCTCTGTTCTACATGCCCAATCATGTCACAATGGGTGCAGACTGGCCTCTTCGCGCCATCAGGAAAGAATCTTCTGCTACCTCTTCTATAACCATTGTTTCCACACATTTGACTGAACATTCACACCAGCATTAGCAACCATCCCAGTACTATCAAGTTGTGATGCCAACAGTGTAGTTGGACTGCTATTAAAACTATTTTGATTGCATAAACCATTCATTGCATAAACCATTCAGCTTTCTTTCATATTTTTGTACTATTGCAGACGCAACATCAATCTTAGGCATAGGAGACATCACAAAGATTTGTGACTTAACAGGATCAAATTCCTCATTTAGGCCTTTCAAGAATCTTATCACATACTCATTTTCAATAAAATCCTGCATTTTTTCTCCCATCACACCTACATCCATGACACACACACCTTGGAATAGGCCTTAATATCATCATTTCTTCCCACATCACTTTAACTTTGGTAAAATAATCATTCACAGAATCACCTTCCTGTTTAACTGTATAAAAATTCTCAAGGAGATCCGAAAGTCTAAAGGCATCTCCACTACCATACATTCTTTTTAAATCATTCCAAACTTCAAATGCGCTATCATACCACATGACACTCTGTGCAATAGAAGGCATTACACTATTCATTGCAGGAATGGACTATAGAGTTTACCTGTATCCATGCCTGATATTGTGGATCATTCGCCATCGGTTGTTAAATGGATTCATCAATGAATCCAATCTTATTCTTCACTACCAATGCCATTTGAAATATTCTACTCCATGAGTGATAATTGTGAGGATTCAACTGAGGTTGTGCAAGTATAAAACAAATTATTGGTAGGGTTTTTGGTTGTATGTGAACCAGTCAGTAGCTCTTTGACTGTTGGAAGTGGAAGTCATAGCTATTCACTTGCAATATCAAATTTCTTGACCAAACAACAAAAAAATTCAAGGATTCAAAGAACAAATCTCGCACACTCTATGATCTACGGCGATCGAAGAAGTGCACCAAATCAAGAAAGCAAAATATCACACGGTGATCAATACAAACGATCTGATACCATGTCAAATTGATCACAACAATGATGAGAAAAAAACAAAAATATCTAGATGGGGTGAAACGAAGAGCATAAGGAGCAAAACTAGATTGAATTCCTGAAGCTTTGAATGGAATAAATGTATGCACCATCGAAGACTTTATACAATTGGGGAAGAAGGAAAAACTATGCAAAAATGACCATACTACCCTAACTTATTCTCATCTAACATTTTACATAAAAGGGTATAATAGTCTTTTCACTCATTTAAAATATCTACCGCCAACAACATCCTTCTTCTTCTTCCTCTGATCACTTTCTCTTGCTGCAGCCTCTCTGCGTGCACCAACCTCGGCATCCACGTGACACACATATCGAAATGGATCTTGCTAACTGCCAAACCCAACTCATGATCTTTGCTGCTCACCTCTTAGACTGATCCAACGAACAACATTGCACTAACGCCACCTTCTCCTGAACTGTGCCATCTTCTTCCTCCTGCAATTCATCATTTTCTGTAACATATTAATCTGGTTTTACTTTCATTCTTTTGATTAATTTGTATCGAATCTCATGAAGATGTCAACCATGTTCGTCGCTTAGTGATGCTGTAAAAAGAAAGAAAAAATTTATGGAGGAAATTTTCCTACTCATATTGATGCCTCACACAACACGACAGACACAAAGGAAATAGACAAAAGCATACCAAAACCATTGGCCAGTAGTTACAAGATTAACATAAAATCTTTGATATACTTGACTCATACTCTATACTGTCACAGTATTAATGATTCGATGAATCTAGAAAATGCTTAAAAAATAATACAAAAGAATGATATACACTTAAGAAATGCCAAAGTCTTGAAAAATCACAATAGTGGCGTCAATCTCTACACACATCTTTAAAGCAGAGATCAATATATACGTTGATCTCTACATGGATCGATTGTGTACACCAATCTCTAAAAATAGACATCTATTGTTTTACGCAGGGTTTGTTCAA
>AP025058.1:17995855-18042136 GCA_036186865.1 Eustoma russellianum | reverse complement strand
TTTGTCGTTAAGATATACTGGGTATGATTGTTGTTGTTGTATGTAATTATAAGAAAAATATTGAACAAAAAATCATTTCCCATCTATATCTTCTTGTCTGGTGTTAATCGTCCTCAATGCATTTGTGGTAGGGCTCTCTAGTGATTGAATATTTCAAAATTGTTTAAGTTCGATTCGTATTTGATTTGCGTTCGTTCGTCGTTAAACAAGTCGAGTTCGAGCCTAATTCAATATTAGTTAACTAAATCAATGAATTTGAGCCAGTTGGTGAATACTCGTATTCGGCTCGTTTAAAAGGGTAAATAAATACAAACCCTAACTTATCTCCCCTCTTTCCTGATCTCTCTCACGGCCTCCCGCTGCTCTGGCTCCGCATCTTGCCTTTTTTTCTGGAACATTACCTTCCCCAGCCCCCAGCCGCTCCCTCTCCCCAGTCCCGCAGCCGTTCGCCCGCTCCCCCAGTCCCCTTTCTCCTTCCCTTCGCTGGAGGTCAGAGACACCACCAGGTACTCAGAGAGTCAGAGACACCTGTAAAGCTGCAGAGAAGTGAACACAACCAGGTATTTTTTATTTTTAATGCCGTTGTATCTATCTCCATTGATGCTTAGTAGTATCTGGTTCTTTACCCAGTATTCTGTACCAGAGACCATTGTATCATAGATGGTAGAAGTCGAATTGAGTTGTGAATCATATGTATAAATAGGCCTCTGTTACTTTTACTTGAACCATATCTTGTCCTGGGCATGGGAGATTGCGAATCTACGGATCCCTCGCATAGGTCAGATAAGAATGTTGCACAGGCAGTACAATTTCTTCAAAAATACTGATGGCCTCTTCATTTTACTCAGTCACATTTGTTATCTCAATTTATTTTTCCTTTCACAGTAAACCCTTCTTATACGTTAGTTATATGTAATAAAACATATAATTTGAGTGCTAATCTTTGCCGCCTTCACCTAATTTTTTTATATCCTCTTTGCGTCATTGTGTGTCTAATTGTTTCACAGGCAGTACAATTTCTTCAAAGGCTTATGTGTAGTTTAGGCCTTCCTAATAGGTTCCTTTTAGAATAGTCAAGAAGAAATCATGTGGAACAATATTTGTCACGTGTCTGCCACATACTTAAGAGGAGTATACAGTCAGATTTGCAAAACTATTACTGTTTGATTATTGCTACTAGCTGCTTTTGCTTTTATCCGTTTGGGTGCCTGGTTTGAAATTCTACTGAATGGAGAAGATACAATTCCTTTAATAAGCAACGTTAATATAGACTCCTCCAGACTAGCTGGGCTCATGTTTTGTGAACCTCAAACTCCTACTTCTACATATATAGCTTCATTAATCTCTTCAGTTCTATATGTACTGATCTTTGACCTAGCATAACTAATTCCCACCAGATTTTTAACATTCTAAAATGAGTTAGAAAACTAAGGTGGCGTTTGGTTCCTGGGTATCAGAATCACAATTGGAATGGTTATGACAGGGTATGAGTTTGGAGTATATGGGTTTGGACGTAAAAGTGATAGTTGTTTGATATTAAAGTGGGAATGGATATGATAGATATTGGTTGTGTTTGGAACGTATCGGAATTGAAATGGTTATTGAAGGTGGGCGACCGGAAATTGGCCGGAAAAATTTGACCGACCAGACTAGTGACCGTGGCGACAACGGTGGCCGGTGGCATTGACCGGCCATACCCCTATTTCCCATATTGATAGACATGATAGACAAGGTGACTAGTATATCAAAAAACGATATTCATTACCAAATACTTAGATATCAATCCGAAAAACATTTACAAAAAAAAATCCAAAACACATACCACTCATTTTCCCCAAACAAATAACTTTTATGGGTTTGGATACCCTTAATGAGAAACCCCAACCAAGCACCCTCTAAATATTGTTTTTCCACACATAAATATACCAAGTACAAAAGCAGTTTCCAAGTCTCTGTTGCAACTTCCAGATGATCAAATTTCCATTCCACCATGTTACCACTACAAAAAGAGCAATAACAAATTCTGAAACTGTGTAGATTTTAGGTTCTTTCTACACTATTACAAATATCTTTCAGCAATGCCAACATCAATATACAGCTGTGCACTCTTAAACTAATTAATAGAAAAGTCCCCTTTGATGCCATACATCAAGTTCCCATTTTTCTCTTTCAACAAAATATGCATGCCACTACAATTCTATATCCTGAACCCAAATTTGCACGGCCATTGAGTTACAAACTTGATGTATAATGGTACAATTACAACTTGTTGGTAAATGAAAAGACATTTTTTGATATCAGACATACAGTGCAATACGATGACATAATTACTTAAATATGGTCGTATAAGTGTAACCGTAGTACATCGAGACCCGGTGTGCTAAAAAACAATACAACATTACCCATTGCCTTAGAGGCTCCCGCCTATGGCGGGGTATGGGAGGTCAGATGTACGCAACCATACCCATGTGTTAAAAATGCACAGAGTTTGTTTCATGATGAACCATAATGATGCGTCAAGCTATGTCGATTAACTATTGTTAAAACAACAATAGTTAATCGAATAACGAGGCATTTTGGCCCAAAAAAGGGCCAGCGTCCTTCCAAGCTGAAAATCATAACCATGTAAACATGAAAATGTAAATGGGCTTTTATCTTAATGGATACCCTCAGTCTGGGCTATATTACTATATATATGCCCATAACCTAGTAGCAAGAGGCTCTAGGGCATTGAAGGCTGCAGCGGACTCCATTAGCTATTAATTTCTTTCAGCCGCATTAAGATTTCTTCACTTTGCCTTTGTTATGGCTACTTCATTGGCCCTTTAATTTTTATCTTGTTATGTAAACTCGTTGTTTATAGGTAATAGCTCGAGACGGTACTTCTTTTATTCTTTTCCTCACAACTTAGTCGGAGAATTTCATATGTGACGTTGTATGGATGTTTTAGCTGGACAAATTTGAAATACTTAGGTTTCTGATGTTTTGAAACTGACTTCTAGTTTTGGACGCGTGTTTCCTTCGGTGAAATTGTGCTTTCAATATTTATTTGGTGGTGATAGACTTATGGAATTGAATGCTGGTTGCTTTTGCACCGTATTTTGTATTATTTGAGTCCGTTTCTCGTCGAACGATTGGTTGGAGGGCATTTTCTTTTGCGAGGGTTTTAATTTTAAGCCCTATCCGTGTTTATTTTTCCTTTAGTGGTTAGTATTGTGGTCAGTTGCTTAACTACTATGGCTCTTCGTTGGGGGGGATTTTCCTCTTTGCTTTTCTTGATGTGTTGGCTTTGAAGTACAAAAATATAGTGTTTGTTTGAGCAACAGTTGGACAAGGAAGTGGATATTTAAGACTTTGAAAAGTTACTTGTGATTAGCATATAAATCACCATTACAAATTCATTCTCAGACTTGATATGGAGGAGGTTCCATTGTCGGATGATTTCTTGAACGATATTAAACCAAGCCATAATATGCAAGTCATGACTTGATAAGAATAATCCTCTTCAACTTACTGAACTTTAGTTCGAATGAGTATTCCAGACCTCTATTTTGCTAAATAGAGGATCAATTTAGCGGAAGAGCCATAACATTTTGCTATGAATTAGTATAAGCTCTGAACTATATTAAGAAACACATATATGCTTGACCTGATTCATGGAGTAAATATTTTTCCTATGCGAGGGCTGAAAGTTGAAGATGGAGGCAGCACCTAAATCATTATTTCTATATGCGTTTATGTTTAGTTGCAGTAGATGGTTCTTTTGCGCAGGTTTGTAAAGTGCAATTGCGCTTTCAATGTCTTCTATCTTGCAGATTAGATGACATTGGATATGTGACTTATGGTTTATTAACAAATAATGTAGGGGTATACGGGGAAAATTTACTTGCTGGAAGCAAAAGCATGTCTTTTGCCTTTTTATGGCCAAATTCATGTTGATTGCTTTATATTAGTTTTATCATACTGATTATCTCTGTAATTTAATTAAATTGATTCTGGCCAATTAATTTTAAACAGAGCAAGCATTGACTTAAGATCTCTATGATTCCTTACCCTGTTGAGATCATGAGGGGATAATTTCAGGAACTTTACTTTTTGGTTGTTTAAAGCAAGGCAGAGAAGCAGACGTTCATCTGTTTCTATACTCATTTTGTAGAAAAGTATAGATCCTTTTGCTGCAAATTGTGGATTGGCATTTTCTCTTTGTCAAGGACATAGGTTTTGAAACTTGACGTCCTCATAAATACTGTTTCAGTTTCTACGCCAATCTAGTGACATGTTTCAACAAGTAGAAATTGAGGACATGTTAACATAAGTACTTTGGACAACGAAAATTAGGAATGTTGCATGGGGTTTTGGGGGTAGTAGATAATTCAAGTTTCTGGTCCAGGAGCACAAGCCATTTATCTTGAAATTGCAGCATTGAGATGATACTTTAAAGTACTTGACGTATTTGTTTTGAGTATTTCACTTGACTTTGTGCTGGATAGATGTAGGTGCAAATGAATTTTAACAAAATTTATAGGTTGTTATCATGCCAGTATTTGGTGGTAGCCTTGACTGAAATAAGATGGACTAATGAGGTACTTTTTAAGAATTTGTAGAGCATGTTTGCTTTCGGTTAAAGACACATGGAGATGGAGATGTGAACTCAGCTTGAGTCTCTCTCTAGAGATTCGGTCTATCTTCTCTCTATCCTTCCCCACTTTCAACGGTTAAAAAACATCCATATCATCTCTATTCTCTCTCCTCCTTCTCCTCCACCTTCCCACTTTCAACGATTAAAAAATCCACAATATCTATATTCTCTCTCCTTCTCCCCTGCTGCTATCGTCTTTTTCTCCGCCCTCTAACATACAAATCCTCCCACTTTAAACCTCCAAACCTCAGTAACCTTCTTCGAATAAGACTGAACTTTTTTTTTGCTCTCTTCTCCGGCCACCGAGGCCTTTTCGGCCGCCGTGTTTTGCGGTCGGAGTATATTTTTCTTCATTCTTCGTGGAAAAGGCAAGTATTAGCAATTTAACTGGATTTTCAACATGCAAGCTATAGTAAGAGGTAAAACGGCTTGGGCATCCTTGCTCAAGCTGGATTTCTGCCCTAAACCTATATTGAGCTCTCTATAGAAGATGTAAACAAAGGCATTCACTCCTTCGCCATTAATCCACATAAAGTGGCTGAAGAGATGCATAAATGAACATTCTCCATTGTTGGTCAGGTCACGAGGAACAACATATCTTTCTTTAACATGAATTTTCCAGAACAAATTGTAACTCAAACGGTATTCTCGAAGTTCAAAGAGTAGAAGATGATCTCTCCATCTTTAGATTCCAATCAAAAGATTCCAATCAAAGCATCCTAGATATATCTCTGATGTCTTTTGGAAATAGAGTGCTATTCTTGTAGCATTGGGTTCCCAATAAGCTTATCCAGCGCCTCAAACTAGATGCTGCTTCTGTGTGGGTTAAATTTTCCAATCTTCGACTAAATTGTTTTAATGCACATGTCCTTGGAGGATTAGGAACTATCGTTGGTAAGCAAATTTTTATGGACAAGCTTACCACCACTCAAGCGAGAGTGGCTTTTGCACGGATATGTATTAAGATAAAAGTTGGAGATCCTACGCCAAATACTATCCACTATAGATGAATATGGTCAAGACTGCTCACAAGAGGTGATTTACGAATTGATGCTTACACAATACCTCAAGTGCAAGCCTTTCAGACACTCTTGTGATGACAAGCCTCAACAAGTAGTGCATGCTAATTAAGGTTCCTCTATATATTAGGCAATAGGGCAGAGGAGCCAGTAGGAAAAGACCTAGGGCTCCAGATCAGCTAGATGATTAAGCTAACTTGTTGGAATGTGAGAGGACTTAACTCCTCACTTAGTCAACAAGAAGTCAGGAATTTTATTAGAGATAAAACGTAAGAGTTTTGGGAGTATTAATAGGAGTGTTCTTGGGAATTGAGAGGCACTGAACAACCATCTCTTTAGCTTTTTCCAGAATATGATTGGTCTGAAATCCAAGCCTATTTGAATGAGAGTTGTTACATTGCAATTAGCAATTCATCACTTGTAAAATGAAGCTTCATTCCTTTGAGAAAAGTTTTTATTCTTACTGTGGTGTATGGTTATAATGAGAAGCAATATGAGGGACTTATAACAGGAATTTAAATATCAGAACCAACTTTACATTTACCAAGCTTGGCTTATCATAGGGGACTTCAATATTATTATGGATGGATAGGCTAAAACAAGAAGGAAAAGGGTAGATATGAATGCCATTAAAGAATTTGCTGACTGGATCAAAGACATTGATATGGTCACTATCGCATTCAGAGAGTTTGAATACACTTGGTCTAATAACAGAGATGTTGATAAGAGGGTGTATACCAAAACTGACCATATGTTCTGTAATGATCACTGGAAAACGTAATGCCCCATTTACAACTAGATTATGAAGCTTCCATTTTCTCTGACTATTCTCCTAGGATCTTCACTATCCAAAGTAACCTGAAGTTTGGTCTCAAGTCCTTTAAGTTTATGAAGGGCTGGTCAAAGCACCCTAATTTCAAAAGCATTTTGAAGGACAGTTAAGAGGAGGTTCAAAATGGTAGTCAAAAAACTTAAGAGACTTAAGGACTCTTTGAGGAATCTGACCAAGGAAAAGTTTAGGAATATCTCTGTGAGAGTGGTTATTGCAATAACCAAACTAAAAACTGCCCAAGTTGACCTTTTCAACGACCCAACCAATACCATATTGTATGATAGTGTTAAAAATGCTAGGGAAACCTATATAAACTTCTTATCCTTTGAAGAACCTTTCTTCAAGGAAAAGTCAATGATAAAATGGATGAGAGAAGGCGATAAAAGCACAAAGAAATATAGTCCTTGCTAGGTGAGGAGATCATGGAGGCTATTGAGTTCTTTTCAACAAGAACTTTATATACTATCCCCTCTGCCATCTTTTTAATTCCTAAGGTAGATAACACAAATAATATAAGACAGTTTAGGCATATATCTTGTTGCAATGTCATCTATAAAGTCATCTCTAAGGTCATAGATAATAGGCTTAAGCCTTTGATCCCCACTCTAATTGATACAAATCAGTCACTGAAAGGTAGAACAATTCAAAATAATATCTTAATAGATGACTGGTTAAAAACTATAAGAGGAATGAAGGTCCAAAAAGGTGTACAATCAAATTAGATATTATGAAATCATTTGACGTTGTAAGTTGGTCATACTTATGGATGATCTTAGAAGCCATGAACTTACCACATAAGTACATTATGAAAATCCCAGCAAAACCCAACTGTTGAAAAGCAAAATCCAACCTACAATTTCAAATTCCATCTAAGTGTAAGAACTTGAACCTATTGTCTCTGGTTTTTGCTGACGATTTATTCATCCTTGCAAAAGCTGACAGTCATTCCATTATGAAAATGAAATAGGCCTGGCAGAATTTTAAGTCCTTTCAGGCCTTCAGCCTAATTTGCAGAAATGTGAGATATACACCTTAGGCATTAGCTCTAATGAAAGAGCTGACCTTGATAGTATTCTAGGTATACTCCTGGGTGGTCTTCCCCTCAGATACCTGGGTGTTCCTTTGGTATTGGGTAAACTCTCTTACTCTAACCGTGGGACACTCTTTTATAAGCTAGCAAACAAGATGCAAAGCTAGACAACTAAAAGATTTCATATGGTGTAAGCTTCAGTTGATTCAGTCAACGCTGATGACTGTCTATAGGTATTGAACAGCCTTCTATTTACTTCCCAAGAAAATTATCAAAGAGGTAGAGAAAATCCTTAAGTTCTTCATGTGCGCGGGCCTAGAAAGGCAAAGATGAAGTGGTCAACTATTTGTTTGCCAAAGGAGAAGAGTGGTCATGGTATTCATGACTTGGGGTTAGTTAATAATGCCTACGTCATGAAAAGTATTTGGAATGTTTGTGAGCATAAAGTGTTGAGTGTGAAACCATGACCCACTCTTTGGGTTGGACAAAAGAGGTAGATAAAGTGGTAGAAAAACAAGGATCCATGATTTAAGGCAATAGCTAGAAACCCATGTTTTATGGAGCCATGAATTAAGGCAATAGTTAGAAAGCCATGTTTTGTGCTTACACAAGATAAGAGATTGTTACAAAATAAATGGGTCTTCAGGGTCAAGGAAGAACACGATGGGTCTAAACGGTACAAAGCTCGTTTAGTTGTCAAAGGATCTCAACAGAAAAAAGGGGTTGATTATGATGAAATCTTCTCTCCAATGGTGAAGATGACCACTATCAGGTTGGTTCTTAGTATTGTAGCAGCAGAGCACTTGCATCTAGAGCAGCTAGATGTCAAGGCAGCATTTCTACATGGTGGTCTAGATGAAGATATTTACATGGTACAACCTGAAGGGTTTCAGGTTGTGTCTGCAAGTTGAAAAAGAGTTTATATGGTCTCAAACAGGCGCCTAAACAGTGGTACCTGAAGTTTGATAACTTCATGGAGAGGTCGGGGTTTAAAAGATGCCAGATGGATCATTGTTGCTATCTAATTCAACAGCTCATATATCATCTTATTGCTATATGTCGGTGATATGTTGATTGCAGGATCTGATATGCCAGAAATCAGCAAGTTGAAGAAACAAATGTCCCAGGAATTTGAAATGAAATACTTGGGTCCAACCAGATACATGCTTGGAATGAGCATCACTAGAAACAAGAAGGATGGTCCTTTAACACTATCCCAGGAGAAATACATAGGGAAGGTGTTAGAGAGATTCAAGATGAATAATGAGAAAACCAAGCCGAGGAACACTCCGTTGGGAAGCCACTTAAATGTCACCAAAGATCAGTCTCCCAAATCTGAAGAAGAAAGAAGAGAGATGACCAAATTCCATATGCAACAGCTGTTGGGAGCCTCATGTATGCCATGGTATGCACTCGACCAGATATTGCCCATGCCATAGGTGTTGTCAGTCGGTTCATGTCAGATCCGGGCAGAGAACATTGGGAAGGGGTTAAATGGATACTTAGATATCTGAAAGGTACTCAGAAAATGGGGTTATGTTTCAGAGGAAAAGATGCTATACTCAAGGGTTATACAGATGCTGATATGGGTGGTTGTAGAGGAACGTTTAAAAGCACTACAGGGTATGTCTTTACAATAGGAGATACAGCAGTAAGATGGATGTCCAGACTTCAGAAAAGTGTGGCATTGTCTAAGACAGAGACCGAGTACATGTCGGTTGCAGAGGCCAGTAAAGAACTAGTTTGGTTAAAAACTTTTCTTGAAGAGTTGGAAAAACAAGAGGCTGATTACTCATTGTATTGTGACAATGAGAGTGCGGTTAAACTAGCGAAAAGTCCAGTCTATCATGGGAAGACTAAGCACATCGGGATGAGGTATCACTTCGTGAGGGGATTGATTAGTGAAAGAACAATCAGCTTGAAGAACATCTCAGGTGCTAAGAATCCAGCAGATATGTTCACCAAGTCTGTAGTGCTGGATAAGCTGAAGTTGTGCATAGCTTCCGCTGGCCTGCAGGTTAACTGAAGAGAAGGCCAGGGTAACTAGGAAGGAGTTAAAATTAAAAGTTCTTACAGAAATACAGATGTACAGTTGAAGCACATGTGAAGATTGTTCAGTGGCTTCAAGTGGGAGATTGTTGAGTGTGAAGCCATGGCCCACTCTTTGGTTTGGTCAAAAGAGGTAGACAAAGTGGTAGAAAAACAAGGATCCATGATTCAAGGCAATAGCTAGAAACCCATGTTTTATGGAGCCATGAATTAAGGCAATAGCTAGAAAGCCATGTTTTGTGGGATTTTTTCGTTACTACTAGCCTTTATCAATCTCTATATAAAGAGATGATCTTGTATTTGTAAGACACACCATTCAAAACACCAAGAATAATACACTCCTAGTTACCCCGTGGATGTAGGTTAGATCCCAGACCGAACCACGTTAAATCTCTTGTGTTATATTTCATTTTTAGTTCTTGTTAAATATTGTGTGTGTTTTTGACTGAGCTTCAAATCCTAACATAAAGATGGACTATGGGTTAAATGAATGTATACTGTGATATTAAAAGGCAAATCCAATTGGGAGACAAAACCAAAGCCTTCTGATTCTTGGATGTAGAAAAGAATGTTTTGGGTGAGAGATAAATATGTCCACAATGTTGGTGAAGAAATTGGAAATGGACGTACTACATTCTTTTGGTATAATACTTGGCACCCTGGGGTTGTCTATACTCAAATCACCTTGAACTTAGGAGAAAACTTAGTATAAGTTATGATGCTAATTTGTCAATTGTCCTAGATAGCTACCCTTTGAGGATACCATATGGTAGAGGGTGAGATTCACAAGTTTTGTAGTTCAGTTTAGCTTGTAATGCCATAAACTTGGACAAGGAGAGGACGTTGGACTTGGAAACATAGCCTCACCGTTTCAGTAAAACAGGCCACTTTGGCTTGCTTCCTTCTTTACCTTCTGTTAATTGGGTGAGAGTTGTCTTGTGTAATCATTTTATTCCTTAATATGCTATTATCGTATGGCTTGTTTGTTGTATTAGAGTGAATACACTAGACAAGGTCCTTGATTGGGGGCCGATACAAACTAACTCTCATCTTATGTGTAACAGATTCAAGAATGACTATGAACATCTCTTTTTCATCGCCGTTACTTTACTAAGGTTTGAGATGCAGTGCTGAAACAATTGAAATGTCATGTTGGGTCCTTTTGTTGGCAATACACTATAAATTGGCTCAATTAAACAACTCTTGGGGTTCCAAATTCCAGAAGGACGTAAACTTTGGGTTTTCCACGGCAGTTTACCACATATATAGAGAGGAATTATAGGCTATATCAACATGCATCAAAGAATCATGCTAGAGTCATTAAGGATATCCTTCACATGATCTGCTATTCTGTGGAGTCCTGGAGGAAATACAAGCGTTTCAAGTTTAACTGGGACTTAGCTATCAGTTTGGGAGTATCTTTGAGAGTTATATTAAGACATGGTAATGCTAGCTAACTCAGGCTTCTCTACAGTCTTCGTCGTAATTGGTTCATCACTCTGCTCTTCCCTCTACTCACAGTTCTTAGTGGTTTATTCTGGTTGCTAGAGTCTTCCGCTTAAGGCAGAGCACTATATCTACACCTTGGTCCTTATCATTCACTGTTTCCAATAGAAAAGTGGTGCTTTCTACACCAGCTTTCAGTCCCTTACTCTCTATTTATTCTCTAGGTTGTTGGTGTACATGGTGTTGGAGGGGTGGAGAGTGGAGACATCTGGCATCATATTTGAAGGCTCCATGGAGCTCTCTCAATGTGGTGCCTTTGTCTCCATTTCTGTCTTATTCCCATCCCTTATGTTTCTTCTCGGATTTATCTCATCTATTCTACCAAGCTTCTATGGCTCTTTTGTCAGCCTCTGATCTTGTATTGTTTTGGGGCTACATGGTTGGAGATGGGAGATTTTGGCATGTATGAAGGCTCTACAGAGTTTGTACTGTCTGATGCTATTACTTTCTATGTTCATGTTATTCAGTTTTTATATTCAATCTTAGATTATATCCAACCATTTGTACGGATGATATTAGACTAAAGTTACTCTTGTAAGCCACCTATTTTGAACAAGTTAATCTTTTTTTTGTTTTTGAACAAGTTAATCTTATTGTTAGCCTTTTTGGCTTTTTTGTATAGATTGGCAGCATTAAGATTATAATTCAGCTTGTTTGGCATATGTTGCTTTTACTAGACAACATTTTGTAAAAGATGGTTTTAGACGTGCGATAGTTCTTTGTAAGCCTCCTTTAGTTGTAAGAGTTTAGCTCTTTGATGCCTCTTATAAGCATCACGTTTTGTAATTTCGTTTTGTAATTTTGTTTTCTGGGCTTTATATGAAAGTTTAAGTTACAAAAAATGTGCTTCAGTTTGTGAGACTGTATTACTATTGTCTTTGCAAATTCGTAATGGATGATGTGTCTGAATTAGTGATTTATGTACATTACTAGGACTCTGTAAACTCTAAAAAATCTGTTTCTCTGTCTTGAGTTATATAACCTTCATCCCTGAAATGTTTCCGAGTCGTATAATGTGTTATTGGTTGACCTATTTGTATTCATTGTTAATTTTGTTTCTATTGTATGCAGATATGGTTATCCCTCCACCAGTCAAGGCAAACTTAGTCACGAATTTTCTCAAACCGTATGTTCTAAAGATGTACTTCACGAACAAATACGTAACTGCTCAAGTAATTCACGTCCCAACAGCAACTGTAGCCTCTTTTGCAAGCACCCAAGAGAAGGCTCTAAGGTTGAGCATCCAAAAAACAAAAGAAAGCACACGAGACGTGGCTGCTGCTGCTAAAATCGGCAAGATACTTGGAGAGCGCCTGCTTCAAAAGGATATCCCTGCTGTTTCTGTTTTCTTGAAGACGCAACAGAGGTATCATGGGAAGGTGAAAGCAGTTATTGACACATCTGTGAAGTACAAAAATATAGTTGTCTTTGGATAGGTTTGTAAAGTGCAATTGCAATTTCAATGTCTTCTATCTTGCAGATGATGGCCACAACATTAGATGCATACTGTGAATAAAACTTCTGCTGCATTACATGACATTGAATATGTGACTTATGGTATATTAACAAATAATAATGTAGTGGCATATGGAGAAAATTTACTTACTGGAAGCAAAAGCATGCCTTTTGCCTTTTTATGGCCAAAGTCATGTTGAATGCTTTATATTGGTCCTTATCGTACTGATTATCTCTGTAATTGAATTCAATTGATTCTGACCAATAAATTTTAAACAGAGCAAGCATTGACGTAAGATCTCTATGATTCTTTCTACTGTTGAGATCATGAGGGGATAATTTCTGGAACCTTACTTTTTGGCTGTTTAAAGCAAGGCAGACAAGCAGATATTCATCTGTTTCTATACTCATTTTTGTAGAAAAGTATAGATCCTTTTGCTGCAAATTGTATATTGACATTTTCTCTTTCTCAATGACATAGGGTTTGAAACTTGACGTCCTCATAAATACTATTTCAGTTTCTATGCCAATCTAGTGACATGTTTCAAGGAGTAGAAGTTGAGGGCATGTTAACATAAGTACTTACGACAGTGAGAATTAGGCATGAATGTTGCATGGGGTTTTGGGAGTAGTCGATACTTCAAATTTCTGATCCACGAGCCATTTATCTTGAAATTGCAGCTTTTGAGATGATACTTTAAAGTACTTGTACGTCTTTGTTTTGAGTATTTCACTCGACTTTGTGCTGAATCTGGATGCAAATGAATTTTAACAAAATTTCCAGGTTGTTATCATACCAGTATTTGGTGGTAGCTGTGATTGAAATAAGGTGGACTAATGAGGTACTTTTTAAGAATTTGAAGAGCATGTTTGCTTCGGTTAAAGACACATGCAGATGTGAACTCAGCTGGAGTCTCTCTAGCAATTTCGCTCTATCTTCTCTCTACCCCTCCCCACTTTCAACGGTTAAAACATCCACAACGTCTATATTTTTTCTTCCTCCTTCTCCTACATCGTTAACGTTTTTTCTCCGCTCTTCTCTGCCCCTAACACTCAAATCCTCCCACTTTAAACCTCCGAACTTCACTAACTTTCTTTGAATAAGACTGAAACTCTACTTTCGCTCTCTTCTCCGGCCACCCAGGCTAATCCGCCCACCGTGTTTTGCAGTTGGAGTGTATTTTCTTCTTCATTCTTCATGGAAAATGGCTAGATCTTGACGATCTAGCTGGATCTTCAACATGCAAGCTATAGTAAGGGCCAAAACAGCTTAGGCATTCTTGCTCAAGCGGCTTTCACCCCTCAATCTATATTGACGCTCTCTACAGAAGATGTAAACAAAGGCATTTGCTCCTTCGCCATTAATCCACGTAAAGTAGCTGAAGATAAGCAGAAATAAACCTTCTTCATTATTGGTCAGGTTATAGGGAATGACACATCTTTCTTTATGTTAAAGAGTTGTGGCCTTGGTTTCCCAATAAGCCTTTGCTGCGCCTCAAACTAGATGATGCTCCTGTGGGGTTAAATTTCCGGAACTTCGACTAAACTATTTAATGCACGTGTCCTTTGAGGATTAGGAACTATTATTGATAAGCAAATGTTTATAGACAAGCTTACCACCACTTAAGCTAGAGTGGCTTTTGCACAGATATGTATTAGATAAAAGCTGGAGACCCTATGCCATATATTATCCACTATATAGATGAATATGGTCAAGAATGCATATAAGAGGTGATTTACAAATGGATGCTTACACAGTATCTCAAGTTCAAGTCTTTTCGGCACTCTTGTGATGACAAACCTCAACAAGGAGTGCATGCAAATGCGAAGGTTGCTCCTAACAATAAGCACCCTAACTATGACAATAATAGCACATGCAGAGGATTCATGTGAAGGATCTTGAGATAGGACACTCCAATGATAAGAAGAGGGAGGGAACCTAAAATCTGATTCTTGAACCTTAGAAGGAAAAACATCGGAAATCTTACTCTGAATCTGATACTAAAAAGAGTAAGGAGGACTTGCCACAGATTCCCAACCGCCGCTACCGCTGCCTAAAGAGATTACAAATTGGAGGTGCATCACTGCTTCTCCAAGGAGCAAAAGCAAAAGTCACACAAAAGTCAGCAACAAGATAAGTATAAAAAAGGAAAAACCACTCAGGTGGTTTCTCTCCAAAATTGTTTCAAATACTAATCAATTCAATGCTTTTGCAAGTAATGAAGCTGATCCAGTGGAGGACTCAGACAACCAAAGTAATATGAAGGAAAATCAAGTTTAGGAGGCAGGGAATGCAAGTCTCATTAAAGAGAAATCTATCCATTCTTCCTCTATTCTCATGATGTTGGGGTTGAATCTGAGATAGTGAAAGAGAAAGACCATAACTACAAATTAGAAGCTGAATCCATAGATCGTTATGCCCCCTAGGCCATATCTTAGAGAAAACTCATTCTAAAGTTAAAGTCAAGAAGAAAAGGAAGGGTGAGGACCAGTATCCATCTGATCTGCCTGCTCGTAAGACCAATATTGTAGGTGATTTATATACCACCTCTGACCAGGAAATAGTGGATCCCCTTCTCAAGGAGAAAAGTATCCATAAAACTAAAGAGGACAAGGTTCCTCCACAGATTAAGCAATATGGCAGAGGAGCCAGTAGGAAATGACCTAGGGGCTCCAAATCAGCTAGATGATTAAGCTACCTTATTGGAATATGAGAGGACTTAGCTCCTCACTTAGGCAACAAGAAGAGGAATTTTATTAGAGATAAAAACACATGCCTTATTGGTCTGGTTGAAATCAAAGTAAAACAAATGAAGTTTGGGAGTATTACTAGGAGTGTTCTTAGGAATTGGGAGGCAGTGAACAACCCTCTCTCTAGTTCTGTTTCCAATGAGTGGTCTGGAATCCAAGCTAATTTGAAGGGGAGTTGTTACATTGCAGTGAGCAATCCATCACTTGTAAAATGAAGCTTCTTTCCTTTTAGAAAAATTTTTATCTTACTGTGCTGTATGGTTAAAATGAGAGAAGCAATAGGAGGGACTTATAGAGAGAACTTAAATATTAAAACCAATTTTATACTAACCAGGTGTGGCTGATCATAGGAGACTACAACATTATTATGGATGGACAGGAGAAAAGAAGAAGGAAAAGGGTAGATAAGAATGCCATTAGGGAATTCACTGGTTGGATCAATGACATTGATATGGTAGTATCGCATCCAGAGGGTTTGAGTACACTTGGTCTAATGACAGAGATGCTGATAAGAGGTTGTATACCAAAATTGACCATATATTCTGTAATGAGCGCTGAAAAAACCTAATGCTCCACTTACAACTAGACGATGAAGCCTCCATTTCCTCTGACCATACTCCTGGGATTCTCACCATCCAAAGTAACCTGAAGTTTGGTCCTAAGCTCTTTAAGTTTATGAAGGACTGGTCAAAACACCCTAATTTCAAAAGCATTCCTAAGGACATTTAAGATGAGGTTCAAAATGGCACCCTTTAGTACGTTTAGTCAAAAGAACTTAAGATACTTAAGGATATGAGAGTGGATATTGCAAGAACCAAACTAGAAACTGCTCAAGCTGACCTTATCAAGGACCCAACCAATACCTACTGCAGGATATTGTTAAAAATGCTAGGAAAACCTACATAAACTTCTTATCTTTTGAAGAATCCATCTTCAAGGAAAAGTCAATGATAAATTGGATGGAAGAAGGAGAAAAAAGCACAAAGTTCTTCCACGAAATAGATAAAGCACGATGATGCGGTTACGGAAGAAGATTATAAGCAAGTCAACATACGACGATAAACTTCTTCAAGAACCTTTTCACTTATCCCTCCCCTTCTAGCATTCTTAATCAGGTTTGGACTGGTAATACGTTGATTGTTGAGCAGTCCCAAGCCTTTCACTGCCTATCTCTAGATCAGAATTCAACAAATCCTTTTTCTCTTTGAAATCAAGCAGTGCTCCTGGCCTTGATGGGTATGCATCGGTTCCCCCCCCCCAAAAAAAAAAGAAATATGGTCCTTGCTAGGTGAGACATGGAGGCTATTGAGTTCTTTTTCAACAAGAACTTTATATACTGCCTAATCAATGCCTATGCCATCTTTTTAATTCCTAAGGTGATAACCCAAACAACATAAGACAGTTTAGGCATATATTTGGTTGCAATGTCATCTATAAAGTCATCTCTAAGATATTAGCTAATAGGCTTAATCTTTTGATTCCCTATCTAATTGATGAGAATGAGTCAGCCTTTGTAAATGGTAGAAAAATTCAAAATAATATCCTTTTAATTGATGAACTGGTTAAAAACTATAAGATGAATGGAGATCTAAAAAGTTTTACAATCAATTAAAATATTATGAAAGCATTTGACACTGTGAGTTGGTCCTACTTCGGGATGATCTTAAAGGCCATGAACTTACCACATAAGTACATTAATTGGATTAAACTTTGTATCACTATTGATTCCTTTCTATTAACATGATTGGTGCCTTAAATGATAGTTTCAATGCACCTAGAGGCCTTAGGCGAGGGGATATTTTATCCTCAAGCCTATTCATCTTTGTTTGAAAGGCTTCACACAGCTGTTGAAAAGCAAAATCCAAACCTCCAACTTCAGTTTCCACCCCAAGTGTGAGAACTCGAACCTATCCTCTCTAGCTTTTGCAGATGATCTATTCATCCTTGAAAAAGTTGACACTCATCCCATTAGGATAATCAAAGAGGCCTTGCAGACTTTCAAACCCTTTTAGGCCTACAACTTAATTGCAGAAATATGAGATATACGCCTTGGGTATTAGCTTTCAGTAAATAGCTGACCTTGGTAGTATTCTAGGTATGTCTCTGGGTAGTCTTTCCCTCATATACCTGGGTGTCCCTTTGGTATTAGGTAAACTCTCTTACTCTGACTCTGGGACACTCTTGATAAGCTAGCAAAGAAGGTGCAAAATTGGACAACCAAAAATCTTTCATATGGTGCAAGCTTCAGGTGATTAACTTAGTGTTGATGGTTGTCTGTAGGTATTAGACAGCCTTCTATTTAGTTCTCAGGATAATTATCAGAGAGGTAGAGAAAGTCCTTAAGTCCTTCATGCGGGGGGCCTAGATTGGCAAAGTAAAGTGGTCAACTGTTTCTCTGCCAAAGGAGAAGGGTGGCCTTGGTATTCATGACTTGGGTTAGTTAATAATGCATATATCATGAAAAGTATTTGGAATGTTTGTGAGCATAAAGATGGACTATGGGTTAAATTGATGCACAGTGTGATATTAAAATGCAAATCCATTTTGGAGGCAAAGCCAAAGCCCTCTGATTCTTGGTTGTGGAAAAGAATGTTTTGGGTCAGAGATAAATATGTCCACAGTGTTGGTAAAGAATTTGAAAATGGAAATACTACATCCTTTTGGTATATTTCTTAACACCCTAGGGTAGTCTAAACTCAATTCACCCTTAGGAGAAAATTTAGTATAAGTTATTATGCTAAGGTGTCAATTGTCTTAGATAGCTACCCTTTGAGGATCCCGTATGGTAGAGGGTGGGATTCTCAAATTTTGTAGTTCAGCTTAGCCTGCAATGCCATAAACTCGGACAAAAAGAGGACCGCCAGATTTGAACCTAGCCTCGCCTTTTCAGCAAAATAGGCCACTTTGGCCTTGCTTCCTTCTTTACCATCTGTTTTGGGTGAGAGGTTTCTGGTCTAACCATTTTCTTCCATGATCTGCTATTATTGTATGGCTTGCTTGTTGAAAGAGAATGAATACACTAGGCAAGGTCCTTGATTGAGTGCTGATACAAACTAACTCTTGTCTCCTGTGTAACAGATTCAGGGACCATGACCCCCTCTTTTGTCATTGCCATTATTCTGCTAAGGTTTGAGATGTAGTTTTGAAACAATTAAAATATCTTGTTGGGTCCCTTTGTTGGCAACACACTATAAATTGGCTCAATTAAACAACTTTTGGGGTTCCAAATTCCATAAGGACGTAAAATTTGGGGTTTCTACAGCAGTCTACCACGTATGGAGAGAAAATAATAATAGGCTACATCAACATACGTCGAAGAATCATGGTATAGTCATTAAGGATATCCTTCACATCTGCTATTTTGTGGAGTTCTGGAGGAAATATAAGTGTTTCAAGTTTAATTGAGACTTGTCTATCAGTTTGGGGGTATCTTTGAAAGTTCTATCAAGACATGGTACAGCTGCTGACTCAAGCTTCTTTACAGTCTTTGTCGTAATTAGTTCATCCCTCTGCTATTCCCTCTGCTCACAGTTCTTGGTGGTTTATTCTGGTTGTAGGAGTCTTTTGCCTAAGGCAAAGCTCTGTATTTACACCTTGGCCCATTCAGTGTTGTTCTACTGCTTTTTATGTATAAGTGGTGCATTCTACACCATTTTGTCTGCTACTTACTTTCTAATTCTTCTCGTGGAGGTTATTGGTGTACATACCTGCGTTAGAGGGGTGGGGAAGGGAGACATCTGGCACCATATTTGAAGGCTCTATGGAGTCTTCTCAATATGGTGCGTTTGTCTCCATTTTTGTCTTATTCCCACCCATTATGTTTCTTCTCGGATTTCTCTCATCTATGCACTTTTACCAGGCCTCTATAACTCCTTTATGAGGCCCCAGTTTTGTATTGTTTTGGGCCTACGTGGCTGGAGATGGAAGATTTTAGCATCATATATGGAAGGCTTTGTGGAGTTTGTACCGTCTGATGCTATTACCTCCCATGTTCAGGTTCTTATTCAGTTTTTAGGTTCAATTTTAGATTATCGCCATCAAGCTGGAACTGTTTATATGGATGATCTGAAACTAAAGTTACGTTGTTGTAAGCCACCTAGGTTGAACAAGCTAATCTTACTGTTCGTCTTTTTGGCCTTTTTGTATAGGTTTGCAACAGTTAAGATTATAATTCAGCTTGCTTGGTTTATGCCGCTTATATTAGGCAACTTTTTATAAAGGATGGTTTTAGGCGTTGGATAGTTCTAAGCCTCTTTTAGTTGTAAGAGCTTAGCTCTTTGATGCCTCTTATAAGCATCACATTTTGTAATTTTGCCTTTCTATGCCTTATATGAAAATTTTATTCAAAAACAAATATGTGCTTCAGTTGATGACTGTATTACTATTGTCTTTATTTGTAGTCGTAATGCATGATGCGTCTGAGTTAGAGAATAGTGATACATTTACATTACTACGGGGCTCTGCAAACTATAAGAAATCTGTTTCTCTGTCTTGAGTTATATAACTTCCATCCCTGAAATGTTTCCGTGAGTCTTATAATGTGTTATTGGTTGACTTATTCGTGTTCATTGTTAATTTTGTTTCTGTTGTATGCAGATATGGTTATCCCTCCACCAGTCAAGGCAAACTTAGTTACGAATTTTCTCAAACCGTATGTTCTAAAGATGCACTTCACGAACAAATACGTAACTGCTCAAGTAATTCACGTCCCAACAGCTACTGTAGCCTCGTTTGCAAGCACCCAAGAGAAGGCTCTACGGTTGAGCATCCAAAAAGCAAAAGAGAGCACACGAGACGTTGCTGCTGCTGCGAAAATCGGCAAGATACTTGGAGAGCGCCTGATTCAAAAGGATATCCCTGTTTCTGTTTTCTTGAAGAGGCAACAGAGGTATCATGGCAAGGTGAAAGCAGTTATTGACTCGGTTAGGGAAGCCGGTGTCCAGCTGATTTAACTTGGGGTTTGAATGAGCTCTGATTTCAACTTGATCTTCCATGAGACTCGGCTGAAAATTGTTGTAAACAAAGTGGTCTAGAGGACTTTGTGGTCATGAATTTACAGCAAATGAGTCTTACAGTTTTTGGCTGGGTAATTGCAAAAAACAAAGTTTATCACTGATCATCGATAGATCGTAGCTTGTGTTATGATGTTCTTTCCACTTTTAGAGCTCAAATGTTGGAGAAGAAATGGCTAGGTTTTAGATAAGCATTTTGGAAGTGTTAGAACTTTTCGTACATCAATTTTTATTAACAGTAGAGTTAAGAACACACTCTTTGACTTTTGAAAATAATGAAACAAAGTAAAATTATTCAATTGGCTGTGTTTCTTGTATTATGAATTAGCAATTGATCGATGTAACTTGATGTAATTTTTTATCATGTGTTATATGAAAACAACCTGTGTGTTTTAAAACACGAATAAGGATAAGGACATCCTACTTTTTTTGTTTCGTCATAGATGGGAGTCTATAAGACAATAGAATCTCTGCGTTTTTTAACATATAAATGCGCCATAGATGAGACACTATAAAACAAGGGTAATGTTGGTGTTATGTTGTTGAAGTTTTCATACATGGGAGTCCTACTTAAGAGAGAATGTTCCATCAAATGTGCAATAGTTTAGCCTCGGATGGGATCTCCTCACCGCCGGTACCGTCACCGTTTCGCTACCGTCCGACACGTTGCCGCAAGGGAGGTCGTGAGGCTACATGGAGATGACTCTCACCCAGCCTCACCATCTCTACTGCCACGTATCGGACGGTGGCGAAGGGGGTGAGGGTACCGTAGGTGAAGAGATCCGGACTCGTTTAGCCTACGCTTAGTTGCCAAAAACTTCTTCAATGTTTGAAGCTTTCATCGATAACCTCCTAATGTTCAAAAACTTCTAAAAACCTAAATAGGACTACTGTGGCTAATAGACGAATTTCGTCTGGTGTGTAACTCACGCGCCATATTGCATCTGGTTATATAATTGTATAGGTATTGCATCTGGTTATCTAATGTTATCAAAATTTAATCTTGTTGGGACAAAATTACTTCTCCTTTTTAAGGAGAAGTCGATTTATCTTCTTGTGTTTGGCTGAGGGTCTAAGATTAAGACTCATTAAAGATGTTTGTTTGAGGAAATAGGGGATATAAGTTTCGGTTTGATATGTAAGTATTTGGTAATAGATATCATTTTTTGATATACTAATCTTATGTCTATTAATATGGGGGAATGAGAGGAGAATGAGGGGTATGGTCGATTAACGCTGGCCACGGTCCGCCGCTTACGACCGATCAATATTCCAGCCGATCAAATTTTTTCAGCTATTTTTCCGACCCTCACATTTAAATACTCATTTCAACTTCGACACGTTCTAAACACCATCGATGTCTATCATGGTCACTCCCACTTCAATGCCAAAAACTATCAATTCTAGGCACAGACCCATATACTACAAACTCATACATTGTCATACTCATTCTGATTCTGATTTCGATACACAAGTACAAACCAAACGGCACCTTAGCCTTCCTTCCTTAAGCATATTCACCGTCATCATCACCACCACTCCCTCCTGAAGCATTTTAGCCAAACCATTCTTCGGAAGTCATTTTCGTCTCCACCATTTCGTCTCCCCACCCATCCTAAAAACCCATTTCTGCGACTGCCAGCTCCCCCTTCCACTCTTCACACCTATAGATTCGTTGCATACCTCCTCCCACCTGCAAGATCACGTCCCTCCCTCCTCAAAATCATTGCCCCTCCCACCTTCCTCCTGTTATAAAATGGAAACAAGAACAACACAAAGAGAGAATGAGAGTAGGACGTAGAACTTGACTTGAGACGTGTATTACACACTTTCCGTAAGGAATATTTGTCCCCACTAGATGCTGCAGGATTGTGAGCAAACTTCATCCTAGGATACAACAGCCAACAATCTCTAATCCTCAGCAAATAGGATTGAGATTCAATGAACTTTCAAACAAGAGTAGAATTTAGTTGAGAGAAGAACTTTGGATTCAATAGTTTAGTATGGTTGCAAGATACATCTTCTAATGTGTTTTAATAGTCTATTTATAGGCTCTTAAAATCCAAAAAGACGTTGGTGGTCGTTGCATGACGATTGGGTATGTTCCTTGGTGCATAATTTGCAAATCCTGGTGAAAAGTCACTTCTGTTGACACATCGATCGATCGATGTGATCGATTGATTCTCATAGTAAGCTTCAGATTATCATCCAAACTACTTCGATCGATCTATGTATCGATCGAAGTCACATCGATCGATCTATGTGATTGATCTATGTTGGACAAAAGTTTCAACTCTGCACCCAGGACACATCGATCGATCGATGTGATCGATCTATGTTCGTCAGAATACTCAACTTTATTTTAAGCCACATGGATCTATCCAATTGAGACATGGATCGATCCGTGTTATGAGTCAAGCTATTCTTGCTTATTTCAACATCCATTCACCTTCATCTTTGATCTCATGCATCCATCCTTCATTTCATTGCCTTTACAAACTATTATAACACCTCCGTCCCCTGCTTCTTCTCTTTCCTCCTCCTACTCCAGAATCCCTCTTTTGATTTCTGCCACTAAATCATCCTCCCTCACTTGCCAATTCCCTTCAACCCAAGAAAACAACCCTTCCACATCCCTTCATCAGCGACATTCGGTGTAAATTCAACATATCTACAGTCAAATATCGAAACTTCTACAAGCTCTTTACTTGATCACCCCACCGACCTCATCCGATAAGATTAGTAATACTAAAAAGCCAAAAAAGAAATAAAAACATGAGAAGAGACTCGACAGATTGTTCAGTTGTAATAATGCAATTGATTTATTGATGAGACCAGAATTGCTCACCGGGTGGATCAGAGATGACCCGAGTTGTATGCTGTTAATCTTCCGTCGAAATCCTTCAACGGAACATGAGAAAGAAGAAAAACGTTAGAGGTCCCAGGGTGCTGCCTCGGAAAAACCCTCCGACGCTTAAGTCAGTTATGGGTGTTTTGAGTATGCAATTTATGCTGGAATAGAAGGTTTAAACAAAACATGTAAAATATCTCATTGAGTTTATGAGTTTTTGTGCTTTGACCGAGATGGAGTTGTGGAAGAATGCTCCCAAAGCTCTTCAAAATTCGGATCCCCCTCCCCCTCTGGATAGAGGGATATTTATACTTGAGATTGTGGAGGTCTAACCCCCTGCCTGATTGATGAGACGGTGATGTGCTGAGATGGCGGTCTAGTCCATTGCAGAGCTGTAGTGTGATGGGACTAAAGCCTGAGACCGTAGTTGTTGTGTAGGTCGGCTTGTAATGATGACTGTGTCCTGAACCAATCATCGCTTGATATCTGGAAAGTATTCTACAGAGTTACTTGGCGGAGCCCAGAGGACGATAAATAAATCTTCTTTTGATCTTATCTGATACTGTTTTAGGGTAGCAGAGACAACATGGAGCCGAGCCCAAAATCAAACCGAAGCCAAGATAAATAAGTTCCCTTCATTTGCCGAGGTTGACTATCAATAGGCTGCTTTGACTGTTGCATTACCGAGCCGAGATACGATATATCGAAATATCATGTAAGACTTCGTTTTAACAATTCTTAATCCTGAATAAGCAAGTGCCGGCCTGACTCAAGCACACGGCCAAGCTGACCAAGATTTATAGTTGAATTCGCCTTAGCCGTTTCAACAAACTTGTTTTAGGTAAAGGCATGAGATGGCTGCGCAGAAGTACACTCCTGCTGAGCTAAAGCTGAAGTTCAAGCTTGCTTCCGAGGTGAAAACCTTAGCATATTCTTTGCTAAGAAGGTGAATAATGTGGGGGAGTATAGCGAAGTGCAGCATGGCCGAGCAGCAATGTATTTGTGCCGAACTGCAAGAGTCGAACCTTTATGCACAAGTTCTGCCGTTGACCGTCGTTGACTAACAAATGTTTATTTTTGGCTAATCATTTGCCCCCAGATTAGTTTGGCCGAGCTGGCCCGAGAGGGCAGGCTAATCGATTTAGAGCCTTTAATGAGTTGTCCTTTCATTATGACGTGTCGGCCTCTGATTGGGCTGCTCTGCATATTTACTGTTTGCACAAAGCACGAGGGGTCAGTTACGCACCTTTTCGTATTTGGCGGTTACAGAGATCGAGGACAATAATATTGAGGTGACCCTTGGGCTGCCGAGATGAAATCCTATAAATAGCGCCTTCCACGGTCATTTGAAACTTTTATTTCTGACACTTTCATTTCTACTCTCTGCTCTTTGCTCTCTTATCTCTTCTCCGGCGTCTTCCAAACTTTTTCCGTCCGTCTTCTCTGGCGTTCTCAGCCTTCTTCAACCTCTTCCTTGTAAGTCTTCTTTTTCATTTGTTAATCATTTTGCTTCCCATGATTCTCAGAACCTTTCTGAAGGTGCTTCCTATGCCGCCGGTGGTGGAGAGAACTCCAGCTCTCCATCTCTGTCCGGTAGATCAGCCTCTGCTGATGATCTTCGCATCAGTAACCTGCGCCAGACCACTAGTGACACTGCTCAATCCAGCAGAGTTGTTACCGTGGTTAGCTCTTCGCCGGAGCAAGCAGGGATTGCTCCTGCTCCGGCATCTGTAAATCCTCCGGCCCCACTAAGGGGTCCATCTCTGTTTTATGGGGTTATTGAAAGAGGCCTACCTTCTCTTCTTGTCCAAGAGTCTTTTTCCACCCTGTCCGAGGTCGATCTGGACAGGATTTGTAAATTCCACAAAATTGACCGAAATCGGTTCGGCCCAATCCTTCCCTTGCCTGGTCAGACTGCTTACGATCCTCTTAAGGATTATGAAGCAGTCTACGAGGACTATTTTAAGTCAGGATTCAATCTTCCCATTCCTGAGCCCCTTTTCCGTATTGTGCAGGCTTATGGTCTTAGACTTCCTTAGATCCAACCAAATGGTTTGAAACTTATTCTTTGCTATTTTTTCCTCAGAATAGCTGAGTTCCCTTTCAATGCCACTGTTTTTAGAGCCCTTTTTGCTTATTGGACCTCGCATAGCTGGTATTATTTCAGCAAGCGGGCGTCTAACACAAACTTTCCCTTTGCCATCATTATTCCTACCTTCAAGAAGAGATGGAAAGGTAGATTTTTCTATGTTAAGAAAGCTGAGCTGCCGAGCGGAAATATATGGAAGTCTGGCAGAGCCGACAACATGAGGCCGAGCCCAGAATACTGCGGTGAGGCAGCCACACTACGAAATTTCCCTATAGTCATTGATTGGCAAAAGGTGGACTATGAAATTTGGATGGCAGCCGACCTGAGCCACTCGGCTGTAGGCCAAAATTACTTGCCTCTTTCTCCTGATAACTTAACCATTGTCTGAGGTCGGTCTTGATGCACATTCCTTTTAGCATTTTCCTTACTTTCATTGTCTAACTGTTTTATCCTTGATGCAGGCACAATGGCTGGACCTTCTTCCCATTCCAGCAGATTGGCTGAGGCGGCAGCCAGGAAGAAAGCTCGTAAAGAAAGAAGGATGGCCGCTCTTGGTTCTGCTGGGGGAGCTTCTACTTCAGCTCTGCCCCCAATTCCTGCTGCTGCTACCGTTGCTGCTGAGCCCGTGCAAGTAGAGCCCAAACTAGGTAACAGACTTTTTCCAACCTCAAATTTTTCTAAGTGTTGAGAACTGTTTCTGACTTGATCTGTTACTTCTTGCAGCTCTCCGATCAAAATCATAGATGACGAGCCTGAGGCCGAGACCCAACCTCAGGCCTCTGCTGAACCAGAGCTTTTAGCAGAAGCTGTTGAGGGGGTTGAAGCCTGCGGCAACAGAAGAGGCGTCGAAATGAAGGCCCTTCTAGCGGCCAAGATGCAGGGCCTTCTCAGCCCGCCTATGAAGCAGTTCCTTCCAGGCCAGCTGAGGAAATCCTACCTCAGCAAGCCGAGATTCATGACCCAATTCTGATTGGGTTCTCTGAAGGTGATTCAGCTGTGGACCCAGCTATAGCCAGAAAACTGAATAAAGTGGCGGTTCTGCCCTTGGATCACCAAAAATTCATAGCGGCTGCTTGGGGGAGCTTGACGGATGTCCTTCATTCCAACATTGTTCTGGTAAGCAAAACTTTTCTAAGTAATTGCCTTGATTTTATCACAGTTATTTTTCTAACTTTGCTTCCTGGCAAGTCCGAGCTCAAGAGTTGGAGGCCTTGGCATGGGGAGAAGAATCTTTAGAAGAACTTCAAGCTAAAACTAAAGAGCTTGAAGAGGCCGATCAGAAAAGAGCCAAACTGACTCAACAAATCACTTCTCTACGGGCTGATGTTTCTCAACTCCAGCAAAGGGCTGAAGATGCTGAAATGAAGTTGGCCACTTTCAACTCCAAGGTAGATGAGTTGGAGCATAAAGTGGGTGATCTGGAGCTGGCCTCCACTCAATCTCTAACTGAGATTGAGGTTCTAAAGAAGGAGAAAAATGAACTGTTGTAGGGGAGCGACACTTATGAAAAGCAGCTAGATCAACTGCGTCACTGATTGACCGAGGCTGAGATCAAGGCAATTGATGATTTCAGGAAATCTAAGTTGTTTGAAGAAAATATGATCCTGCTGCAGAGTTCAGCCATGGAGGTCGGCATGAAAGAAGCCATTGACTTCTGCTCGGAAGTCTATCCAGATTTGAACAAAGAGGATCCTCGTCTGGCCAAGCTATAAACTCAAGTGCCTCCCAAGAATTTGACACTCAATTCCAGCAGTTCTTGGAAGGAGCCGACTTGAGGGAAGACAAAGACTAGCCTTAGGATTCTCTTTGTAGTCATTAGTTGGGCAGACGTCAATTTGTACTCCAATTCTATATCAATGGAAAAATTTTATAAGTCTTTGCAACTTTCTTTTTTCCCTTTTGTTCTAGCTCCATAATATATATTCCTGCTCAACATTTTTTCATTCTGAGCTTTCACAAAGCTGATCTGGTCTCCAGGATCTGCTCTGTTGGATTTTTTCTTGGATTCTTCCAAGTCTTTCTTCATTTGACTGATCTGGTCTCCAGGATCAGTCCCATATTAGAGGGCCCAAGTTTTTTCTTGTAATGGCCGAGGTGAAGACCGATTTGAGCTCCAAGTCTGTCCTACTGAGTTATGAAACTTGTCATCTTCAGTAGATATCCCTTAGTTGAGCCCCCGCATTGGAGGACATTTAGCCCAGGCTGAAACCTTGAGAAAATTAAGGTAGAAACTCTTATAAACCTTAAAGCCGAGGCCGATCGTAATGGATCCCTTATGAACTTTAAGGCCGAGGTAAACCTTTGCCATGGTTGGGAAGATACCATATCATTTCCTTGACCTGTTGAGCCATAAGAAAGAAGTCACCGAGATGGGAAAGCTTGTGTTCCTCGTTACTTTATGAGCCATAAGCCAGAAATTGGTTAAGCACGAGTCCTATCGGCTCCAATTCTGTTACAACTCATAAAGTGGGCGTCAGGGAGGCACAGAACTTCCTGCCCAGTCTGGATAAATCTTTTTGTATGAACCAGCCAGGAAAAAGAAAGTAAATATGCCCCCAAACTAAGATGAATAACCGTCTGACCGAACTGATCTGAACCGAATATTGCCGAACAGAAAGGCCGAGCAGAGCTGGTTGAAAAGCTTGATTGATATGATGAGAGTTTAAGTCGTTCCATATAAAGCATTTCTTAATATTTTGACCATTCTCTTGTAAATAACAAAAATGCATTCCATTCATATTTGAGAATTTTGAATATATATTCGGAAGATGAAACATGATTTTTGTGGGCCTATGCTTTTAAATCAGTCGTATACTTTTAGATACTTGCAATCTTTGCTCATCTGAATCTGAATCTTCATCTCTTGATGACCTGTGTTGTTGCCCAGGTCGGCAACTTTCCTCCGTGGGAGGCCTGCAAAAGCTGAGCCTGTTATGCAGTCTTGACCTCAGATTGTAGAATCGTTGTAAGTGGCCGAGCTCAATCAGACGCCCAATCTTCTGGCCTAGTTGCCTACAGTCTTTCGTATCATGTCTGATATCATGATGATATAAGCAGTACAGTTGATGGTTCCTCTTGTGGAGTGGTCATGTGAGGGGCTGAGGCTCTATTGCGAGGCTCTTCTTCCTCATGTAGGAAAGAATATGAGCCTTTGAGGCTAGCAGAGAGTTCCTTTCTTTCCCTCGGCCTCCCAACTGAATACTGGCAGAGCGCCTTTCCTGCGCCGGTGCTCTGCCTTTATTGTCAACTTTTCTGCCATGAATGGAATGGCAGTAACACTTTTTGTGTGCGTTTTGAGTTTAGGTGGCTAGAACTTTGTCCTGAACGCCTAGCCTCATTCATAAATCCAGCCTAACGCCTGGAATGATAGTCAGGCCGAGTTGGAGAGTACTCCAGGTGTTTTTCTTGTGGGTGAGAGTTACTGAGGTGAAATCCACTGGTCTCCGCTGCGGAAACTTTCCCCTTCATCTCGTTCACCACAGCTTGGAATACACCCAGATTTTGAGCCACATAATTTATGGCCCGTATATACTCTTCATATGTGAAAGCAGTAGTAGGAGTTGAAGATTCTCCTTGTTCCGAAAACACTGTTCCAATTATTGTTGTTGAGAAGATCTTTGACATCTATTGAATGTCATAGGTCGCTTGGACCCTTCTCCATTTTTTTATCCATTCTTTCAACGGATAATTATTGACAAATGCTTGAAAGGCCGTTTTTAAGAAATTCATAGAGTCCAGGCCTCCTAGCGCCAAATGATGAGACCAGAATTGCTCACCGGTTGGATCAGAGATGACCCGAGTTGTATGTCGTTAATCTTCCGTCTAAATCCTTCAACAAAACTTGAAAAAGAAGAAAAACGTTAGAGGTCCCAGGGCGCTGCTCCGGGAAAACCCTCCGACACTTAAGTCAGTTATGGGTGTTTTGAGTAGGCAATTTATGCTGGAATAGAAGGTTTACTGTAAAAGATCTCATTGAGTTTATGAGTTTTTGTGCTTTGACCAAGATGGAGTTGTGGAAGAATGCTCCAAAAGTTCTTCAAAATTCGGACCCCCCTCCCCATCTGGATAGAGGGGTATTTATACTTGAGATTGTGGAGGTCTGACCCCCTGCCTGATTGATGAGACGGTGATGTGGCTGAGATGGCGGTCTAGTCCATTGCAGAGCTGTAGTGTGATGGGACTAAAGCCTGAGACCATAGCTGTTGTGTAGGTCGGCTTGTAATGATGACCTTGTCCTGAATCAATCATCGGTTGACATCTGAAAAGTATTCTGCAGAATTACTTGGCGGGTCCCAGAGGACGATAAATAATATCTTCTTTTGATCTTATCTGATACTGTTTTAGGGTAGCAGAGACAATATGGAGCCGAGGCCGAAATCAAACCGAAGCCGAGATAAATAAGTTCCCTTCATTTGCCGAGGTTGACTATCAATGGGCTGCTTTGACTGTTGCATTACCGAGCTGAGATGCGATATATCGAAATATCATGTAAGACTTTGTTTTAACAATTCTTAATCCTGAATAAGCAAGTGCCGGTCTGACTCAAGCACACGGCCAAGCTGACCAAGATTTATAGTTGAATTTGCCTTAGCCATTTCAACAAACTTGTTTTAGGTAAAGGCATGACATGGTTGTGCAGAAGTGCACTCCTGCCGAGCTGAAGCTGAAGTTCAATCTTGCTTCCAAGGTGAAAACCTTAGCATATTCTTTGCTAAGAAGGCGAATAATGTGGGGGAGTATAGCCGAAGTGCAGCATAGCCGAGCAGCGATGTATTTGTGCCGAACTGCAAGAGTTGAACCCTTTATGCACAAGTTCTGCCGTTGACCGTCGTTGACTAAGAGATGTTTATTTTTGGCTCATCATTTATTTTCTTTTTTTCTTTTGTTCAAATGCATAATCAATTACTTTAGATTTTGTTCAGTAGAAATAATTACTTTGATGGATTAAAGGTTTGCAGTTCAATCCAATGTCCGATAGGGGGTGATCTAGTGGGGAAGAGGTGGGGTGGTGGTGGCTAGAGAGACGGGGAGGTTGGTGGAGTCGTTTATATAAAAAATGGTCGGTCAAACACTAATTAAAATCAAATATTTAAAATATTTTTCATATTATGTATTGTAATTTCGTCAATAATACAAATGTGTTAAATATTTTAAGAATTTAGGATTAATTGATATTTGATTTATTTGTTCACGAGAATAAATGGCATGCTCAACCATAAACAGAATTCAGATGTATACATATGTACGAACAAATATAGACGTTGAATCGGTTGCTTGATTTTTGGTTCTGTTTTTCTTGTTGTCCCTTTTAATAGTACATGTTTTTATTATTGTGATATTTATGCAGGTACATAGAGTCGGGGTCTCACTAGAAGCAACCTCTCTATCTTTTAGGATGGAGGTATTGTTTGGCTGCATGTCACCCTCTCTAGATCCTAGCGATAGCTTTTGCTGTCTTTGGAATATATTGGGTATGATTGATGATGTTGTTGTTTTTGATGTTGTAAATATTATGTTCTGCTGTGATTCTGCCGGTGTAATCTTGAAGAAGACTGATCTGACGGAGTTTTTTGAATTTAGAGATTGTAAGTTGATGTGTTCTTTACATTCCAGCGTGTTATGCTTTGCTGTAGCATGGTCCTCCTAGTCTTGCCTTCTAAATGAAAACAATTTCAACCTTTCTATGGAGAATTTTTACAACGCTCTTTGAGCAACTTATCATGTATTGTAAAACCAATAACTTGGCAAACGAAATCCCACGTTTAACTTATTCACCTTGTCAATTTATAGAGTACAAACATTATCTACCCAGTCTATACAAATCGTATCTATCCTATTTACAATACAAATGATAAATATGGTAAAAATAAATATCAATCAAATCTAGTGAAATCAATCACAGATACGTGATAACTACAAGGAATCAATTGATAAGCCCGCAATCTTTATCTGCAATTCCAGTCAATTTCGTCAGTGCAGCTAAACTCTTGGCACGGCCGAGCTCTGCAAGGTCAGTCCAGATCAGGTCAGCAGCTGAGATCCATGAGGTCAGCACAACCGAGCTCACAAGGCCAGCTCGGATCTTAACATCTCCCCTCAAGCTGGCGTGTGAAGATTAGAAACGCCCAACTTGGATATAAGAAATCGATTCAAGTGCCGAGTGATTTGGTCAAAAGGTCTGCAGGTTGATTCGAAGTTGAGACATGAAGAGGTCGAATGAGCCGTCCAGAACTGCGTCTCTGAGAAAATGGCAGTCAACCTCAATGTGTTTAGTGCGCTCATGCGCAACAGGATTATGCGCAGGATGAAGAGCAGATTGGCTGTCCTTGTAGAGAGTAACAGGTTCTTTTTTATGAATACCGAGGAGCTGAAGGAGGCCGACCAGCCATTTGAGTTCACAAGTGGTGTAGGCATGGGCAAGATATTCGGCTTCAGCAGAGGATCTGGAGACGGTAGATTGCTTCTTCATCTTCCAAGAAATTATGGCGGTGCCGAGCTAAATAATGTACACCGTCAAAGAGTGGCGTGTGAGAGGGAAGCTAATCCAATCCGAATCCAAGTACGCGGTGAGGCTAAAATCACTGGAGGAAGGATAGAGAAGACCTTGATCGGGGTTACCTTTCAGATAGAAAACCACCTTTAGTGCAACATTCCAATGATCCTACCAAGGAGTCTGCATAAGCTGAGCAAGAGTATGAATAGTATACAAGATTTCATGTTGAGTAACAGGAGATAGACAAGTGACCGACGAGTCTGCGATATGGAAAGAGATCTGCTAATACTGGACTGGCCAAGGTCGAAAGAGTATGATGCTGTTCAAGAGGCGTAGTCGTAGGTTTTATGCCGAGGAGACCACAATCTAAAATGGTGCCAAGCTATTGTTACATCCCAAAATCTTTGAACTAACGGTTACTCGTTAAACGTTAAAAAACTAAATCAACGAATTTGAGCCAGTTGGCAAATACTCGTATTCGGTCGTTTAAAAGGGTAAATAAATACATACCCTAACTTATCTCCCCTCTTTCCTGATCTCTCTCACGGCATCCCTGCTCTGGCTCTGCATCTTGCCTTTTTTTCTGGAACATTACCTTCCCCAGCCCCCCAGCCGCTCGCCTGCTCGCCCAGTCCCGCAGTCGTTCGCCCGCTCCCCCAGTCCCCTTCTTCTCATTCCCTTCGCTGGAGGTCAGAGACACCACCAGGTACTCAGAGAGTCAGAGACACCTGTAAAGCTGCAGAGAAGTGAACACAACCAGGTATTTTTTATTTTTAATGTCGTTGTATCTATCTCCATTGATGCTTACTAGTATCTGGTTCTTTACCCAGTATTCTGTATCAGAGACCATTGTATCATAGATGGTAGAAGTCGAATTGAGTTGTGAATCATATGTATAAATAGGCCTCTGTTACTTTTACTTGAACCATATCTTGTCCTGGGCATGGGAGATTGCGAATCTACGGATCCCTCGCATAGGTCAGATAAGAATGTTGCACAGGCAGTACAATTTCTTCAAAAATACTCATGGCCTCTTCATTTTACTCAGTCACATTTGTTATCTCAATTTTTTTCCTTTCACAGTAAACTCCTTCTTATACTTTAGTTATATGTAATAAAACATATAATTTGAGTGCTAATCTTTGCCGCCTTCACCTAATTTTTTTATATCCTCTTTGCGTCATTGTGTGTCTAATTGTTTCACAGGTAGTACAATTTCTTCAAAGGCTTATGTGTAGTTTAGGCCTTCCTAATAGGTTCCTTTTAGAATAGTCAAGAAGAAATCATGTGGAACAATATTTGTCACGTGTCTGCCACATACTTAAGAGGAGTATACAGTCAGATTTGCAAAACTATTACTGTTTGATTATTGCTACTAGCTGCTTTTGCTTTTATCCGTTTGGGTGCCTGGTTTGAAATTCTACTGAATGGAGAAGATATAAATCAATTCCTTTAATAAGCAACGTTAATATAGACTCCTCCAGACTAGCTGGGCTCATGTTTTGTGAACCTCAAACTCCTACTTCTACATATATAGCTTCATTAATCTCTTCAGTTCTATATGTACTGATCTTTGACCTAGCCTAACTAATTCCCACCAGATTTTTAACATTCTAAAATGAGTTAGAAAACTAAGGTGGCATTTGGTTCGCACCTGGGTATCAGAATCAGAATTGGAATGGTTATAACAGGGTATGAATTTAGAGTATATGGGTTTGGACGTAAAAGTGATAGTTGTTTGATATTAAAGTGGGAATGGATATGATATATTGGTTGTGTTTGGAACGTATCGGAATTGAAATGGTTATTGAAGGTGGGCGGCCGGAAAATTGGCCAGAAAAATTTGACCGGCAAGACTAGTGACGGGTGGCGACAACGGTGGCCGGCGGCATTGACCGGCCATACCCCCTATTTCCCCATATTGATAGACATGATAGACAAGGTGACTAGTATATCAAAAAACGATATTCATTACCAAATACTTAGATATCGATCCCAAACACATTTACAAAAAAATCCGAAACACATACCCCTCATTTTCCCCAAACAAATAACTTTTATGGGTTTGGATACCCTTAATGAGAAACCTCAACCAAGCACCCTCTAAATATTGTTTTTCTACACATAAATATACCAAGTATAAAAGCAGTTTCCAAGTCTCTATTGCAACTTCCAGACGATCAAATTTCCATTCCACCATGTTACCACTACAAAAAGAGCAATAACAAATTCTGAAACTGTGTAGGATTTTAGGTTCTTTCTACACTATTCCAAATATCTTTTAGCTATGCAAACATCAATATACAGTTGTGCACTCTTAAGACTAATTAATAAAAAAGGCCCCTTTGATTCCATACATCAAGTTCCCATTTTTCTCTTTCAACAAAATATGCATGCCACTACAATTCTATATCCTGAACCCAAATTTGCATGGCCATTGAGTTACAGACTTTATGTATAATGGTACAATTACAACTTGTTGGTAAATGAAAAGACATATTTTTTGATATCAGACATACAGTGCAATACGATGACATAATTACTTAAATATGGTCGTATAAGTGTAACCGTAGTACATCAAGACCCGGTGTTAAAAAACAATACAACATTACCCATTGCCTTAGAGGCTCCCGCCTATGGCAGGGTATGGGAGGTCAGATGTATGCAACCATACCCATGTGTTAAAAACACACAGAGTTTGTTTCATGATGAACCATAATGATGCGTCAAGCTATGTCGATTAACTATTGTTAAAACAACAATAGTTAATCGAATAACGAGGCATTTTTGGCCCAAAAAATGGGTCAGCGTCCTTCCAAGCTGAAAATCATAACCACGTAAACATGAAAATGTAAATGGGCTTTTATCTTAATGGATACCCTCAGTCTGGGCTATTACTATATATATATATGCCCATAACCTAGTAGCAAGAGGCTGTAGGGCATTGAAGGCTGCAGCGGATTCCATTAGCTATTAATTTCTTTCAGCCGCAGTAAGATTTCTTCAGTTTGACTTTGTTATGGCTACTTCATTGGCCCTTTAATTTTTATCTTGTTATGTAAACTCGTTGTTTATAGGTAATAGCTCGAGACGGTACTTTTTTTAATCTTTTCCTCACAACTTATTCGGAGAATTTCATATGTGACGTTGTATGGATGTTTTAGCTGGACGAATTTGAAATACTTAGGTTTCTGATGTTTTAAAACTGACTTTTAGTTTTGGACGCGTGTTTCCTTCGGTGAAATTGTGCTTTCAATATTGTATTTGGTGGTGATAGACTTACGAAATTGAATGCTGGTTGCTTTTGCACCGTATTTTGTATTATTTGAGTACGTTTCTCGTCAAACGATTGGTTGGAGGGCATTTTCTTTTGCGAGGGTTTTAATTTTGAACCCTATCCGTGTTTATTTTTCCTTTAGTAGTTAGTATTGTGGTCAGTTGCTTAACTACTATGGCTCTTCGTTGTTGGGGGATTTTCCTCTTTGCTTTTCTTGATGTGTTGGCTTTGAAGTACAAAAATATAGTGTTTGTTTGAGTAACAGTTGAACACGGAAGTGGATATTTAAGACTTTGAAAAGTCACTTGTGATTAGCATATAAATCACCATTACAAATTCATTCTCAGACTTGATATGGAGGAGGTTCTATTGTCGGATGATTTCTTGAACGATATTAAACCAAGCCATAATATGCAAGTCATGACTTGATAAAATAATCCTCTTCAAATTACTAAACTTTAGTTCGAATGAGTATTCCAGACCTCTATTTTGCTAAATAGAGGATCAATTTAGCGGACGGGCCATAACATTTTGTTATGAATTAGTATAAGCTCTGAACTATATTAAGAAACACATATATGCTTGACCTGATTCATGGAGTAAATATTTTTCCTATGCGAGGGCTGAAAGTTGAAGATGGAGGCAGCACCTAAATCAATATTTCTCTATGCGTTTATGTTTAGTTGCAGTAGATGGTTCTTTTTGCGTAGGTTTGTAAAGTGCAATTGCGCTTTCAATGTCTTCTATCTTGCAGATTACATGACATTGGATATGTGACTTATGCTTTATTAACAAATAATGTAGGGGTATACGGGGAAATTTACTTGCTGGAAGCAAAAGCATGTCTTTTGCCTTTTTATGGCCAAATTCATGTTGATTGCTTTATATTAGTGTTATCATACTGATTATCTCTGTAATTGAATTAAATTGATTCTTGGCCAATTAATTTTAAACAGAGCAAGCATTGACTTAAGATCTCTATGATTCCTTACCCTGTTGAGATCATGAGAGGATAATTTCAGGAACCTTACTTTTTGGTTGTTTAAAGCAAGGCAGGAGAAGCAGACGTTCATCTGTTTCTATACTCATTTTTGTAGAAAAGTATAGATCCTTTTGCTGCAAATTATGGAATTGGCATTTTCTCTTTGTCAGGGGACATAGGGTTTTTGAAACTTGACGTCCTCATAAATAATGTTTTAGTTTTCTACACCAATCTAGTGACATGTTTCAACAAGTAGAAATTGAGGACATGTTAACATAAGTACTTTGACATGAAAATTAGGAATGTTGCATGGGGTTTTGGGTGGTAGTAGATAATTCAAGTTTCTAATCCAGGAGCACAAGCCATTTATCTTTAAATTGCAGCATTGAGATGATACTTTAAAGTACTTGACGTATTTGTTTGAGTATTTCACTTGACTTTGTGCTGGATAGATGTAGGTGCAAATGAATTTCTAACAAAATTTATAGGTTGTTATCATGCCAGTATTTGGTGGTAGCCTTGATTGAAATAAGATGGACTAATGAGATACTTTTTAAGAATTTGTAGAGCATGTTGCTTTCGGTTTTAAAGACACATGGAGATGGAGATGTGAACTCAGCTGGAGTCTCTCTCTAGAGACTCGCTCTATTCTTCTCTCTATACTTCCCCACTTTCCACGGATTAAAAAACATCCATATCATCTCTATTCTCTCCTCTCCTCTTCTCCTCACCTTTCCACTTTCAATGATTAAAAAAAATCCACAATATCTATATTCTCTCTCCTTCTCCCCTGTTGCTATCGTCTTTTTCTTTCCCGCCTCTAACATACCAAATCCTCCACTTTAAACTCCAAACCTCAGTAACCTTCTTCGAATAAGACTGAACTGTTATTTTCGCTCTCTTCTCCGACCACCCAGGCCTTTTCGGCTGCCGTTGTTTGGCGGTCGGAGGGTGGTCGGAGTATATTTTTCTTCATTCTTCGCGGAAAAGGCACAGTATTAGCAATTTAACTGGATTTTCAACATGCAAGCTATAGTAAGAGGTTAAAAACGGCTTGGGCATCCTTGCTATTCTTGATATATCTCTGATTCCAATCAAAAGATTCCAATCAAAGCATCCTAGATATATCTCTGATGTCTTTTGGAAATAGAGTTGCTATTCTTGTAGCCTTGGGTTCCCAATAAGCTTATCCAGCGCCTCAAACTAGATGCTGCTTCTGTGTGGGTTAAATTTTCCAATCTTCGGACTAAATGTTTTAATGCACATGTCCTTGGAGGATTAGGAACTATCGTTGGTAAGCAAATGTTTATGGACAAGCTTACCACCACTCAAGCTAGAATGGCTTTTGCACGGATATGTATTAAGATAAAAGATGGAGATCCTACGCCAAATACTATCCACTATATAGATGAATATGGTCAAGACTGCTCACAAGAGGTAATTTAGGAATTGATGCTTACACGGTACCTCAAATGCAAGCCTTTCAGACACTCTTGTGATGACAAGCCTCAACAAGTAGTGCATGCTAATTAAGGCTTGCTCCTAACAATAAGCCACCCTAACTATGACAATAACAGTAGATGCATAGGGTGCATGTGAAGGATCTTGAGAAAGGACAATCCAATGATAAGGAGGAGGGAACAAAATTCTGATTCTTGAACCTGAGAAAGAAGAACATCAGAAATCTTGACTCTGAATCTGATACTGAAAAAAGTAAGGAGGACTTGCCACAGACTCCCTACCCTCTCGCCATCATGGCTTAAAGGACTGCAAAACTTTGGATGGTGGGCTCTTACTTCTTCTCCAAGAAGCAGAAGCAACAGTCACACAAAAAGGAAGCAACAATGATAAGTATACAAAAGGAAAAACCACTCAGGTGGTTTCTCTCCAAATTGTGTTTCAAATACTAATGAATTCAATACTTCTGCGAGTGATCAAGCTGATCTAGCAGAGGGATTCAGACAACCAAAGTAATAGGGAGAAAAACAAGTGGAGGAGGCATGGAATAAAGTCTCGTCAAGGAGAAAATCTATATATTCTTCCTCTTCTTCTGATGTTGGGGTTGAATATGAGATAGCAAAAGAGAAAGACCATAATTACCCATCAATCTATAGATAGTTATGTCCCATAGGCCATATCTTAGAGAAAACTCATTCTAAAGCTAAAGTCAAGGGAAAAAAGAAGGGTGACGACCAATATCTATCTGATCTGCCTGCTCGCAAGACCAATACTCTAGGTGATTTATGTACCACCTCTACAAGGAAATACTGGATCCCCTTATCAATGAGAAAAGTATCCATAAAACTAAAATGGACAAGGTTCCTCTATAGATTAGGCAATATGGCAGAGGAGCCAGTAGGAAAAGACCTAGGGCTCCATCAGCTAGATGATTAAGCTAACTTGTTGGAATGTGAGAGGACTTAACTCCTCACTTAGTCAACAAAAAGTCGGGAATTTTATTAGAGATAAAACGTAAGAGTTTTGGAAGTATTAATAGGAGTGTTCTTGGGAATTGAGAGGCACTGAACAACCCTCTCTTTAGCTTTTTCCAGAATATGATTGGTCTGAAATCCAAGCCTATTTGAATGAGAGTTGTTACATTGCAATTAGCAATTCATCACTTGTAAAATGAAGCTTCTTTCCTTTGAGAAAAGTTTTTATTCTTACTGTGGTGTATGGTTATAATGAGAAGCAATATGAGGGACTTATAACAGGAATTTTAAATATCAGAACCAATTTTACATTTACCAAGCTTGGCTTATCATAGGGGACTTCAATATTATTATGGATGGATAGGCTAAAACAAGAAGGAAAAGGGTAGATATGAATGTCATTAAAGAATTTGCTGACTGGATCAAAGACATTGCTATGGTCACTATCGCATTCAAAGAGTTTGAATACACTTGGTCTAATACAGAGTTGTTGATAAGAGGGTGTGTACCAAAACTGACCATATGTTCTGTAATGATCACTCGAAAAACCTAATGCCCCATTTACAACTAGATTATGAAGCTTCCATTTTCTCTGGCCATTCTCCTAGGATCTTCACTATCCAAAGTAACCTGAAGTTTGGTCTCAAGCCCTTTAGTTTATGAGCATTTTAAATGACAGTTAAGAGGAGGTTCAAAATGGCAGCCAGAAAACTTAAGAGACTTAAGGACTCTTTGAGGAATCTGACCAAGGGAAAAGTTTAGGAATATCTCTGTGAGAGTGGTTATTGCAATAACCAAACTAAAAACTGCCCAAGCTGACCTTTTCAACACGACCCAATCAATATCATATTGTATGATAGTGTTAAATCCTTTGAAGAACCTTTCTTCAAGGAAAAGTCAATGATAAAATGAATGAGAGAAGGCGATAAAAGCACAAAGAAATATAGTCCTTGCTAGGTGAGGAGATCATGGAGGCTATTGAGTTCTTTTCAACAAGAACTTTATATACTATCCGCTCTGCCATCTTTTTAATTCCTAAGGTAGATAACACAAATAATATAAGACAGTTTAGGCATATATCTTGTTGCAATGTCATCTATAAAGTCATCTCTAAGGTCATAGATAATAGGCTTAAGCCTTTGATCCCCACTCTAATTGATACAAATCAGTCACTGAAAGGTAGAAACAATTCAAAATAATATCTTAATAAATGACTGGTTAAAACTATAAGAGGAATGAAGGTCTAAAAAGTTGTACAATCAAATTAGATATTATGAAAGCATTTGATGTTGTAAGTTGGTCGTACTTATGGATGATCTTAGAAGCCATGAATTTACCACATAAGTACATTATGAAAATCCCAGCAAAACCCAACTATTGAAAAGCAAAATCCAACCTACAACTTCAAATTCCATCTAAGTGTAAGAACTTGAAACCGATTGTCTCTGGTTTTTGTTGACGATTTATTCATCCTTGCAAAAGCTGACAGTCATTCCATTATGAAAATGAAAGAGGCCTGGCAGAATTTTAAGTCCTTTCAGGCCTTCAGCCTGATTTGTAGAAATGTGAGATATACCCCTCGGGCATTAGCTCTCATGAAAGAGCTGACCTTGATAGTATTCTAGGTATGCTCCTGGGTGGTCTTCCCCTCAGATACCTGGGTGTTCCTTTGGTATCGGGTAAACTCTCTTACTCTAACCGTGGGACAGTCTTTTATAAGCTAGCAAACAAGATGCAAAGCTAGACAACTAAAAGATTTCATATGGTGCAAGCTTCAGTTGATTCAGTCAACGCTGATGACTGTCTATAGGTATCAGACAGCCTTCTATTTACTTCCCAGAGAAAATTATCAAAGAGGTAGAGAAAATCCTTAAGTTCTTCATGTGCGGGGGCCTAGAAAGGCAAAGGTAAAGTGGTCAACTATTTGTTTGCCAAAGGAGAAGAGTGGTCATGGTATTCATGACTTGGGGTTAGTTAATAATGCCTACGTCATGAACAGTATTTGGAATGTTTGTGAGCATAAAGTGTTGAGTGTGAAACCATGACCCACTCTTTGGGTTGGTCAAAAGAGGTAGATAAAGTGGTAGAAAAACAAGGATCCATGATTTAAGACAATAGCTAGAAACCCATGTTTTGTGGAGCCATGATTTAAGGCAATAGGTAGAAAGGCTTGTTTTGTGGGATTGTTTTATTACTACTAGCCTTTATCAATCTCTATATAAATAGATGATCTTGTATTTGTAAGACACACCATTCAAAACACCAAGAATAATACACTCCTAGTTACCCTGTGGATGTAGGTCAGATTCCAGACCGAACCACGTTAAATCTCTTGTGTTCTATTTCATTTTTAGTTCTTGTTAAATATTGTGTGTGTTTGACTGAGCTTCAAATCCAAACAACTGGTATCAGAGCGAGGTTCTTGATTCAGTGAACACATCACAGCTCCGCTGCCAGCCATCCACTACCTGCCACCGCTGCTAACCTAGTCGTCACTAAGTTTTCTGCTGGAAAACACCACAAAACACTGCTGCAGTTTTGTAGCCACCTCCAGGCAACCAGAAAACAGTTTCTGCAGCCACGAATCAGTGGAAGCAGCCTATATTGTTTCAGATTTGCTGCTGAATTTTTGGGCTTTCTGCACGATCTACGAGGCCAGAATTTTGGGCTTCCTGCACGATCTACAAGGTCAGAATTTTTGATTCAGTTTTTCGGCTTATTTCTCATGTATTTTCTGGTCAGTTTGAAGAACTCATTCAGAATAATGTCTGATGATGGAAAGGCCAAAATTGAGAAGTTTGATGGGCAAGATTTCGGATGGTGGAAGATGCAAGTCGAGGACTTGCTGTGTCAAAAAGATCTCCTTCAGTGTTTGACAAATCAGAAACCCAAAAAGATACAAGATGAGGAATGGACAGACATAGATAGGAAAGGCCCTTGCCGTCATCAGGTTCACTTTGTCTAAGAGCGTAGCCTTCAACATTGTGAAAGAGACTACCGCTCAAGGGTTCATGAAAGCTTAATCAAACATGTATGAGAAACCTTCCGCGTTTTAACAAGGTATTTCTGATTAGACAGTTAGTTAACACTCGTATGCGAAAAGGTGCATCTGTTACTTCTCATGTGAATGATTTCAATACTATCATATCCCGTTTATTATCTGTTGATATTAAATTTGATGATGAAGTACAAGCACTACTACTCTTATCCTCGTTACCGGAAAGTTGGTCAGGATCAGTCACTGTCATTAGTAGTTCACACCGGAACCACTAAACTTACGTTCGAGGGAATTCGTGATTTCATCCTAGGAGAGGATATCAGGAGGAAAAGTACAAGTGAGTCATCCAGTGCTTTGCTTAGCATTGAGGGAAGAGGTAGAAGGAAAGAAAAAGAGAATAACAGAGGAAGGTCTAATCCAAAGCCAGGCGGGGAAATTAAAAAACAGAAAGGAAATAAACGACATCAAGTGCTGGAACTGCAATGAGAATGGACACTTCAGGAGTCAGTGTCAGAAACCCACCATGGATAGAAACAAGAAATAGGTGAATGTTGCCATAACCTCCGATTCACATGATGCATTGATGTGTGTGTGTTGAGGATACAGTCGAGTCCTGGATTATGGACTCATGAGCATCGTTTCATGCTATCTCAAGCTCAGAAAGGTGAAGAATCTAATGCAGGACAGCTTCGGTACTGTAAGTCTTGCTAATAACCAAACTTTGGATATTACTGGGGTGGGGGACATTGATTTGAAAACAACCTCGGGTACAGTTTGGACATTGAAAGATGTCACGGTAATTCCAAATTAAAAAGGATGTTAATTTCCATTGGGCAATTAGACGACCAGGGGTACGATGTTCACTTCGGGAATGGACAATAGAGGGTCGTCAAGGGTAACATGGTAATTGCTAAGGGAAAGAAACGAGGTACCTTATATATAGTTGAAGTGCCTGTAGGAGGTGTAAATGCAGTGGCCAAGGGGCCGAGTCTGTCCAGTTTGTGGCATCAACGACTCGGTCATATGAGTGAAAAAGATATGAAAATGCTTGTTGCTAGAGGAAAGCTTCCAGAATTGAAATATGTCGAGTCTGAGTTTTGTGAACCATGCATCTTCGGCAAGAAAAAGAAGGTATCTTTTGTCAAGACAGGCAAAGCACCAAAGGCTCAGAAATTGGAGCTTGTTCACACAGACGTATACGGACCTACTCCAGTTGCTTCCTTGGGTGGTTCACACTACTATGTCACCTGTTGAGAAATATGTTTGGATAATTTTCAATGTCATAGTGATAAACCATATAAGAACTGATCACCAAATTGCCGATATCTTTACCAAACCCCTTAATCATGCCACGTTTGAAAACTTACGTGCCAAATTAGGTATGATGACTTACGATACCATTGTATAGTTCTATCTTTTGCATGATTTGCAAAATAAAGGGGGAGATAGAATAAGCACATGATTTAGTTGGTAAGTCATCATTTGGTATGAAATGATAAGTTTCAATTGGTTATGAGTTGAGTATAGGTTAAGGGGGAGAGTATGAGTTGAGAGGCAGCAGCATACTATTTAAAAGTTGAAAACATTTGGTTAAGTTTTTGGTTATAAGTTGTGACGTTAAAATCATGTTATGTTATTTTGAAAATCATCCAAAAGGGGGAGAATGTTGAGAAATATGTTTGGATAATTTTCAATGTCATGATTTTAAGTGGTGTATACTTAAAAATGTCACACATGGTGTTATATGTGATTAAAAGTTGAAAAAGTTGAAAAATTTGACATCGATCTCTAAACTTGAGACACATTGATCGATCGATGTACATCGAACCCTCACTTCGATCGATCGATGTCTAGGGTTTTTAGAAATAATTTTCTGAAATGTGTTAAAATGATTGTTTTCATTTGTACATGATTTATACATGTTCATTATGTGATTATTATGTGTTTTTGGTGATTATTATTGTCTTATGACTAACGTGCCTTGGAAGTTTCTACAACTTACCAAAAAGGGCAAAATCGGTATTTTGAGTTTTGTAGGAACATCACATGATGAAAATATTTCAAGGATGTATTCTCATCCTTTTTATCATGACAAAGGTGATATCATGAGTATTTATGACCATCTGGGTCATTTCTGGAGTTTTCTCACACCAGGGGTATTTTGGTAATTTTACCCCCGAGGGTATTTTGGTATTTTCACTCAAGGAATCTCTTGAGAATATTATTATCTTTATTCTGGAGCTGTGTTATTGTTATTTTGAAGATAATATGGTGATCTTATATCTTATTCTCTCAACCGATGGTATTATTGACTATAGCTGGATATGTGACAATTTGAGATGTCACATTCTATTTTTTTCTCGAAGACCCTCTTATATATGTTATAAGAGAACATTTATCATCATTTTTCAGAGATGTTAAAGGTGTCAAAGGTGTGGAAATGATCTCAACATATAAGAAGAAATATTGGAGAATTTCGGTGTTACACGTTGACATAATCTTGTCAATTGTTATCTATTTATTTCTTCTTCAAAACTCTGAGTTGCTACACTTATACATATGTGGAAAAACATGATTGATAAGGTGGATATGATGTGGAGTTCATCTTATGAGTTGGAGACAAATGGACCAACCAAAAAGGAGCTAGTTGGCAAAATTGCCAACTTGGAAATTTCAAATATAGCCAACGGCTATAGACTTTTCTTGGGTGTTTTTCAGCAGATTTTTTGAAGTCAAATGGGGCTCTCACATGTCCTATTGAAGTTGAGGATAATTTGGTGTATTATCCTTTCTCATTTTATTAAGGAAAAACAAAATTATTATTTTGAAAATCTCTTAGTAGCCAACGGCTACTACATCAAAATTTGGAGGCTGTTTTGAGTTTGAATTGTTCAAGTCACGCATGGCTATTCTCAATCAAGAAGTTTGAGGTATTATCTTCTCCATATTATCTACAGTTTGCAAAGGATAAATAAGACTATGTCAAGGTGGAAAAATCGGTCAATAAGGTGTATCCAAGGTGGACCAATCATGTTGTTTTATTTTGCAAAGTGTACAAAGCCAACCAATGATGAGAAGACATTTGGAATTGATGATGAAGATGGTGACACATGTGCATTCTTATCTTCAAGGCTCAAATCACACTATAAATAGAGGCAATGATGAAGAAGATGAAACACACTTGAAGCTCACAAGCATTCTATAGCTTTCGTATTCATCTTCTTGTTCTTGTTGTTGTATTTTGTTGTAGCAAAGGTGTTCTTGATATTTTTGTTGTGCTACAATCCTCTTGAGCTTCATTTGTTAGATTGATTAGCCATCTTTATAAGGCTACATCAATAGGTGTTAAAGGAGTTGCAACTAAGTGTTGCTTAGAAGGTGATTATCCAAGTCTTGAGTAGGGTTGGTGTGTAACCCAAGGATCAAGTTTGGCTCTTGTTGTAAGGTGCTCATTTCATAGTGAAATCCAAGGAAAGGTGTTCCTTGGGACTGTATTAGGTCACATTGACCGAACCAGGATAAATCTTCGGTGTTCTTCTCTTGTTTCTTTATTTCTGTTTTCTGCCCGATTGTTACTGCAGTTTTCACCCAAATTCTCACAATTTGAAAAAATAGCTAAACATTTTCAAAATTCGTGATTTTTAGTGGAGTTATACTTCAGACTGTTATCTTTCATTTGCAACAAGAATCACTTGATTTGAGCAAGGAAAGTTAACTGCTCCAATCTGGCTGCAATCTGACTAGTTTTGAGAAAACTTAAATTCTGTATTTTTTCAAGATTTGTTTAAGGTCAGGGCCTTTTATAAACTTCATCTACACATCCTAAGGAGTTTTTTGATATAAAGATCAACCTTTTTGGTTGAGTATTCAAAGAGAAACACGTTTTGCAAAATCACTAACATTCTGTCCAATTCTGTCCAGATTGACCATCTGAATCTTTTTATTTGTTTGAAGGGACAAACGATCTTATTTTTATTTGATTTTTGGAAAGAGTCTTGTTAACTCATTGAAGTTCAATTCTGAAATGTTTCATAATTTTTGGAGTTGTGTACAATTATTTGTGAATTTTTAAAAAACGGATTCTGAATCTGAGGTGGTCTCAGATTCTATTTTCAAAGGGGATTTTAACAAAGGGTTGTAGTGTAATTTCCGCTAACCACTATTCACCCCCCCCCCTCTAGTGGTGTTTATTGCAGGTGCACGGTCCAACATTTGATGATTCAACACACAAGATTTGGGTTAAATTTCTCAAACATAAATGACGTTTTTAATACGTTTAAGAAATGGAAAATTGTTGTTGAAAATGAAACTAATTTGAAGGTCAAAACTTTGAAGTCTGACAATGGAGGAGAGTATGTTAGCCAGGAGTTCATCGACTACTGTGTTGAATATGGAATACGGATGATAAACACTGTTCCTGGCACACCTCAATAAAACAGGGTTGCGGAAAGAATGAACAGAACATTAAATGAAAGAGCCAGAAGCATGAGGTTAAATGCAGGGCTACCAAAAATGTTCTGGGCAGAAGCAGTGAATACTACGGCATATTTGATCAACCGAGGTTGATCAGTTCCATTGGGATTCAAAGTACCACAAGAAGAATGGAAAGGGGAAGCAGTAAAATATAAGCACCTAAAAATCTTTGGGTGTAGTGCATATGACCTGGATCAAGACAGAGACAAGCTAGATGCAAAAGCCAAGAAGTATACCTTCATTGGCTATGGGTCTGACAAAATGGGCTACAGGCTTTGGGATTTAGAAAGCAGAAGAATAGTCTGAAGCAAGCATGCTAAGTTTAATGAGGATGAATTGTACAAAGACGGAAAGGAATCAAACTCTAAGGTTCAGAAACAACAGATAGAGTTC